>CM046863.1:47745581-48052099 GCA_025617745.1 Heliocidaris erythrogramma | reverse complement strand
ATAATTATTTAAACTCATGATGTTAAATCTTGAAAAAACACATTCTTTAATGATTAGAAGAAAGGAAATAAAAAAATGCCATAAGGTTCAATACGAAAATATTGAAGAAAATTAGTTCACTCGCATTGTTTTCATTAAAAAAACATTTTGGTATGCTTTAAAATGCAAGTTTATAGACAGATTCCCTGATGTAGGAGAGGGATACTCCCTCACCACCCCTGCTCGGTCTCTTCGCTCAGTGGTGTGTCTGGGGGGGGGGGGGGGGGGGGCACGTGCACTAGGAAACACTTGAAGGGGGCGCAAACGCAAAGGAGGAGAAAGAAAAATAGGGGAGTGAAGAAACATTATAATCGTTACGGCTTTACGACCCGTACCCACCCTGTTACCTACAATGCAGTATTGCGCCCCAAATAACTGAAAAGCAGTCACGGCGGTGAACTAATATTCCGCCAAAAAAAAAGATGCTAAAACTTCGGAGCTTTCGCGCTTCGCGCGGGAAGGGGGGGGGGGGGGGGACTCCCCTCCCTGTACCCACCCCTGTTACATACAGTGCAGTATTACGTCCAAATAACTATAACTATCCGCCTAAAAAAATTGTTTTCTACGAGCCGTTATCTTTATCTCAAAATTGCGGGGGACAAGGGGGGGGGGGGGTGAAATGTGAATCGACCTATAAAGCATTCACGATTCACGACTTCCACTTCTCCGAGACAGGGTCAATTTCTCCTTCATCCTGACAGTCTCTATCTTCTTTCCCTGCCACCCAGTCCCCCTTGTCTCTCTGCCACCTCACTCAACCCTCTCCCTCTCTTTATGCCATCCATCTTCTACATCAATCTACATGTATTTTTAATGTTACTTACAGTTTCCTATGGGACAGGGCATCTCACCAAACATGTGGTGATGAAAAAGATCCTTATGAAGGTTAACGACGTACATATCAAAGTCAACAACCTTATCCGGGGACAGGCGCAATCACGAAAGTTTGTAATCGTTCCGGAATTCTTAATAACTTTAATAAATTACCTCGCGCTCTCGCTCTTTTACTCGATCCCTCTTAATACAACAAACGGACTTATCGAATCACTTTTCTCCCCATTTCCCCCATATTTTGGAGTTCATTTTTAAGACCAGACGGCTGATCGAGATCGATATTTCAAAAAATAAAACACATCGATAATGTTTTAATTTCAATAAAGCGCTCATTATATAACTGCCCAATCCTGTAACAACATACCCAAAGCACTAAGTAATATTTTTTAAATTCATGCACTCGAATAAAGTGTGCTTAATATTATTCCGAATTACCCAATAGATGTTGTTGACATATATAACGAAAACGTTAAAAATATAGGGCAAAGACAAGAAAGAAAGAAAGGCTACTCTTTCAACACAGGGGCGTTTTTGAAAGTGTGTGTGTGTGGGGGCTGCTTTGATTTCACTCATTAATGATAATATATTAAGCTAATTCATACATTTTATGAAATGTGTTTACTCAAAAAAGGGTGGAGGGGGAGGGGGTGGGCTCCAGCCCCAGGCCCGTCCCCAGTTCTGGTTCCGCGACCATGCAAAAGTAAAGTTGTACATGTATTTATATTCAGAAATCCGGTCTTAACTCGAGAACATTAAGTTTTTCGTTGTGATATTTCAATTTCATTTTTTTTTATTCGCAGCCATGACGGCTACATACAACAGCTATTGACATGTGAAAGTGAATTTATAATTGCATTGCTTGGAAACTACACAATGTATTTTTGGGATTGGATTTTTATTGTTATTAGTTGAGGTTTTTTTTTGGTTTGGAACATAAAGCAATATTTTGAATAGTTGTCCGTCCTTTATTTATTCGTGTATTAATTTTTATGTCGTTTATCATTACTATATATTTTTGTGGTGGGCTCGATGTGGGAAAATTAAATGTTAGGGGCCGACTATGTCATGGCACAAACCTAGGTATTTTTTTTCTCAGAAAACTATGACAAATGATACGTACGGTACTTTGACGGAGACTTCAATACATTCGTACTTTTTCCAAAGAAAATAAGAAGCAAAATGAAGCAGAATGAGTCACCATTTAAACCGTAAGTGGCGCTCTTTCAAAACACTAAATATACAACTTCCTTCAAGGCAGAACAAAAATAAAGAACAGGAAGTCGGCGAAATCGAAGGAATCGCAGGTGGGTCTCTAAACAAAAGCTCGCGCTAATCCCGCTGAACGGCGACTTCTTAGAGTCGCCGATGGATATGACAAGATCCGGGAGATAATCCGCTAATCGGCCTTTTTAACTTTGGCCGCGGTGAAAACGGTGACAAAACTTTCCGTAAGAAGCCTAACTACTAAACCTACCAGGGGAAAACATATCAGAAACCTAAACTTGCCAGTGGAAGCCCTCCAAATCTATCTCTTTTCATCACAGCTGCTAACCCACCCCCCCCCCCCCTCTCTCTCTTTCTCCTGTATTCTTTATAATTTCTATCCCCCTGCATGTCTTTTTTTTCTCTCTCTCAATTTCCCACTGGCTGTTTCTCACCCTCTCATATTTCCACTGTTTCTCTCTCTCTCACTCATTTTCCCCACCACTGTTTCCCACTGTATCACTCTCTCTCTCTCTCTCGCTTCTTTAAACATTCCACTATACTTCTCACTTTTTTTCAACATTCCCCTATTATGATTGAGCAACCTTTAATTGCAGAACTACATGCAAATGCAATCTGTTGTACATTGTAGGGTAGATATACTTGCACATTTATTTTCGACTTAATATATGCAATGATAACATTTTTATATTACAATAATTGCCTCTTGACTGCTTACTAAATGATGGGTACCCGGTAGGATGCGAAAGTTAATGTCGTTCGCTTAGCAATGAGAGCGTCACTGTAATGCCCTTGCTGGAATACTCCCCAGGGAGCGGAGAATGTGCATACATTGTGTGCGGGCATGCCAGAATCCGATGACCGGGGTAATCTGTAAAGTGCTTAGAGACATCATGGATGTATTAGGCGCTATTATCATATTATTAAATACACCGTTTTACAATACATTTTTTCCATTCTATAGTTAGATTTTTATTTCACTTCGCAATGATATTCAAGTTCTTTCCCCAGTTTAACCCTAATGCTAATTAAATTAAACCTATCTATATTTAAAGAGAAGTTTGCTATGAATCAAATATTCATATATGTTTCATCAACAAACTAATTGCCTTTCAGTGTGGATAGTACTTGGGCTGTACATAGGAGAAGACCCCACCCCCCCCATGGTGACACGGGTAATTTCTGCTAGTATTTCTAAATACAATAGGGTAGTTGAAATTTTTGAACCTCAAATGAGTCATAATTACAATTCAACGGAAGATGTATTCCACCAAGACAATCGTACCAGCATGGAGCTATATGGTACCAGTAACTACTACACATACCCTTCCACGGTCCTTTTACTGTCATCCAATAATCTACCAACCATCTTCAATACTCGAAAACTCAACACCTGTTTTTTTTTCGTATATCATACGTAACCCTCCTTGGTTGTAACCTCCGTTAGGATGCACCTTTTGTGTCTCTCGATTTTGAAATTCCAAATAAAACTTATTATTCATTTATTCAGTTTCTTCATGAATAATGGTGGGATCGTAACTATTATCATTAGGTGAACTATTTGAATTAATGCAAGTGATTTAAAAACAGTAATTCTACCGAATAATGTTCAGTTTCTTCTCCAAATATCTAGGAGTTTCGGCAGTTTGGACAATTGATTTTCCCACTCATTGCAGCATAGTGTAATTCTGCAGTCCACTCTTTTGTCAAACTATAGATCTAAATCAAAAGTGACCACTTTTTTGTTGTTGTCCCCTATCCAAAATAGAACAGTTCTGTCTTTAATTTAATTTCGTGCCTGCAGTTTCTCCAAAAAAAGTTTAAAGGGGAATTAACCTCAAAATACAAATATGCTCATATTCAAAGATGTAATATATTCCTTCTTGTTGCCCTACGTAGTTTTGCATTAAAATATACGAGATGGGTATAAATCAGGATTTTCTCAGCAAGATTTATCGTCTGCTAGCGATACCAGGGGGCTGCCATTTTCTTGATGTGTACATAAAGATATTTTTAATCCGAATGCAACATTTTCTTTCTTCTTGAAACAAAATTCCATTTGAGATTTAAAATATTTAGCAGATATATACATATATTCGAAAAACGAAAATGTGTTTTTAATATTTCTTTGAAAATTACGATTTTACTAAATATCAATCTATTTTCTTGATACAATGACGTACGTGACGGAGCGAATTAATTCAAATTTATGGATGATGACCTTTCCCGAGCGTCAAAAGTGATGTATAAATTATGTTCTGCTCTGCCAGGCAAGCCAAGAATTCGACTTCTAGTTAGCAAAACCGGAGAATTTAAAAATAAATCTATAAATTTCAAATTTTAAAAAAAATGTATGCACCTGTTATGTATTTTCCATCATATATCGGGCTTTTTTATAATGAATTTAGCTCGTGAACTAAAAATATCTTCCTGACCGGAACGGTCTCCAATGGTTCATGTACAACTCCATGTCATCAAGAAAATGCAGCCCCCATGAAGTGTTAACAGATGATACCGCGTGCTAGAATGTCTTGATTTAAACCCTTTTTTCTGATATTTATTTCTAAAGTGATACAGGTCAATGATTAAGAATATATTACACCTTTGAACATAAGTACAGTTATATTCTAGTCTTAATTCTCCTTTATTAATTCGTCTATTATATTCTTTTATAGAATTTATTAATTTTTAACAAAAAGCAAAGTATCATCTGCGTACTGTAAAGGTTTCAGTGTAGAATTATTACAACCTGTGGATTAAATTTTTTCAATGATATAATTTTTTCCCTCACTCTATTAGCCAGTTGCCAAAATAAAAAATAAAGCCGAGAGGGGGCAGCTTTGCCGTATCCCTCTTTTGAATTTGAAAGTTTCTGTTATCCATCCATTAACCATGACTGAACTTACAATATTCGTATAAAGAATTCTGACTCACTTCTGAAAGGATGGTCCAAAGTTCAATTTTTCTAAACAATTATTTACAAACAACATATCAATAACATCACACGCTTTAGTGAAATCTATCAACATTATTGCTCCTCCTTCTTTCTTTTTCAACATAATATAATCAATAACAACTTTTGTCATTTGAACATTGTGAGCTGCTAAACCTATTTGTTTAACAACGTTGTGTAACCTGCGTGCTACCACAATTGCTACGATTTTGTAATCACTGTTTAGGAGTGCTGCAGGCCTCCAGTTTTTCAGATTTAAACGATCTCCCTTCTTGTATATTAATGCGATGAGACATTCCCTATGGGTGTTTGACATGGTGTCATTATGGTGTCATCACAACCGGGCCCTGTTTTTCTGCATAGAGAAAATGCCATGTTTACACTCTGAGATTGTCCATTTCTTTTTCTGTCATCACTATTTAGAAGTGGTATATTTGGCGAATAAATATAGTCCTTCATAACTTCATGGGTTTAAGTTTCATGGTGTATAATGCACTATAAAATTTTACGGTTTCTTTTAACCCGTTGACTACTGAATTCTCTCATTCCAATAGGCTTAATACAGAGGTCACTCGGTTCCCGTAGGCAATTGGTTAAGATAATAATAATAATAATATGCCCATTTATATAGCGCAGCCACTATATGGATATACTCTACTGCGCTAATACAAAGTATCACATTATTACCCCGGCTTTAGCCGAGCTGCCTATTATGTCATGTTGTTTGTCAATTATACCTTTCCATTTATTGATGTTATTTGGGTTATTCCCTTTCGAGAAGCATTTCTGTTTCCCCAAACATAGGAAATATTTAGCGCTTCTGTCCCCTTCTTCCATCCATTCTATTCTAGCACGAACGCTTGCACCTTTTGATTCAAATCTATGAATACTTTCTAGTTCTTCTTTTACTAATCTATAATTCATTTCTCTTTCAATGTCATTATATTCCTGTCAATCAGTTTAGCTGGAGTCTCTAATCTTTTTTATAATAATTCTTTCTTCTTCTTCTTCTTAACCATTTTCTTTCTACAATTTTTTTTTGCGTGAACTCAGTACCATTCTTTTTAATAATCGTTAAACGACTTCGTGATTAATGTCGGTGTACTGTAAAAAATAACTGTAGATCAACAGGTTTTTTTTAATTGTACAATTACAAGTTTTGGCCGCTTTTCTGTTAATACGATATTTTTCTTGTGAAATGGCAGGAAAATTGCTAATTTTCTTGCCGTTTCACAAGAAAAAAAAAAATGCTAATTTTCCTGACGTTTCACAAGAAAAATACCGTATTAACAGAAACTTGTTATTTTACAAGTCAAAAACCTGTTAATCTACAGTTACAAGTCAAAAAACCTGTTAATCTACAGTTATTTTTTTACAGTGTACCGACATGTCTTCATCACCATTATAGGTTAAACGACTTTTACTAGAAAGGGTGGCTATAACAGATGAGGTACGATCATGTAATCTGGCTATGTTCATCAATATATTGTACAGGCGTTCGATTCTAGTCATAATTATACCACATATCGGGAAACTTCGGAAAGTGGACACAGAATGGGAAAAAAAAGTTAAACCACGAACATGGATATCATCTCGAATAAAAATACATATTATAATTATTTGAGATTCCTCTCAGCAACTCGTTTAAATTTCATGTTCATTTTACCGGGATGTCTATATGTTCCACACCTTATTCTATCTGTATTTCATGGATAGTATATGCTTGTACCTCTCAGCAATTTGTACCAATGTTTGTGTCATTCTGTTTGAACCCATTTCTTCGTCATTATCACACCCAGTCATAGCTCACTGCATAGATTTTTTTTCTTCTAAACTCTAATATTTTACAAATTGTGTGTGATCATATTTTCATTTAGGTTGGAGAGTCACACATCGCTGTCAACAAACTTTACATAGATCATCAGTTCTGTAACGACGTACTGGAGCATGGCTTAGCTATGGAGAAGCTGTTTCCAAACTTGGAAGAATTAGTTTTCGCAACTCTTCAAACAGTGTCCCGAACATCATAGAGTCTTTGGCTCATTCTAGTCTCAAAAAGCTCTCAATTGGCATGGAAAACACACCTGCCGACGGATATCTTGAGGAGGATGAAGAATATCACGTTTCTCTCGTCGGGGCTCCTTCATCACTCGATCAAGTCTTCTTAAAATCATTTCCACGGCTTACCGATCTAACTTTCAACGAATTAGTGATTGGAAACAATCGTTGTAAAACAATATTGCACTCCCTCAGGCAACATCAGTTCTTGAAAAATATAAGGTGCCGGTCATACAGCTCTGGAAAAAAATATTAGACCAAGCTTCTGTAATAAAGGCACTATAATATGCAAACAAAACTATAAAAAAATGATTTGTCTTTTTATTTCATTGAAAGAATACCAAATTCCAGCAATTATACCTTGCTTTTATGATATTTTATTTCCTCCTTACCTAAAAAAAAAACAAACAAAAAAACACACACAAAAAAAAACACTATCAGTAACCATTCTTGGTCTAATAATTTTCATGGTTGTATATAAAATCTCCAATTCAGTACATAGTACTCTGTAGATGTATTGTGAAGTAGCATTGCGAACGAATATGAAAGATATGTTTCGTGTCTGCTAACCAGTTTTCACATGTGGGGTAGGCGACATTTTATTTTTCTCACAAGACCTCCAAAATTAGCTCATGGGGGTGGTATGGGGGTCCAGTTCCCCTCCATATTTCTCTGACCAAAAACAAAAAAAAGGGGCGGATCCTTTATGGTCAAAATGCATATTTTTCTTTAAAAAAGGGGGCGGGTAAGGGCCAGAAGTGCCCCCCTCCCGGATCCTCTGGGTTCACTTTCATTTATAACACAAGAGGCATGGTTTGGGTTAAATGTCTTTGTTAAATAACGTGGTTGCGCTTCATGCCATTCGTTAGTAAGCAAATCTTATAATGATTGATTATACGCCTTCAAACTGAATGCATGTTGCGTACGGTGTACATTGTGTATAGCTGTATTTTGCATGTCCTTGACTCACTATACTCTGCATTTTAACAAAACGATTGTATCACCCCTACCTGAAGAGTTTATAAGCCAATCAGGAGCATCGATTTTCAACTCGTGACTTTCCCATCCTCCAAAAAATATGGACCCCATAAAATATGAGACCCCCCCCCCCCCCACCCACCCACAAGCGACTTTTGGAGGCCTGCGAAAAAAAAAATTCTCGTGGGGCTTTGGACAAATTGTGACGTTCCAGTCAACGCGACTCATACCCACCCTTTCGGAACAGTCGTGACGATGTAGCTGAGGAATGTAATACTAAGCTTCTGTCAACATTTTATAGTGCATGTACATGTATATTTCTTTCCAATGACTGTTTAACAATGATGATTATTATTGTCATTATTGGTGGTAGCAGAGTAGTAGTAGTAGGAGGAGGATGAGGAGTAATAGTAATAGTATTAGTAGCAGGAGCAGCAGTAGTATTTAATAGTCATAGTAGAAGAAACTGTATACGTAGTAGTAGTAGCATAAGTATTAGTGGGAGTAGGAGTAGTAGTAGTAGTAGTAGTAGTAGTAGTAGTAGCAGTAGTAAAATAAGTAGTAAGATCAGTCTCATTATCTATTATATATTATCTACTATCATAATCTATTTATTCATTGATTTATTGATACATGAAACGTTTTATCTATCTATTTATGTTATTATTCATATCTTTTGCAGCATCATCAAGTGCTACACTGATGAGGAGCTCGACCCCGTTGCGTCTGCTATCAACATGCATAACAAGATGAACGTTCAACTTCAGCATGACCAGGTAAATATCCTATTCTCCATCCTTATGTATTTCTTTGTTTTCCTTCCATCTATCCTCTTTTCTTTCCTTACTTATTTCTCTGTTTTTTCCTTCCATCTATCTCTAGCTGCTCATTTTAAATGTATTTCACTTTTCCCCTTTCTACCAACTTCCCATGCAGGCTGGGTGTATCGTGCACAATAATATGTGTAGTGCATAGAGTAGTTACAACAGGGATGTGCGCTGACGATTTATAGACTCTTTCACCAGAGCACTTGTATGATTTTTTCGCGAAATTGCCTACGCTAGGGTGTAAAACGAAAATCGCCCCCCCCCCCCCCCCCGGACAACTACCCCTTAGGGCATCCACTCTTTAGGACATCTTCTCGACAAATTCCACCTAAGGTAACTACCACCGGGGAGGTGTGACAAACGGCTGGAATATTTGTTTTCCTCCCCCCCCCCCCCCCTTAATTGTTGATCATGCAAAACATCTAATAGAGAGTTGATATTGCACATGGGAATACCTGCCTTCATGCATTGAAGAAAAAAACAACACCAAAAAACAACAAAACCAAAAAAAAAAAAACCCAATTCTTTTAAATGATAGTATATATAAACCATTTTTTTTTCTTTTTAATGTGATAAACTAAGTTTTATTGTTGGAAGTTGGAGGAGGAACAATTAAGCGAGCAAGCATGATCGAAAACAAACACTACTCTTTTAATAAAATTTGGTATATTATCTGGGTTTTATTGTTGCAGGTCCAGGCAGAAATCTTGCTAAAGGCAATATTTATTCTGTTTTGGCGAGCGAGTGTAGCGAACAAGCACAATCTTGTTCAATGTGATGTTAAGTCCAATTTGGGGTACTTTTCCTAGAGGGTGGTTGTCCTGGGGTAGTTGTCCGGGGGCTATATTTTTTTTTCTGTCAGGACTTGAGCCACCCGACGAGAGAGGGCAGTATTTTAAGCGTCAGAGGGGTGACAATACCGCTTATTCCGTCAAGGCTAATCGGTATGAATATTCTTGAAAAACAAATTGTAGGGATATAATAAAATGAGCTAAACAGTCACGCAGTTCCTTGCGTGGCATTCGGATTAACGTTGTGCTCGTCATGAGGAATCAGGAGTTCGAGCCTCGGCAGGCTAAGGGGTGTTAGAATTTAGGAAAGTATCATTGACAAAATTTTCTTTTGCTGAAATAAAGTAAGGTGAAACTGAGAGAAAATACAAGTCTTAAAGTTGTAGTCTCAAAGTCTCCAAAACGGGGCTTCTTGACGCTCAAATTCTGCCCTCTCTTGTCAGTGGCGCAAATCCTGACAGAAAAAAATACGCGTCTGGGGGTAATTGTCCTAGAGGGTGGTTGTCCTAGGGGTGGTTGTCTTGGGGTAGTTGTCGGGGGGGGGGGGGGTAGTTGTCCTGGGGGTAGTTGTCTTTAATAGAGGGTAGTTGTCTGGGGGGTAGTTGTCCAGGGGGTGGTTGTCCAGGGGGTGGTTGTCCGGGGGTAGTTGTCCGGGGGGTAGTTGTCCTGGGGGTAGTTGTCCTAGGGGGGGTACTTGTCCTAGGGGGTACTTGTCTGGGGGGTAGTTATCCGGGGTTAGTTGTCCTAGAGGGTGGTTGTCCTAGGGGGTAGTTGTCTGGGGGTAGTTATCCGGGGGGTACTTGTCCTAGGGGGTAGGAGTCCTAGAACCTTTTTAAAACATATGCAACCCCTACTCTACCCTTTTTGATTTATCTTCTATTGACCCAAATCAATTCTGAATTTCGGTAACATCAAATAAACTGGGATAGGTTTTAACTGCAGAACTTGCAATAGCAACACATCAAATTACTGATCCCCTAGCTCATTTTGAATTAAAATGCACAATTTAATAAACATCCATGATTGTATATAATTTCTAACAGACCCAAAAACATTTAGAGTGTTGGCAAATGTCATCAGGCTTGGCGGACGCTCTGTGTCACCGGACATCCATCCAGGAGTTGATTCTGTCTGAAGAAACAACGTTCAACAATGCTTGGTTTTCCGAGGAGAATGACAGAATAATAGATTCTAAGGTGATTTGTACCATTATCTTAATTATAAGAATTATTAATGTAACCGTAAAATTAACAATTGTGAACGGTTATTAATTTTAGTGTGTAATTTATGACGGGACATTAGGGACTTTTAGAATTGCACGTCCACTTAGTCGACTGGTACGCAAGGACATCATTCTACGCCACTGCGCATGCGCCACTCGCCCTCTCCCTGTCCTCCTCCCTGACTTGCAAAATCGAGAACGTGTTCACTTCGTTTTTGCGGTGCTCCGAAATCTTCGACGAGGTTCATGTATATGACGTCATCAGAACAGCTCAACTATTATGCTCATTCGTTGAGTGTGTACTTCCGGTTGACGTCGACGGTACGACACGTCGAGTGAAATCTAAAATGATCAGAACTGTAGTCAACATGGGCAGTCGACGACGTTGACATGCGCGAAATAGTCGACTGGGACGAAGTACTAGTCCACTGCTTCTAAAAGTCCCTATTAAAACGACCGGAGATGACCGGAATATCCTAAAATATTAAGTTTTTGTGAGGATTTAATTTTACTTTCACCGACGCTGGCACACAAATTATAGAAAGAGCGGAGTACTAAATTTGAAAAAAATTATTCGATGCACAATCCCCACAAAAATTTTACAATTTACACTGAAATTTGGCCGGTAATTTGATAAATGCGAAACTGGTACCTGGCCTCCGAATTTCCCCGCGGCGCAGAGCGGCACCACGCATGGAACTTCAAAGCCAAGTGGAATGTTACGCATCCACTGTTACTGCAAGTATTTCTACATGTATGCAACAAGCATGTAGGGGTATTTATTAACGATGGTACAGACCATGGGTGTCGATCCCGGGGAGGGGATGGGGTATATCTCCCCCCCCCCCAAAAGAAAGTCCCTGGAGTCGGAGGGGATACCCCCTCCACACCCTCCCCCGCTTGCTCGCTTAGCTCAGTGGCGTCTCTAAGATGGCAGAGGGCACGTTCCTGGGCGGCTCTTGGAGGGGGCGTAAAAAACGCAAAGGAGAGAAAGAAAAAAAAAGGGGGAAATGAAGAATTTGCCGGTAAATCTAATAGAAATCTAGTTTTTGAAGGTCTGAAATGCGAAAATTTTCCAAAGTTCGGTCGCTTTGCTCCTTCATTTTCTTTCAAGAAATCGTGATTTCGCGCCCCAGTAGGCCTATATAGTTCGTAAATAGCTTAAAGCCCTTGTTCTTAATGCGGCCCGCCAAAATATCCAGTAAGAAAAAAATAATAATCTTGTTTTATACTATGTTGATGCATATCATCCTAACCCTTGTTATGAATAAAAGTATCATTTTTGGGAAAAAAAACATTTCTTTATTGATTAATAAATATATTCATTGAGACTAGACCATGAAAATCCTCTTCTTCGTGTCAAAGCGTCATGATATGTGCTCTTAAAGAAATAAATCACCCAAGATCTTAAATTATAACTAATATTATGTTTTCGTATTGTAAAGTATTTGAAACGAATATCTTTGAGTAGGCCATATACGAAATGTATTCAAATTTATACAGTCACGTTTGCCTAGTAACAAACTATTACATTCACCTCTAAAAACCCATTCTTTTTCAATTGTTAGAATTGTTAGAATGAGAAACATAATATACTGCATAACATGCCAAGGCTGCAAAAATCAATACATAGGGGAAACCGAGATATTTTTCGTAACAGAATAAGAGTCCATCGACAACAAATTAGACAAAAAAAATACAGACAACTTAAATTAAGTGAACATCTAGAAAAATGTGCTCACTCTATAGGACCCTGTTTTCTTATCACACCCTTTTATGAAATGAAACGGTGTCTGAAAGAAGATTATTTCATCAATATCTAACGACCCCCTACCCCTCGGCGGCGGCTACCCCATACGCTGAACAAGGGTTTATTTTTGGTAAGTCTGTCAGCTTGGTTCGGCGTACCGGCTCCGCATCACCGCTACCGACATGACCGAGGTGGCAAGATGGGGGATTTTAGTTGTTACATAAATTGGGCCACGTTAATTATTACAAGTTTGCACAGTTCAGTTTGCATTTCTAATTGATCGCTTGTCTTTATTTGTGAAAAACGTTGTTTACATTTCTTGCTTCCGTCAACGGTTCAGTTGATTGTCTCGTTAATCATCAATACACTTTCCATGCCATTAATATCATTAACCTTAAATTCTTACTCTACTTTACGCTACGAGTTAGTGGGTAAAGGAAAGGAGGGGAAGGGGCAGGACATAAAAAAAGAATTATCTCAGTTCGTTCGAGCTCGTAATTGTTCTTGCTCTTAAAGTGTTTCTATGAAATTAGAGTTCTTAAATGTTTTTAAAAGAAGGCCTTTTTATTGGGATTCAATTTGACTTAGCTCTTTCTTGCTCTGCTCCTGTCCCTCGACGTGTCGTCACTCGGAAGTTGATGCGCCTAGTGCAGACTTCTGATCCTCTCGCAAGCTGGTGCTATTACTCAAGGTTGCTTTACTTTGTGTGCATTCTGTCGCCTGATCCTTGTTTCAATTTGTCGATTGTTCTCCTTTCCAATTTGCAATCATGTCACCTCTCACTGCAGATCATTCCTGAGTGCAATTAGAACTTTAGTGCAATTAGACTGAGTTAATGGCATTAACTCAGTCTCATTGAGGCATCGTAGTTTCGATTAATTCGATTCGATTAATTCATGTCTCAGAAATGAAGGTCGAACAAGCTAAATTCAGCATTTCAGTTATTTTGTTGACTTTACCCCAACTCTCCACTTTCCAGGGATATAACTTTATTGTGGGGGATCTGCCCGTGTCTAGAAATTACAGAAATTAAATAAAAAGGGGTGACAAAAGGGATGGCAGATGCTCGGGTCCAGGGATGCAAGTGCAAGTGGGAAGAAGGATTGAGGAGTTTTTATATCAAATTAGCAAACACCTAAGCTGCCTACCTCGCATCTCGAGCCCAGCAGATTTCTTATTATTTTTCTTTACTTTCCATCCCATAATACTTTTTGCTGTCCGACCAGCTCTCAGTCTCTCCTTTTGACAGACAGGGCAAAACCTTTTCCCATTGGTCAAACTTTCCGAACAAAATCATAAAATATATTATCAACAACATTCCAAAAGTTATTTCGACTTTCCAATTGGTCAACTAATGGGGCAGTCCTTATTCCATTCAGCGTTGGTACACTGGGTTAACTCTTACCACTGTTCTCGAGATCCAACTGACAGCTTATATTCTATATGTGTCAGTTGGCTGTCATGATACTGACACCTGCTTTTATTCAAAATACCAACAAATACATAACTAAATTTGAACAAAAATAGATTATTCGTCCAGGGCAATCGACCTATCTCTCCCTCTTTTCTTCCTCTCGGTCCCTAAGTCCGAATTCCATTAGTTTGTCGGTCTACTATCCCTATTAGGACTCATATACCCTTCAAACTGGCGATTTCTTCAAGTTCAAGTGCCTCTCGGGGTATTCACACTCTAACTTAAGCTTCACTAGCGCTACAAATATATTTAAACCGGCATTAAACGCCATATGGCCCTCATATTACATCAACCAAACCTTCTTCTCGGAGACTCCAAACTTGACCTATCACAAAGGTCATTGTCCAGCAAAGATTCAAAGGGATAAGTAATACACCTCTACCCGCATCTTCCCTCCCCCCCCCCACGTGTTCTATTCGAACCTCCTCTTTCTTTCTCCCATTGTAATATCCCTTCTATTGAAAGATAGACTACATACATAACTGGACTTGTCGTAGTACACGTCATCGTACTCTATTTATATGTGCATAATATTCTTCTATATAAACTGCCAAAGATTCAAACTTCATGTTATTCCACCTGAAGAAATAAACGAAAGCGTTTGTGGAAACATTTTTACTGATGTGTCTTATTTGTCTTTGAGTGAACTTTTCATTTACTTTATATAATCCATAGGGGGAATCCTTTTATCTCGGCCGCCGGTCGAAATTCCCCGTATCGCCCAATTTTTATTGTGACGGAATAAACCGCATTGTTAGGATTTCCCCTATGATCGGAAATGATATATATATATATATCGTTTCCTAGCATGTGTTTATTTAAAGATGAGTAAACTGCCTGAATTGGTATACTGACAAATAACATTAAACAATTTGCTTGGGTGTGATTATATGAGTAAAATCAATGGGAAATTCTTGCAGTAAGCATTGAATCTATGTGAGTGTAGTGCACAGCACATACAAAAGAAATATCTTCATAGGGGAGGGAAGGTTATTATCATCCATTAACTTCAATAATGAATATTCAGCTAATAATACATCCTGCATAATATATCAATTCCTTGCATGTGTTTTATTTTAAGATGCGTTAACGAGTTGACATAGTATTGACAACTTACATTAAGCAATATTAGATTAAAGCTTCTTTCATCATCACTATAATTACATACATTTTATCATTGTTATATTTATCGGTACCTTTATATTTCTTTTCAATATTACGATGATCATTATCATTTAAAAATCAAAATTTTCCATCATTATCCTTCCATCAGATTCAAAAGGTGTGTCTAGACGCATGTGATCTAGAGAAGAATGATCGGACGGCATCACGTGACCTAGCCAGGTTTCTTTGTCTTCAGCCTTGTCTCACTGATCTTACGATAAGCGGCACTGGTGGATTATGGCTACATGATGAGTTCTACCACGAGATTGCCAGTCTAGCTTTATCCTCAAAAGTAATTTTAATGTAGATACTATATTTCCATCGACAATCTGGGTAAAAAATAATTGAAAAAAAGATGGAAAATCATATTGATGGGTTTATTGGATACTCACTATAACCTTGCATTACACAAAAGGGGCCAATTTAAATTACAATTTACATCACATTGCACTTTTTTGGCTCACATCCCATGAAGGATTATTTGTTTGTGCAAGTAATTTACTTTGGAAAAATAAAATTTTCTCTCACGTATCCTTTTATATTTCTAGGGAAATGAAAGTTCTTGGTATAAGCTTGTGTATGAACATATATATTTTAGAACTTTAGGGTAAAATAAATCTTTTCTTAGATATCCCTTTGTATTTTCATGGAAATTCAAATTCTTGGTAGAAGCTTGAGTATGATTATGAGTAAAATCAATGGAAATTCTTCCAGTAAGCATTGAATCTATGTGAGTCTAGTGCACATTTCATACCAAAGAAATATCTTCGTAGGGGAGGGAAGGTTATATCATCCATTAACTTCAATAATGAATATTCCGCTAATAATACATGCTATATAAAATCACTTCATTGCATGTGTTTTATTTTAAGATGAGTTAACGAGTAGACATAGTATTGGAACTTACATTAAGCAACCTTAGATTAAAGTTTCTTTCATCATCATCAACATTATTCCTACATACATTTTATCATTGTTATTGTTATTATTGTCATTACCTTTATATTTCTTATCAATATTACGATGATCATTATCATTTTAAAAATCAAAATGTCCATCATGATCCTTCCATCAGATTCAAAAGGTGTGTCTAGAAGGATGTGATCTAGAGAGGAATGATCCGACAGCATCACGTGACCTAGCCAGGTTTCTTTGTCTTCAGCCTTGTCTCACTGATCTTACGATAAGCGACTATGATGGATTATGGCTACATGATGAGTTCTACCACGAGATTGCCAGTCTAGCTTCATCCTCAAAGGTAATGTTAAGGTAGATATTGTATTTCCATCGACAATTTGGGTAAAAAAGATGGACAAAAGATGGAAAATCACTTTTGATTGATGGTTTTATTGGATACTCACTATAACCTTGCATTACACAAAAGGGGCCAATTTAAATTAGAATTTACATCACATTGCACGTACATTGGCTCACATCCCATGAAGGATGATTTGTTTGTGCAAGTAATTTAATTTGGGAAAATAAAACTTCTTTCACGTATCCTTTTATATTTTATAAGCACCTGGTAGTTCCCACATGGACGATTGCAGAGTTTTCTGATTTGTGCTTATATAAAAATTATAATGTGTTCTATAATTTAAATATTTTGTAAACGCTCCAAGCCTTATGGGAAGGGCGTACTAAATGCTTATTGTATTGTATTGTATTGTATTGTAATTAATTTAATTTAATAAAATAAAACTTCTCTCAGGTATCCCTATATATTTCTAGGGAAATTAAAGTTCTTGATAGGAGTTTGTGTATGAACATATATATTTTAGAACTGTAGGAAATTTTTCTAGTAAGCACTTAATCTATATGAGTCTAGTATACAGTTTATGCATACTTTTCTTTCCTAGGGAGGGGAAATTATAATATCCCAGTCCTAACTCTAATATTCTACATCACACAAGCTAAGCTTTTTAGTACATCTGTCCAACTTTTCAGTGGAAAAATAACTCTATCCATTGGTATTGCCATCAAATGAAACGTTTATTGACCTGCATCTCATGAAGAATTAATGTTTTCTGCAGGGAAGTGTTAGAGAGACACTTCCCTGTTTTCTGCATGCACTATAATCAAAATTTCCATCATGCTCCTTCCATCAGATTCAAAAGGTGTGTCTAAAAGGATGTGTTCAAGACAGGAACGATCCGACCGCATCACGTGACCTAGCCAGGTTTCTTTGTCTTCAGCCTTGTCTCACTGATCTTACGATAAGCGACAATGATGGATTATGGCTACATGATGAGTTCTACCACGAGATTGCCAGTCTAGCTTCATCCTCAAAGGTATTGTTAAGGTAGATATTGTATTTCCATCGACAATTTGGGTAAAAATGATGGAAAAAAGATGGAAAATCATATTGATGGTTTTATTGGATACTCACTATAACCTTGCATTATATAAAAGGAGCCAATTTAAATTAGAATTTACATCACATTGCACGTTTTTTGGCTCACATCCCATGAAGGATTATTTGCTTGTGCAAGTAATTTAATTTGGGAAAATAAAACTTCTTTCACGTATCCTTTTATATTTCTCGGGAAATGAAAGTTCTTGGTAGAAGCTTGTGTATGAACATATATATTTTAGAACTTTAGGAAATTTTTCTAGTAGTCACTGAATCTATGTAAGTCTAGTATACAGTTTATACATAATTTTCTTTTCATAGGGGAGGGAAATTATAATATCCCCAGTCCTAACTCTAATATTCTACATCACACAAGCTAAACTTTTTAGTAGATCCCTCCAAATATCCCTTAGTCACCCTTCTGTGTGATATCCATGTATCCTCTGTTTTTGCAGTGTTTGTAATTTCATTGTAAAGGTGGAATCTGGATCAAATCAAAACACATCAAGTAATGACTCTTCCAGCAATATATATATAATATATATCATTTCATAGCATGTGTTTTATTTAATAACTGACAAATAACAGTAAACAATTTTAGATAAAAGTTCCTTTCTTTAACATCAACATTGTCATTATAATCATTTAATGACTATTATTGTTATTTTTATCACTTCCTTTATTTTCGTATCATCATAAAATTGATTGGAAATGCATTATGATGCGTTTACTCACTATAACTTTTCAGTGTAAAAAAATAATCTATCCATTAGTATTGCCATCAAATGAAACGTTTATTGACCTGCATCTCATGAAGAATTAATGTTTTCTGCATGCACTATAACCAGAATTTCCATCATGCTCCTTCCATCAGATTCAAAAGGTGTGTCTAAAAGGATGTGTTCTAAACAGGAACGATCCGACGGCATCACGTGACCTAGCCAGGTTTCTTTGTCTTCAGCCTTGTCTCACTGATCTTACGATAAGCGACAATGATGGATTATGGCTACATGATGAGTTCTACCACGAGATTGCCAGTCTAGCTTCATCCTCAAAGGTATTGTTAAGGTAGATATTGTATTTCCATCGACAATTTGGGTAAAAATGATGGAATAAAGATGGAAAATCATATTGATGGTTTTATTGGATACTCACTATAACCTTGCATTACACAAAAGGGGCCTATTTAAATTATAATTTACATCACATTGCACGTACATTGGCTCACATCCCATGAAGGATTATTTGTTTGTGCACCTGGTAGTTCCCACATGGACGATTTTCTGATTTGTGTTTATATAAAAATTATAATGTGTTCTATAATTTAAATATTTTGTAAACGCTCGGAGCCTTATGGGAAGGGCTTACTAAATGCTTATTTTATTGTATTGTATTGTAATTAATTTAATTTGGGAAAATAAAACTTCTTTCACGTATCCTTTTATATTTTTCGGGAAATGAAATTTCTTGGTAGAAGCTTGTGTATGAACATATATATTATTGAACTTTAGGAATTTTTTCTAGTAGTCACTGAATCTATATGAGTCTATTATACAGTTTATACATAATTTTCTTTTCATAGGGGAGGGGAAATTATAATATCCCCAGTCCTAACTCTAATATTCTACCTCACACAAGCTAAGCTTTTTAGTAGATCCCTCCAAACGTCCCTTAGTCACCCTTCTGTGTGATATCCATGTATCCTCTGTTTTTGCAGTGTTTGTAATTTCATTGTAAAGGTGGAATCTGGATCAAATCAAAACAAATCAAGTAATGACTCTTCTAGCAATATATATATAGTATATATCATTTCCTAACATGTGTTTTATTTAATAACTGACAAATAACAGTAAACAATTTTAGATAAAAGTTCCTTTCTTTAACATCAACATTGTCATTATAATCATTTAATGACTATTATTGTTATTTTTATCACTTCCTTTATTTTCGTATCATCATAAAATGATTGGAAATGCATTATGATGCGTTTACTCACTATAACTTTTCAGTGGAAAAATAACTCTATCCATTAGTATTGCCATCAAATGAAACGTTTATTGACCTGCATCTCATGAAGAATTAATGTTTTCTGCATCCACTATAACCAGAATTTCCATCATGCTCCTTCCATCAGATTCAAAAGGTGTGTCTAGAAGGATGTGATCTAAACAGGAACGATCCGACAGCATCACGTGACCTAGCCAGGTTTCTTTGTCTTCAGCCTTGTCTCACTGATCTTACGATAAGCGACAATGATAGATTATGGCTACATGATGAGTTCTACCACGAGATTGCCAGTCTAGCTTCATCCTCAAAGGTAATGTTAAGGTAGATATTGTATTTCCATCGACAATTTGGGTAAAAATGATGGAAAAAAGATGGAAAATCATATTGATGGTTTTATTGGATACTCATTATAACCTTGCAATACACAAAAGGGGCCTATTTAAATTAGAATTTAAAGCATATTGCACGTACATTGGCTCACATCCCATGAAGGATTATTTGTTTGTGCAATTAATTTAATTTGGGAAAATAAAACTTCTCTCAGGTATTCCTATATATTTCTAGGGAAATTAAAGTTCTTGATAGGAGCTTGTGTATGAACATATGTATTTTAGAACTGTAGGAAATTTTTCTCGTAAGCACTGAACCTATATGAGTCTAGTATACAGTTTATGCATACTTTTCTTTTCCTAGGGGAGGGGAAATTATAATATCCCCAGTCCTAACTCTAATATTCTACATCACACAAGCTAAGCTTTTTAGTAGATCTCTCCAAATATCCCTTAGTCACCCTTCTGTGTCATATCCATGTATCCTCTGTTTTTGCAGTGTTTGTAATTTGCACATGTTGTTGTAATTTCATTGTAAAGGGGGAATCTGATCAAATCAAAACTGAATCAAATCATCTCCTAGCATGTGTTTTGTTTAAAGATGAGTAAATTGCCTGACTTGGTATACTGACAAATAACATTAAACAAATTTAGATAAAAGCTCCTTTTTTTAACATCAACATTGTCATTATAATCATGTAATGACTTTTATTGTTATATATATTTATCACTTCCTTTTTTTTCTTATCATCGTAAAATGATGGAAATGCATTATGATGCGTTTACTCTCTATAACCTTTATATTTCTTATCAATATTACGATGATCATTATCATTTTAATTATCAAATTCCATCATGATCCTTCCATCAGATTCAAAAGGTGTGTCTAGAAGGATGTGTTCTAAACAGGAACGATCCGACGGCATCACGTGACCTAGCCAGGTTTCTTTGTCTTCAGCCTTGTCTCACTGATCTTACGATAAGCGACAATGATGGATTATGGCTACATGATGAGTTCTACCACGAGATTGCTAGTCTAGCTTCATCCTCAAAGGTAATGTTAAGGTAGATATTGTATTTCCATCGACAATTTGGGTAAAAATGATGGGGAAAAAATGGAAAATCATATTGATGGTTTTATTGGATACTCACTATAACCTTGCATTACACAAAAGGGGCCAATTTAAATTAGAATTTACATCACATTGCACGTTTTTTGGCTCACATCCAATGAAGGATTATTTGTTTGTGCAAGTAATTTAATTTGGGAAAATAAAACTTCTTTCACGTATCCTTTTATATTTTTCGGGAAATGAAAGTTCTTGGTAGAAGCTTGTGTATGAACATATATATTTTAGAACTTTAGGAAATTTTTCTAGTAGTCACTGAATCTATATGAGTCTATTATACAGTTTATACATAATTTTCTTTTCATAGGGGAGGGAAATTATAATATCCCCAGTCCTAATTAATATTCTACATCACACAAGCTAAGCTTTTTAGTAGATCCCTCCAAACGTCCCTTAGTCACCCTTCTGTGTGATATCCATGTATCCTCTGTTTTTGCAGTGTTTGTAATTTCATTGTAAAGGTGGAATCTGGATCAAATCAAAACAAATCAAGTAATGACTCTTCTAGCAATATATATATAGTATATATCATTTCCTAACATGTGTTTTATTTAATAACTGACAAATAACAGTAAACAATTTTAGATTAAAGTTCCTTTCTTTAACATCAACATTGTCATTATAATCATTTAATGACTATTATTGTTATTTTTATCATTTCCTTTATTTTCGTATCATCATAAAATTGCTTGGAAATGCATTATGATGTGTTTACTCACTATAACTTTTCAGTGGAAAAATAACTCTATCCATTAGTATTGCCATCAAATGAAACGTTTAATGACCTGCATCTCATGAAGAATTAATGTTTTCTGCATGCACTAGAATCAACATTTCCATCATGCTCCTTCCATCAGATTCAAAAGGTGTGTCTAGAAGGATGTGTTCTAAACAGGAACGATCCGACGGCATCACGTGACCTAGCCAGGTTTCTTTGTCTTCAGCCTTGTCTCACTGATCTTACGATAAGCGGCTATGGTGGATTATGGCTAGATGATGAGTTCTACCACGAGATTGCCAGTCTAGCTTCATCCTCAAAGGTAATGTTAAGGTAGATAATGTATTTCCATCGACAATTTGGGTAAAAATGATGGAAAAAAGATGGAAAATCGTATTGATGGTTTTATTGGATACTCACTATAACCTTGCATTACACAAAAGGGGCCAATTTAAATTACAATTTACATCACATTGCACGTTTTTTGGCTCACATCCAGTGAAGGATTATTTGTTTGTGCAAGTAATTTAATTTGGGAAAATAAAACTTCTTCCACGTATCCTTTTATATTTTTCGGGAAATGAAAGTTCTTGGAAGAAGCTTGTGTATGAACAAAATTATATATTTTAGAACTTCATGAAATTTTTCTAGTAGTCACTGAATCTATATGAGTCCAGTTTATACATAATTTTCTTTTCATAGGGGAGGGGAAATTATAATATCCCCAGTCCTAACTCTAATATTCTCCATCACACGAGCTAAGCTTTTTAGTAGATCCATCCAAGCGTGCCTTAGTCACCCTTCTGTGTGATATCCATGTATCCTCTGTTTTTGCAGTGTTTGTAATTTCATTGTAAAGGTGGAATCTGGATTAAATCAAAACAAATCAAGTAATGACTCTTCCAGTAATATATATATAATATATATCATTTCCTAGCATGTGTTTTATTTAATAACTGACAAATAACATTAAACAATTTTAGATCAAATGTTCCTTTCTTTAACATCAACATTGTCATTATAATCATTTAATGACTATTATTATTTTAATCACTTCCTTTATTTTTGTATCATCATAAAATGATTGGAAATGCATTATGATGCGTTTACTCACTATAACTTTTCAGTGGAAAAATAACTCTATCCATTAGTATTGCCATCAAATGAAACGTTTATTGACCTGCATCTCATGAACAATTAATGTTTTCTGCATGCACTATAACCAGAATTTCCATCATGCTCCTTCCATCAGATTCAAAAGGTGTGTCTAGAAGGATGTGTTCTAAACAGGAACGATCCGACGGCATCACGTGACCTAGCCAGGTTTCTTTGTCTTCAGCCTTGTCTCACTGATCTTACGATAAGCGACAATGATAGATTATGGCTACATGATGAGTTCTACCACGAGATTGCCAGTCTAGCTTCATCCTCAAAGGTAATGTTAAGGTAGATATTGTATTTCCATCGACAATTTGGGTAAAAATGATGGAAAAAAGATGGAAAATCATATTGATGGTTTTATTAGATACTCACTATAACCTTGCATTACACAAAAGGGGCCAATTTAAATTAAAATTTACATCACATTGCACGTTTTTTTGCTCACATCCCATAAAGGATTATTTGTTTATGTAAGTAATTTAATTTGGGAAAATAAAACTTCTTTCACGTATCCTTTTATATTTTTCGGGAAATGAAAGTTCTTGGTAGAAGCTTGTGTATGAACATATATATTTTAGAACTTTAGGAAATTTTTCTAGTAGTCACTGAATCTATATAAGACTAGTATACAGTTTATACATAATTTTCTTTTCATAGGGGAGGGGAAATTATAATATCCCCAGTCATAACTCTAATATTCTACATTACACAAGCTAAGCTTTTTAGTAGATCCCTCCAAACGTCCCTTAGTCACCCTTCTGACCTGGTAGTTCCCACATGGACGATTGAAGAGTTTTCTGATTTGTGCTTATATAAAAATTATAATGTGTTCTATAATTTAAATATTTTGTAAACGCTCCGAGCCTTATGGGAAGGGCGTACTAAATGCTTATTGTATTGTAATTTAATTTGGGAAAATAAAACTTCTCTCAGGTATCCCTATATATTTCTAGGGAAATTAAAGTTCTTGATAGGAGCTTGTGTATGAACATATATATTTTAGAACTGTAGGAAATTTTTCTAGTAAGCACTGAATCTATATGAGTCTAGTATTCAGTTTATGCATACTTTTCTTTTCCTAGGGGAGGAGAAATTGTAATATCCCCAGTCCTAACTCTAATATTCTACACCACACAAGCTAAGCTTTTTAGTAGATCTCTCCAACTTTTCAGTGGAAAAATAACTATCCATTAGTATTGCCATCAAATGAAATGTTTATTGACCTGCATCTCATGTAGAATTAATGTTTTCTGCAGGGAAGTGTTAGAGAGACACTTCCCTGTTTTCTGCATGCACTATAATCAAAATTTCCATCATGCTCCTTCCATCAGATTCAAAAGGTGTGCCTAAAAGGATGTGTTCACGACAGGAACGATCCGACAGCATCACGTGACCTAGCCAGGTTTCTTTGTCTTCAGCCTTGTCTCACTGATCTTACGATAAGCGGCTATGGTGGGCCATGCCTACATGATAAGTTCTACCACGAGATTGCCAGTCTTGCTTCATCCTCAAAGGTAATGTTAAGGTAGATATTGTATTTCCATCGACAATTTGGGTAAAAATGATGGATAAAAGATGGAAAATCATATTGATGGTTTTATTGGATACTCACTATAACCTTGCATTATATAAAAGGGGCCAATTTAAATTAGAATTTACATCACATTGCACGTTTTTTGGCTCACATCCCATGAAGGATTATTTGCTTGTGCAAGTAATTTAATTTGGGAAAATAAAACTTCTTTCACGTATCCTTTTATATTTCTGGGGAAATGAAAGTTCTTAGTAGAAGCTTGTGTATGAACATATATATTTTAGAACTTTAGGAAATTTTTCTAGTAGTCACTGAATCTATATAAGTCTAGTATACAGTTTATACATAATTTTCTTTTCATAGGGGAGGGAAATTATAATATCCCCAGTCCTAACTCTAATATTCTACATCACACAAGCTAAACTTTTTAGTAGATCCCTCCAAATATCCCTTAGTCACCCTTCTGTGTGATATCCATGTATCCTCTGTTTTTGCAGTGTTTGTAATTTCATTGTAAAGGTGGAATCTGGATCAAATCAAAACAAATCAAGTAATGACTCTTCCAGCAATATATATATAATATATATCATTTCCTAACATGTGTTTTATTTAATAACTGACAAATAACGGTAAACAATTTTATATAAAAGTTCCTTTCTTTAACATCAACATTGTCATTATAATCATTTCATGACTATTATTGTTATTTTTATCATTTCCTTTATTTTCGTATCATCATAAAATTGCTTGGAAATGCATTATGATGCGTTTACTCACTATAACTTTTCAGTGGAAAAATAACTCTATCCATTAGTATTGCCATCAAATGAAACGGGTTTATTGACCTGCATCTCATGAAGAATTAATGTTTTCTGCATGCACTATAATCAAAATTTCCATCATGCTCCTTCCATCAGATTCAAAAGGTGTGTCTAGAAGGATGTGTTCTAAACAGGAACGATCCGACGGCATCACGTGACCTAGCCAGGTTTCTTTGTCTTCAGCCTTGTCTCACTGATCTTACGATAAGCGACAATGATAGATTATGGCTACATGATGAGTTCTACCACGAGATTGCCAGTCTAGCTACATCCTCAAAGGTAATGTTTAGGTAGATATTGTATTTCCATCGACAATTTGGGTAAAAATGATGGAAAAAAGATGGAAAAATCATATTGATGGTTTTATTGGATACTCACTATAACCTTGCATTACACAAAAGGGGCCAATTTAAATTAAAATTTACATCACATTGCACGTTTTTTGGCTCACATCCCATGAAGGATTATTTGTTTATGCAAGTAATTTAATTTGGGAAAATAAAACTTCTTTCACGTATCCTTTTATATTTTTCGGGAAATGAAAGTTCTTGGTAGAAGCTTGTGTATGAACATATATATTTTAGAACTTTAGGAAATTTTTCTAGTAGTCACTGAATCTATATAAGTCTAGTATACAGTTTATACATAATTTTCTTTTCTTAGGGGAGGGGAAATTATAATATCCCCAGTCCTAACTCTAATATTCTACATCACACAAGCTAAGCTTTTTAGTAGATCCCTCCAAACGTCCCTATATTAGTCACCCTTCTGTGTGATATCCATGTATCCTCTATTTTTGCAGTGTTTGTAATTTCATTGTAAAGGTGGAATCTGGATCAAATCAAAACACATCAAGTAATGACTCTTCCAGCAATATATATATATTATATATCATTTCCTAACATGTGTTTTATTTAATAACTGACAAATAACGGTAAACAATTTTATATAAAAGTTCCTTTCTTTAACATCAACATTGTCATTATAATCATTTCATGACTATTATTGTTATTTTTATCATTTCCTTTATTTTCGTATCATCATAAAATTGCTTGGAAATGCATTATGATGTGTTTACTCACTATAACTTTTCAGTGGAAAAATAACTCTATCCATTAGTATTGCCATCAAATGAAACGTTTATTGACCTGCATCTCATGAAGAATTAATGTTTTCTGCATGCACTATAATCAAAATTTCCATCATGCTCCTTCCATCAGATTCAAAAGGTGTGTCTAGAAGGATGTGTTCTAGACAGGAACGATCCGACGGCATCACGTGACCTAGCCAGGTTTCTTTGTCTTCAGCCTTGTCTCACTGATCTTATGATAAGCGGCTATGGTGGATTATGGCTACATGATGAGTTCTACCACGAGATTGCCAGTCTTGCTTCATCCTCAAAGGTAATGTTAAGGTAGATATTGTATTTCCATCGACAATTTGGGTAAAAATGATGGAAAAAAGATGGAAAATCATATTGATGGTTTTATTGGATACTCACTATAACCTTGCATTATACAAAAGGGGCCAATTTAAATTAGAATTTACATCACATTGCACGTTTTTTGGCTCACATCCCATGACGGATTATTTGTTTGTGCAAGTAATTTAATTTGGGAAAATAAAACTTCTTTCACGTATCCTTTTATATTTTTCGGGAAATGAAAATTCTTGGTTGAAGCTTGTGTATGAACATATATATTTTAGAACTTTAGGAAATTTTTCTAGTAGTCACTGAATCTATACGAGTCTATTATACAGTTTATACATAATTTTCTTTTCATAGGGGAGGGGAAATTATAATATCCCCAGTCATAACTCTAATATTCTACATTACACAAGCTAAGCTTTTTAGTAGATCCCTCCAAACGTCCCTTAGTCACCCTTCTGACCTGGTAGTTCCCACATGGACGATTGAAGAGTTTTCTGATTTGTGCTTATATAAAAATTATAATGTGTTCTATAATTTAAATATTTTGTAAACGCTCCGAGCCTTTTGGGAAGGGCGTAATAAAGGCTTATTGTATTGTAATTTAATTTGGGAAAATAAAACTTCTCTCAGGTATCCCTATATATTTCTAGGGAAATTAAAGTTCTTGATAGGAGCTTGTGTATGAACATATATATTTTAGAACTGTAGGAAATTCTTCTAGTAAGCACTGAATCTATATGAGTCTAGTATTCAGTTTATGCATACTTTTCTTTTCCTAGGGGAGGGGAAATTATAATATCCCCAGTCCTAACTCTAATATTCTACACCACACAAGCTAAGCTTTTTAGTAGATCTCTCCAACTTTTCAGTGGAAAAATAACTATCCATTAGTATTGCCATCAAATGAAATGTTTATTGACCTGCATCTCATGAAGAATTAATGTTTTCTGCAGGGAAGTGTTAGAGAGACACTTCCCTGTTTTCTGCATGCACTATAATCAAAATTTCCATCATGCTCCTTCCATCAGATTCAAAAGGTGTGTCTAAAAGGATGTGTTCAAGACAGGAACGATCCGACCGCATCACGTGACCTAGCCAGGTTTCTTTGTCTTCAGCCTTGTCTCACTGATCTTATGATAAGCGGCTATGGTGGGCCATGCCTACATGATGAGTTCTACCACGAGATTGCCAGTCTTGCTTCATCCTCAAAGGTAATGTTAAGGTAGATATTGTATTTCCATCGACAATTTGGGTAAAAATGATGGAAAAAAGATGGAAAATCATATTGATGGTTTTATTGGATACTCACTATAACCTTGCATTATACAAAAGGAGCCAATTTAAATTAGAATTTACATCACATTGCACGTTTTTTTGCTCACATCCCATGAAGGATTATTTGCTTGTGCAAGTAATTTAATTTGGGAAAATAAAACTTCTTTCACGTATCCTTTTATATTTCTGGGGAATGAAAGTTCTTGGTAGAAGCTTGTGTATGAACATATATATTTTAGAACTTTAGGAAATTTTTCTAGTAGTCACTGAATCTATATGAGTCTATTATACAGTTTATACATAATTTTCTTTTCATAGGGGAGGGGAAATTATAATATCCCCAGTCATAACTCTAATATTCTACATTACACAAGCTAAGCTTTTTAGTAGATCCCTCCAAACGTCCCTTAGTCACCCTTCTGACCTGGTAGTTCCCACATGGACGATTGAAGAGTTTTCTGATTTGTGCTTATATAAAAATTATAATGTGTTCTATAATTTAAATATTTTGTAAACGCTCCGAGCCTTTTGGGAAGGGCGTAATAAAGGCTTATTGTATTGTAATTTAATTTGGGAAAATAAAACTTCTCTCAGGTATCCCTATATATTTCTAGGGAAATTAAAGTTCTTGATAGGAGCTTGTGTATGAACATATGTATTTTAGAACTGTAGGAAATTCTTCTAGTAAGCACTGAATCTATATGAGTCTAGTATTCAGTTTATGCATACTTTTCTTTTCCTAGGGGAGGGGAAATTATAATATCCCCAGTCCTAACTCTAATATTCTACACCACACAAGCTAAGCTTTTTAGTAGATCTCTCCAACTTTTCAGTGGAAAAATAACTATCCATTAGTATTGCCATCAAATGAAATGTTTATTGACCTGCATCTCATGAAGAATTAATGTTTTCTGCAGGGAAGTGTTGGAGAGACACTTCCCTGTTTTCTGCATGCACTATAATCAAAATTTCCATCATGCTCCTTCCATCAGATTCAAAAGGTGTGTCTAAAAGGATGTGTTCAAGACAGGAACGATCCGACCGCATCACGTGACCTAGCCAGGTTTCTTTGTCTTCAGCCTTGTCTCACTGATCTTACGATAAGCGGCTATGGTGGGCCATGCCTACATGATAAGTTCTACCACGAGATTGCTAGTCTTGCTTCATCCTCAAAGGTAATGTTAAGGTAGATATTGTATTTCCATCGACAATTTGGGTAAAAATGATGGAAAAAAGATGGAAAATCATATTGATGGTTTTATTGGATACTCACTATAACCTTGCATTATATAAAAGGAGCCAATTTAAATTAGAATTTACATCACATTGCACGTTTTTTGGCTCACATCCCATGAAGGATTATTTGCTTGTGCAAGTAATTTAATTTGGGAAAATAAAACTTCTTTCACGTATCCTTTTATATTTCTCGGGAAATGAAAGTTCTTGGTAGAAGCTTGTGTATGAACATATATATTTTAGAACTTTAGGAAATTTTTCTAGTAGTTACTGAATCTATATGAGTCTATTATACAGTTTATACATAATTTTCTTTTCATAGGGGAGGGGAAATTATAATATCCCCAGTCATAACTCTAATATTCTACATTACACAAGCTAAGCTTTTTAGTAGATCCCTCCAAACGTCCCTTAGTCACCCTTCTGACCTGGTAGTTCCCACATGGACGATTGAAGAGTTTTCTGATTTGTGCTTATATAAAAATTATAATGTGTTCTATAATTTAAATATTTTGTAAACGCTCCGAGCCTTATGGGAAGGGCGTACTAAATGCTTATTGTATTGTAATTTAATTTGGGAAAATAAAACTTCTCTCAGGTATCCCTATATATTTCTAGGGAAATTAAAGTTCTTGATAGGAGCTTGTGTATGAACATATGTATTTTAGAACTGTAGGAAATTCTTCTAGTAAGCACTGAATCTATATGAGTCTAGTATTCAGTTTATGCATACTTTTCTTTTCCTAGGGGAGGGGAAATTATAATATCCCCAGTCCTAACTCTAATATTCTACACCACACAAGCTAAGCTTTTTAGTAGATCTCTCCAACTTTTCAGTGGAAAAATAACTATCCATTAGTATTGCCATTAAATGAAATGTTTATTGACCTGCATCTCATGAAGAATTAATGTTTTCTTCATGCAAGTGTTAGAGAGACACTTCCCTGTTTTCTGCATGCACTATAATCAAAATTTCCATCATGCTCCTTCCATCAGATTCAAAAGGTGTGCCTAAAAGGATGTGTTCAAGACAGGGGAAATTAAAGTTCTTGATAGGAGCTTGTGTATGAACATATATATTTTAGAACTGTAGGAAATTTTTCTAGTAGTCACTGAATCTATACGAGTCTATTATACAGTTTATACATAATTTTCTTTTCCTAGGGGAGGGGAAATTATAATATCCCCAGTCCTAACTCTAATATTCTACATCACACAAGCTAAACTTTTTAGTAGATCCCTCCAAATATCCCTTAGTCACCCTTCTGTGTGATATCCATGTATCCTCTGTTTTTGCAGTGTTTGTAATTTCATTGTAAAGGTGGAATCTGGATCAAATCAAAACAAATCAAGTAATGACTCTTACAGCAATATATATATAATATATATCATTTCATAGCATGTGTTTTATTTAATAACTGACAAATAACATTAAAAATTTTTAGATAAAAGTTCCTTTCTTTAACATCAACATTGTCATTATAATCATTTAATGACTATTATTGTTATTTTAATCAATTCCTTTATTTTCGTATCATCATAAAATGATTGGAAATGCATTATGATGCGTTTACTCACTATAACTTTTCAGTGGAAAAATAACTCTATCCATTAGTATTGCCATCAAATGAAACGTTTAATGACCTGCATCTCATGAAGAATTAATGTTTTCTGCATGCACTATAATCAAAATTTCCATCATGCTCCTTCCATCAGATTCAAAAGGTGTGTCTAGAAGGATGTCTTCTAAACAGGAACGATCCGACGGCATCACGTGACCTAGCCAGGTTTCTTTGTCTTCAGCCTTGTCTCACTGATCTTACGATAAGCGGCAATGGTGGATTATGGCTACATGATGAGTTCTACCACGAGATTGCCAGTCTAGCTTCATCCTCAAAGGTAATGTTAAGGTAGATATTGTATTTCCATCGACAATTTGGGTAAAAATGATGGAAAAAAGATGGAAAATCATATTGATGGTTTTATTGGATACTCACTATAACCTTGCATTATACAAAAGGGGCCAATTTAAATTAGAATTTACATCACATTGCACGTTTTTTGGCTCACATCCCATGAAGGATTATTTGTTTGTGCAAGTAATTTAATTTGGGAAAATAAAACTTCTTTCACGTATCCTTTTATATTTTTCGGGAAATTAAAGTTCTTGATAGGAGCTTGTGTATGAACATATATATTTTAGAACTGTAGGAAATTTTTCTAGTAAGCACTGAATCTATATGAGTCTAGTATACAGTTTATGCATACTTTTCTTTTCCTAGGGGAGGGGAAATTATAATATCCCCAGTCCTAACTCTAATATTCTACATCATACAAGCTAAGCTTTTTAGTAGATCTCTCCAAATATCCCTTACTCACCCTTCTGTGTCATATCCATGTATCCTCTGTTTTTGCAGTGTTTGTAATTTGCACATATTGTTGTAATTTCATTGTAAAGGTGGAATCTGAATCAAATCAAAACATATATATAGTATATATCATCTCCTAGCATGTTTTTTGTTTAAAGATGAGTAAATTGCTTGACTTGGTATAACATTAAACAAATTTAGATAAAAGTTCCTTTCTTTAACATCAACATTGTCATTATAATCATGTAATGACTATTATTGTTATATATATTTATCACTTCCTTTTTTTCTTATCATCGTAAAATGATGGAAATGCATTATGATGCGTTTACTCACTATAACCTTTATATTTCTTATCAATATTACGATGATCATTTTCATTTTAATTATCAAATTCCATCATGATCCTTCCATCAGATTCAAAAGGTGTGTCTAGAAGGATGTAATCTAGAGAGCAACGATCCGACAGCATCACGTGACCTAGCCAGGTTTCTTTGTCTTCAGCCTTGTCTCACTGATCTTACGATAAGCGGCTATGGTGGGCCATGGCTACATGATGAGTTCTACCACGAGATTGCCAGTCTAGCTTTATCCTCAAAGGTAGTTTAAATGCAGATATTATATTTCCATCGACAATATGGGTACAAATGATGGAAAAAAGGATAAAAAATCATATCGAGGCGTTTATCTGTTACTCACTATAACCTTCCATTACACAATAAGGGGCAAATTTAAATCTAAACTTTAGAATTTACATCAAATAACACGTTCATTGGTTCACATCCCTTGAAGATTTTTTTTTTGTTTATGCAAATACTTTAATTTGGGAAAGCAAAAATTTTCTCAGGCATCCTTTTATATTTTAAGGGAAATGAAAGTTCTTGGTAGAAGCTTGTGTATGAACATATATATTTTAGAAATTTGGGAAATTCTTACAATAAGCAACGAATTTATATGTGTCTATTATACAGTTTATACATAACTTTCTCTCCATAGGGGAGGGCAGATTATGCTATCCATTAACTTCAATAATGATTATTCCGCTAATGATACATCCTGCATATATCAATTCCTTGCATGTGTTTTATTTTAAGATGAGTTAACGAGTAGACATAGTATTGACAACTTACATTAAGCAACCTTAGATTAAAATTTCTTTCATTTATCATCAACATTATTCCTACATGCATTTATCATTATTGTTATTATTATCAGTACCTTTATATTTGTTGTCAATATTACGATGATCATTATCATTTTAATTATCAACATTTCCCACCATTATCCTTCCATCAGATACAAAACGTGTGCATTGAAGGCTGTAATATACAGAAGAATGATCCAACAGCATCACGTGACCTAGCCAGATTTCTCTGTCTTCTACCTTGTCTTACTGACCTGACGATAAAGGATTCTGAATACATGTACCTTTCCCTTCATGATGATTTCTACCACGAAATTGCTCGGATGGCTTCATCCTCGAAGGTAAGTTTAAAGGTGTTTAAATTGTATGTAGGTTCATTGTAGAATATAGGTAATTTTTGTAGAAGTTGCCTTGACTGTTAGATTAATGATGAACGTTTTAGATGTACAATAATATGATGCACGGACGGGCTGCGTGCGCTGATTGGTTGTACGGTTCCGAATAATCGAGGGAATGTGTTGTTTAATGCGATCAGCCAACCGCTGAGAAGTACGTCCCACGTACCTGGCATCGCACCGGCACTGAAATTGGTAAATAACATTACTCAAGTGGGGGGTGGGTAGTACATCCTTGCTAGTTGACGGTAGCATCCTGTGTGTAGAAAACACAATGCGTGTCGAAACTGCGTAATAGCAACGTGACACTGCGTGTTTGATCTGACTGGCGTATTTGTCAGATACCTTACCCCTCCAGGGTAGTTTGAGATACACGGGGCATTTGGCAGGCCCAAATCTGGTGTCAGATTTGGATTGTGCCTCCAGCGTCCGTGTTATGGTGCGAGATGTAACATGCTCAGGGTAACCATTGTCAAGGAGAATAGTTTTGATTTTCGCGATTTCGGGAGCTAATTTGCACGCAGAGCAAATCCTAAGGGCGCGGCACACTAAGTTTCTAATGAGCCCAATCTTGTATGAAGTTGCACTGTACGAGTCCCATCTCGTGTATTGCCCGGTGAATGTGGGCTTGCGGTAGATGGAAGTGATGAATTTCCCATCACTTCTCTCAACGAGAACGTCGAGAAATGGGAGCGCATTGGACAGTTCAATTTCACATTTGAATTTTAGCGCGGGATGGAGCCGGTTCAGTTGTGTAAGGAAAACCTCACACGCTGCGCGGTTATCAAAAATTGCAAACGTATCATCAACATACCGACAATACACATGTGGGACTATATTAAGATCGGTGGCGTTCTGTAGCAGGCGCATTTCATGAAAGCCAACAAAAATGTTAGCAAGCGCGGGGCCTAATGGGGATCCCATAGCCACACCATCTATCTGTGAATACATCGTATCATTGAAACTAAACTCAACCGCGCGAGTGGCAAAGTTCATGAGATCAATGAATACGGGCTCAGGAACAGGTGGTGAGTCTAAGTCGCCATGATAGAGATAAGAAGCACAGATGTCAATAGCTTCTTTCAGTGGTACGTTGGTAAATAGGCTAGAGATATCGAATGAACACATAACACAATTACTATTATCAAGGGGCAGATCGCGGACGAGTTTAGCAAACTTGAAGGTGCTATACATGTATAACAGGAAGTGAATTATGAGTCAGTTAAGATTTGAACAAGGAGCCAAATATTTGTTTATTTCTTTTCTTCCTTTTCTTCAGACAACCCCCCCCCCCCCTGTTGATAATGTATCTGTACTTTTTTTCTTTCAGAACCATTTCTTTACAAGTAATATGCACTTGAATAAATGGTCAGGGGAGCTAAAGCGACTGGGTTATCTACACAAAAGTGAATACATCGGATATGTACATCGTCTTACAATGTTGGTGATTCTCCCAAGTAGAGCTACAGAAACTCTCTCATCGCACCAGCCACAGGTAAAGGACTCAGCCCATGTCAGTACATCATGGTGTTTCCAGCAATATTTACCAACACAACAAGTCTACCTCTCAGGTCAGAAGCCAGGAACTCTGGTACAGCCAGGCCAGAGGGAGCAGGAATCTGATAATTTCACGAAGGTACTTGTCACCAAATTCGATCGATTCTATGAATCATATGTAGCATCTCAAGAAAACAGTCAGCGACAGAACACCCAAAGTTATCAGGTGGGAATAGGCGGTACAGCACATAGCTCGTCCTTGACGTCCCTACCCGATACTACCGCTACAGTCAGAAGATGGCCTCATTCGGGCTTCAAACCCATGTACGAACTTGACGACTACGACTTAGATGCTTCCTCTACTAATGGAATAAGTTCACAAAGCTGCAAAAGTTCTGGAGGTAATTATCATTATATATAGTGAAGTAATATAGACCCCTATGAACGTGGGAAACTATTATGATAATGAAGCTGTCTACCCCTTTGATGTAGTGGCTTAAGCCTTTGTCAGCGGAAAACAAAAATGTTAACAGATTTTAGGCGTACGGGTACAATTTCACGAGGGGCCTGGCGCTTTTTGTCCAAGTATCAAGTTTCCGGTTTCTTTAAAAAAAATAACAAATAAAAATGACATATTTTGTAATGAAAATGTGCAGAAATTACCTATTCAGGCATAAAACCAACCAAATGCGAATATTTTCGTGTATGAGGTGGTAGTTGCCCGAATATCGGCACTTTCAAAATCCCCCACCGTCTCGTACGCCTAAGGATTTCGTGCCTCTTCCATAAAAACTGCGATTAAACGCAACTCTAAAAAGTAGATAAACAATATTAAATGCTCTATGTATTTTCAAATTCTGTCGATCGTCATTATGTTAAATAATAAATCTGAGTTTTTTAATTATATATTTTGTCATTTACTTTCAAAAATACCATTTTTAGGGTGTACCTTTTGGGATTGTACCTGCAAATAAGGGGGACATGATTCATTATCCGTCTATATGTGTATCGGTTATAATGCAAATAACCCGGTGAAGAAGCTTTATATGCTTCAGATTATAATTTCATTCAGTACATGGATATGATGATTTACCGTTGCCATCGACCAGGCGAATTGGGTTGTTGAATCATTGTGATTATTTTTTTATCTACTCCTCTACACCCTCCCTATAATCATGATAATTTAACACCTTTTACTTTCTTGTTATACATTGTTTTCTATAATTCTACAGTCCCTGATTTCTTTCATAATATGTTTTGAAACGATTTCGAAATGTAATTCATTTTCGTTCTCTCTCAATGTACAGTCCTGAGAGGCCACCAGCAGCCAGGGTAAGAGACTCCCAACAGAGTCACCAATATATTTCTTTCCTATTGACAGCTTGTGTACACTCGAATTAGCATCACTTTCCTTAAATCCCCCCCCCCCCGTGTTCCTCAAAATAGAAATTAGTATTGTGATTCTGTCGTTATTGAAATAAAATGAATGTACAAGACTGTGATGGGGTCTGAAAGCAGGTTTGCAGATTTTCCTTGTTTTCCCATTCATGTTCACAGCCCATAGGCCATCGTTTAATAACGAGCTCCCCTCATTCTCTTGATATTTCTGAGCTGTTGGATTATGTTTAATCCTTTAAGACTTAGGAGTTAGGAGTATATATATATATATCTAAACGTGCTGAGTTAACTTAAAATTACATTCCTTTCTTTCCCTTTCCACCTACTTGGGGGGGGGGGGGGGGAACCTGTCGGATCTTTTTGGAAATTGGCTACATCCAAGTGATAACTATACTGTGCGTCCCAGAAAAAAGTTGACCGTTCAAAAAAACCTCCCCCAATAACTGTTTCAAAATATTTTAAAGAGATTTTCATATCTGTGGACAGCTTAGGGTCTCCTCTATCAAATGACACCAAAATATTGAATTGATATTGGCTCTGGCTGGTATCAGCCAAGCTGAGAGTCATGAAAAGGCTTACACATTTCCACTTTCTGATCAAGAAAAGACAAGCTACGAAATAGCAAGCTTTGTTCTCTGTATATCCGTACACATTCCATCAACATCTTATGCTTAAGTGAGCAATTAACTACTTTGTTTGTTACTATTTGTCTTTTAATTTTACCTGCTTACTCACTCAACCGTAAAATTTTGGTTGGAAATATCAGGACATACAGTGAACAAAATCTGTTCTTTTATAAATTGTCTTTTATTGATCAGAATATGACAATTTTAAAGACTTTGTTGACACCAGCCAGAACGGACAAACCAACATTTATCAAGTATAGATTTTGCACCCTTTCAAATTAGTGGCTTTTGTTCACTCAAGCGTAAAATATTGTGAAATATTTTAGTGTCATTTGGTAGAAAAGACTCTACGCCAGTATGTTTTAAGCCCTCTGTGTATTTAGGTGTTATGTCGCCCTCTACGATAAATTGTGTATCTCGGCCCTTATCGGCCGGCATCTGTTACGTGTGGTAAGCCTGATGAAGTAGGCTTAATAAACTTTGTTATTTTACTGTAATTGGTTTCTCATCTTTGTTCTAAGTAATGGCGTGGTGGCAGCTTGGATTCGGACCTTGTCTACTAGCTCCACACACTGATGAGATTAATGCTATAAAAGCAACCAGTTGGTCGGCAAATAATGTGTCGTGATAGGTGTAACAAGTTTACCCCCACAGTGCCGTAGTCCCACATATAGCCGTACAGATGGCTTCTCCCCCACCGAGGTTACAACCTCACCCCCAGGCCCGAGAGCGCGGCCGCCCCAGGCAAGATGGTACTAGTTGTACAATTCCTTCTAATTTTCATGCATTGTATCGTAAAGCAATCAGTAGATCATTTAATCATACGAATCAAGGTGTGACTGGGAATGCAAGTGATAAACCTGTCAGTCATAATTGGGAAAATGAGAATGGAGCAGATAATTACAATTATGATGCAAGTGATAAACCTGTCAGTCATAATTGGGAGAATGAGAATGGAGCAGATAATTACAATTATGATGCAAGTGATAAACCTGTCAGTCATAATTTGGAGAATGAGAATGGAGCAGATAATTACAATTATGATGAGTATGATGACTATGATGAATGTGGATATTACCGTGAAGAAGTGTTGGAGGATGAGTACATGCATGATGTACCAAATCAACCATATCCACGGATTAGAGTTTTACATGCAATCACCAGCCATAACAAACTTTCTCATAGCAATGAGATTATTTTGTGATTTGAGAGATGACGATAGTATCATTAGTGATGAGTTGTCTGATGGTAGCTCCGAATGGGATGTGCAGTGTCACCATAACATTATTCCTGATAATGCTAGTATAGTATCTCAGAATACTAGACCTATCCAGGCTACTAGCCGTAGTACCATTGGCACTGGTAGACATCCGGCTATGCCCCCTTCAGTTCATCATAGACCTAACCAGATTGTCCCCAGGTGCCCGCTTTGTCTTGAAGCTCGACGACATAATTACTCGCACCATATTGGCGATTGCCAATTCCTACCCATGCGTGAAAAATGCATAATATCACAAGCTCGCAAGGCCGCTAACATTCTTGGCTTCGCTAATGATTTCCAGAGTTGTAGTACTGATTCCTGTAATGATTCCCTTTATCATATCATTGGTCGTGATAAGATTCCAGGTTGTGTTTACACCAACGGTGTTGACCATGTGTCATCTGTTGTGGATCGTTCCTTTGGAGATCCAGATTGTCTTGGTTGCGCTGATGACTCGGTGAGAGAGTTAGTTATTCAAGGAGATACTCACTGGTGTATTGGAAGCTCATCAGAGTCGGATGAGATCCAAGGTATTGATGTGCCACATGGGTTTGTGGCTAGTTCATCCGTTGTGCCTAATCAGGCTTCCACAACTCCTTTTGTGGAACTTTTCCATGGTGATCAGTCCATCCATCTGAGTCTTGTCAGTGGGTCAGCGGAGAATTTAATTCGCCATTCTACAGTTCAACGTCTTGGAGGTGACATTGTTGCCACTTCCCATTCTGTATCCCCTACTGACGATTCCTCTCCCCTTGAGTTTTTAGGTGAGACTCGTCTCACATTTTCAAGGGATGGCAGGCAGTTCCTCTTTGAAGGGTTAGTAGTTCAGTCTTTGAAAGTTGATGTGCAGGCTGGAATTCCGTTCATGGAATTGCATGACATATTCATCCGTCCGGCTAGACGCGTAGTCACGTTTGGTGATGGACCATCGTACGCATACGGTCCTTCACCTTGTCCGCAGACCGTTAGACCGCTTCATGCACGTTTATCGGGCGCATCTATCATTAGCGTTGATCAGACCTGTCCTGTTCCATCTTTGGACCTTGTTGACCGTAAACCAGCCTACCTTGCTGCCTTTGACCAACCATCTACATGTGAGGTCCCTGGGCAAGATGACAAACTCTTTGTGTGCCTGGACCCACATCCTGCAGACACAGATGAGCTTGTAATTCCTTCTCTACAGTCCCCAGTTCATGATCGTAATCCTGAAATAATCTGTGATACTGATGATGTGGTCTCTGAATCTTCGTCCGATGTTAATTCTGCATATTGGCCACAAGTTCCTTCATCGTCCGATGGCTCTGGGTGCTTCCCTGATTCTCTTCCTTCTTCAACTCCCCTGGCAAATATTCTTGATGGTAACACTAGCAACCACACCATTGCTGAGCATCATGGTGCGGAGTGCCATCCGTATACCCCAAGGATCGAGGACCCTCCTGGTCGGCCCCCGGATTTTCCTCTGGATGTCCCTACTAGCTCCCGCAGTACCACCTGGGATTCGCTCTACGACAAGCAGTTTGACCCTCGTCGCTATCATTCAACTGGTGTGTCCTTCATTACCACCTTTCTGATGACTTCGCAGAGTCGTCCATGTCATCCTGTTGGCTCATGCGTTGGACTCCCCCCCTGGTCGTCCTCCGGACATTGATTTCTTTTTGCGCAGGACCCCATACTAGGTTGCCGACAATGATATGGACCTCCTTACTGGGCCTATGAGGTCATGTTACTGGGCAGAACTATTTTCGACATCTCATGATTTCAGTCATATCGCATTATTATTATATGTACATGAACTTTATATGCTGTATTTTGTCATGTTTTTCCTCCTTTCGTGTCACACTCATTATTCTTTGCGATTGCTTTCCTGAGACATTTTTTGAGATATGTTGTATATTTGGATTTTGTGTGCTATATTTGTTATTGTATTTACAGCTATTATTTCTTTGCGTGTATCAATGGACCATTCGTTATGGTTGTTTTATATGATTGTTGCTCACCTTTTTCTATTAAACTGTGAGGTGTTTTCTTTATACAGATTCCAGTGGTGTTAGTAGAAGGTTATTGATATGTGTTTTTGCTCCTTTGCATTATACAAGATAACTTGATAGCCTTTTATTATTCATGATTTTTTGTGTCGTCTCTTAACGAGTGTTGATTTTTTTATTCACATGAGATTTAGGAAGAGTGAATGCTGGGTGTCTTCTTATAAATGCCCGATTACTCATTTTTTTGGTGTTATTTTGACACATATTTATGGTGCAGTGTATTTCCGATCTGTAATTTTATTTCAGACGAGAAACCCTGTTTTTACTGAACCATGTGGGAGACTGGAGAGTGACTTTTATTTTTTCACTTTTGTACCTACAGCCGTACATAAACCTGTCCTAATTTTGTTTCAGTTATTGAATGTTGTCGATATATGAACAAACATTAATTGTACAAATATTACCGGGCAGGATGTTTATTTAGACTCCGTCCTTGTAGCCTAATATTCATTCTGCTCAATTTTAACATGTATCATTTGTGCAGAGTGCACAAGTACCCGGAGTTTCGTTTCAGGATAAGCTGTCTATTCGCAGATGTTATTTTTATTTACCTATAGGCCTGCTAACTGAACTAAATTTTCTGTATGCAGTTTTTATGTTATAACATATGTTGCTATATATTTTGTTTGCTGTAACTGATGATATTGCTATATCTCTTTAATTAACATTTTGACAGGGATAGTTAAATTCTTGTCAGCAATCCTTCAAAGATTCAAGCATTCCAGCAGGTTTCTTTGGCTTCAATAACCTACCATTTGTTTGGTGTTTTTCATACGGAATAAGGAGGTACAGTATTATAGATGTGTAGTTTTTTCAAGCTTCCATTTTTAAAGTTGAGTGATTTTTTTAAAGGTTTTAGTTCGCACTGTAATGCTTTTTATATGTACAGTACATTTATTATGGTTTTTACATGTAAGTGGATTGATATCATGTTGCCTTAACATATGTGACTCAAGTCTTCACAGAAGATTTTACAGTTGGTTTGTTGTTTAACACTATATTTTACCCTGATCATTTATGTAATTTAGAAATCAATGTACCAGTAGAACTTTGCACTTATTACTTTGACTGGATAATCACAGAAACAGTGTGCCTTTCATTTTTGGTTAATAACGGTATTTTGACACAGATGTTGATCGTTTTATCATTTAAGTTGTTTGACTTACTATGATACAATATACAGGTGGGAGAAAGAAAAAAGTGGTCACGCCAGTGTGTTTTAAGCCCTCTGTGTATTTAGGTGTTATGTCGCCCTCTACGATAGATTGTGTATCTCGGCCCTTATCGGCCGGCATCTGTTACGTGTGGTAAGCCTGATGAAGTAGGCTTAATAAACTTTGTTATTTTACTGTAATTGGTTTCTCATCTTTGTTTTAAGTAATGGCGCTAAGCTGTCCACAGGTATGAAAATTTTCTAAAAAATATTTTGAAATACTTAATTGGGAATACTTTTTTTTCAACTGTCAATTCTAAAATGGTTTTCAACTTTGTTGATACCACCCAGAACATATATTCTTGTCAAGTCTGAATTTTGCATCCTTTCAAAAAAAGTGGATTTTGATCACTCAAGCGTAATGACTAGTTAGATTTTTTGGGTGATATTGCTAGGAAGGAACTCTAAGCTATATACAAGAATGGAAATTTATTGAAAATATCCTGAAATATTTAACTTTAGAGACTTTTTGCAACCATAAACTTTTTTTGGGGACACACTATTGTGGATCACATTATTTTATTTCCTTATCGTTGTGACTATGCCGGTACACAAAATCTAAATTTTAATGTGTAAAAACAGTAGTCAGTGCTTGGCACCCTCATGGAAAGCCCTGTCTATTGTTATTATCATTAAAATGGGGATGGGGCATTGATTTCAGGTTCTCATCACCCCTTCATTTTGGAATTTCTACGAATTTTATATGTTTCTATATTTTGTTCCATACGTAGAGGGAAAGCCATGCAGAACGACTCTGACTCTGCCGAAGACGAGGGGTCATCAACAGGGGACAAACGAGGAAAGAGAAGCCAAGGTTCCGAGGATGACAGTCTACATGAACCTCCACGAAAGAGAAAGCGGAAGACAGACAGAAAAACGCCATCACCTTGATGACTTTCAAACTCCCACGTGCCATACGTTGATATATATATTAGGTTTATCACATCGCATAGGAATGACATGAACATAATGTTTCTAATGTATGAAATGAGATTACAGGACACGTGCAATAAATGATTCTTTCATTATGTGTACATAAACAAGTGCTGTTTAAACAAGTGCAATATTATGATGCATAATCCTTTGCATTTTCGCCAAATGAATATGCTACATGTATGTACAAAATTATTGTGTCAGATCAAATAAACAATACACGCATGATGAGACAGGATCTGAGGAGGACTATACCTTTAATTTCCATTTGAACTTATCTTTTAATTAATTCTCTACATGAATGTGTATATTGATACATTCATTCATATGTTTAAAGGGAACGTTAAGTTCTGCGTATGCCATAGCATTGTGAAATAAACTGTCTCAAATCAATTGGGAAAGATTGACTATTATAGTACAAAAGAATTGGTGTATGCTGTAGGGTTTTAGAATCAACAAAATGAGAAGAAATTGACTTAATCCTGCTGAGAGTCAAATGCACAGCACACAGATATGTGTATATGGGACTACACATAGATGTTCGGCCCGAACATTTCAAATGTTTCTTCTCATATTTGAATGTCGGTGCATTTGAAGAGCAATCGTTTCCAGGGAAAATTTTTCCCTATATGATAATCTTCCAATCTGACATAGAGAGAATGAGAAAGCTCACAAATTATTTTTGTACATTTCCCAGAACTCAACCTTTTCTTTAATGTGTCAAATATGTCATGAATGTGAACAAAGATGTAACAATAGGTTTAGGAAAAATTATAATTTTCACAACATTCTATCGACAACCCAGCTGCATTACTAACATAACACATCGCAACTTGCATCTGTCTTATATGGTATATGTTTTTTCCTTTCACCAGGCAACGTTGTGAGATAGTCTTATACAAAGAGACACCTTGAGCATCTCTAGAGATGGATATGTGTGCTATATACATGTTATTATTACTATTCCATATGTTTTATGCTTGTTTACTTTCTTCAACATGATTATGCACAACATAGCAGCCTTATTTTTTGAGAATGTGTATGTTTGCTAATTATCGTTGGAATGAACAAAAACCTATTTATAAGGACGATACACTGAATTCTATTTAATGTATTTGTGTATTTTTGTTGTTTATATTACTAGTATAATATCATATATAGCTGATTCAGTATGATTTCTTTTTGCATTACATTACTTGTATTAAATTTTGGGAGTATTAGATATATTGATTTACTACATGTGAGCAATGTTTGAATATCGGAGTGTAATATTAGTACACAGTCTTAAAGGAGAATGAAACTCAATATGCATTAGCTGACAATCATGTGGAAAATTGTCAGCCTGTTCAAAATATCTTGAAAATACTTTGATTTGATTACTCATTAAGGAGAACAATCTCTCTAAATTTTGCAGATTCCTTGTCAGATATTATCCCATGGGGCTGCCATTTTGTAAAAATGTGATGTCATAAGAGTACATGTCCATTTACCTGTAATACAATGTTTATGATGTTGCTGTACAGTTTACTGTTGCCCTGTTGTTGCATAATATCAGGTTATTGCAAACCACCCACAGGTCCATGTATGAGGAAGTTTTGTTAAATGTGTATGTGGGGAACTTGAACAATAATTATTCTTAGTCTGAGGAGTCTGTAAAGTCTGAAAGGTATTTTCACCCCGTACACTTTCAGTGATTTCATAATGCTGCTGTTAAATATGGCGAAATAGTTTATGATTGATTTATTTGATTCGTTTTTAAACCCTGCAAGTGCAGTAAAGTATAGTCAATCGAATGGACTCCAAGAGAAATGAAACTGTTAAAATGCAAGAATAACAGCTAATCTTCTCTGATACATCAAATTCAAGTAAAAGGCCAAGCTATTATGAGAGGAGCTTCAAAATATCAAGCAAATGCTTGATGATGAAAGCTAATTCCTATTATCCACACAAATATTTGCTACTCACATGGAAACATTTTCTTGCAAGAAAAACGACACTTTGTTTGCTAGCATTTGCTATGCTTTTGCTAGTTTTTTTATACATACGGCCCATTACACTTGGGTTTTGTTACCTGTGCACGTCATTGGTAGATGTTAATGTGTAATTGTTCTGTTAATGTTCCTTGTGATATTTACTTTCATTTCTAATGCTGATTTCATATTTTATTATCCTGCATGATTGTTTTATAATTATGTTGTAGTTTCAGTACAAGGAAAGCATGTCCAGTTATTATTGGAGATATGAGGGGTGCAGTATAAAGCTTACATATGAGTGTGTTGTTCTGAAAGAAAAACTAAAATCATTTTAAGAAAATAATAATAATAAAAAACCGGAGTTTATAACTTATACCGTACAAGTCTCTGGCTGACTTAAGACTCCATCAGTTTATTTTATCAAGTTTTCTAGTGAACTTGAGTATGAATTTCGTATGAGTCATGGGCCATTATCACATCAGCACATGTAACTAAGGAATGCTCCATCGCATTAATAATTATAATGTATGACGTTGGTTCTCATCTACAACAGGTCCCCCGTAACATAAGTGCTTGCAATCGATTGCAAAATGGCAATGGTCAAGCAAAATCATCGGTGCATTCACATATTATTTTTCAAAAGACTGACCGTCAATCAAAGAGAATCGTTGTGTCAAATTTACAATTGATTCCAAACCTTTGTCGTCTTTGTGTTATATGGCCCAGGTCGGTGTAGAATGTGTAATCATTCTCACATATTCATGTCTATTTTCAATAATAAGGCCTGTGATTGGTAGTGTGTGCCTCGTTCATCGTTCAGTATACGTAAAGAATGACTATTAACACATACTCCCATTTGCGTTAAATATCAGGAACTGTGACTGATTATAGAGCTTTATTCAATTGCATCTTTAATACGGTTTTGCCTTGTATGATAAATATGCCATGCCATATAGTTGGATACATTCCTGGTTTTTTTTACTGGTTTTTATTGTAGTATATATTTTATATTATGCCATGCCATATCATGGGGTACAGTGTTATGTATTTGTTTGGTTTTTACTGTATTATACATTTTATATTATACCATGTACATTTTGATGTATTTCTTTGGGTTTTTACTGTATTATACATTTCATATTATGCCATGCCATACAGTGGTCTACAGTGTTCTATACTCGTTGGATTTTACTGTATTATACATTTTATGATATGCCATGCCATATAGTGGTGTACATTGGGAAATATATATATTTTTTTTACTGCATAATTATACATTTCATAATATAGTGGTGCATATTGATTTGGTTTTTACTGTATTATACATTTTATATTATGCCATGCCATATAGTGGTGTACAGTGTTATTTATTTGTTGGTTTTTACTGTATTATACATTTCATATTATACCATGCCATATAGTGGTGTACATTGTTATGTATTTGTTTGGTTTTTACTGCAATACACATTTTATGGTATGCCAAGCCGTATACATATATTTGTATGTTTGTATGTTTTGCTTTGAACGCCTATGGCATATATGCATATGCGTTGCCTTGGATTTGAAACAGAGATTAGTTTAGGGTTGTTTTTATCAGTATGTTAGAGCTTTAGAACAATTACGATAAATTGATTCATGTTTTTTTAGTTTCTTCTTGTACACTCTGATGTCATTTCGAAGAATTTAATGTTTCTAGATATGTAATTAATATTCCACAATTCATATATTTGGCAACGTTGCATATTTTCCAGATTTGTATATGTTTTGTTGCTTAAAAATTTAATGTATATTGAAAGGAAGTGTCCTGACGCATTTTCTAGCGCTTATGATGTAATATGCATATTATGCGGTCATTGTTTATGCAGTGTCATGCAGCGCAGCTTTCATGTTCTGTGCCCATGTAGAGTTTAGGTATCAGTCAATCTCACAGTCACAGTTGCAGCACTTTAGTTTGTTGTGAAGGTAGGACACGTTATGCCTTTTTTCAGTTCATTAATTGGCTTGAACCAGTCAGTAACATTGCCATAGTTGTACAGTTCCTAATGAATTTAAGTGTAATGTTTGCAGCCACTACTAATGGTTTACAGGTAGTAATTGCCGGTTTGTATGTGTTTTCAAATTGGAAATTTGGTATGATTTATATGTTTTACTTCATATTTTTCTAACATATCTATACAATCGAGCATACGATCTATAACACTGGGAGTAAAAGCATTAAAAAAAAATTGTTTACAAATATCTATACAATCTTTACTAATCACTTTGTTGCTCGACGAGTCATTGTATACATGTATATAGGCAAGTCCAAGATGTATCCCGTACGTTCCAAAGGATTTTGGAGTTGTGGTGTTGAATCGTAAACATGAATTGACATGAGATAAAAACCCTTCATATTTTGTCTTATCAAATCTCTGTAGGCCTATCAGCTTTATACATAAACGAGATCACTTTAGATGTAGTATGTAACGTATGGGATAGCTAATGACTTGGACTTTGGAAGTAGACGGGAGAGAGCAACGGAATAGTCAGGTCTTTGTGTTATGCTGCCCTCTTGTGAGAGAGGTTGTTATACGTGGGTATCGTTTCATCAAACCGTCATAAGTACAAGTTCGACGACATCCCATTGAAACGCAGGTTAATTTTAATACACGAGTTTCAATGGGATGTCGGCGAACTTGTACTTATGACCGTTTGATGAAACGCTGCCCTGATAAACAAACCTTGCATAGAATGAAGAGACATTCGTTTGCGAATTTTAGCTAAGATCTTGCAATTAGCTTCACGCAGATATTTTTGGTCAGAAGTTCTAAACTGTTGGACTCCCGCAAATAAACTTTTTTAAATCTCAAACTTCGTGAAATCAGACATAACAGGATAACACAATTTTATTTTAGATTTCTTCAGTTTTGTAAAAGAAAAGTTGGCTAAGTGGTGTATTTTTAGAATAAAAAAATGCACATATGGTGACCAAGTAGAAGCAACATGAAATTTTCTGTTGAGTTGTAAGTTATTACGAAAATCATGGACATATTATTGCATCATTGTTTCATGACAGATATGAATATTAATGAAGAAAATTTTACTGATAGAAAACGCATGATATACCGAATCTTACGTGCAACCTAGCGGGGTATGAGTAAATTGAAATTATGTAAAACCGACATTAAAAGTACACCATAAAATGCAAACCAGTTTGTTGACTATTGTTCTTTGATAAGTCATATCTAGACAGTGTAAAAAAATCTATATTTCTATAAACGAAATAAAAATGTTTATCAGTAGCAATGTGTTAAACATTAATTAATTATTCTGTGTTCGAACTTCCAACAAGACGAACTAAAGAATGAATAGAATAGAGTAGAATATGAAACGAGATGGAGAGATTGAGTTTAGAGAGGAACATAAAATGAGAAAGAGAGAAGGGGAAAGAAGGACAAAATAGGTATTGAACAAGAAGATGCAATGGAGATGGAGTGCGCAGGAGAGAGAAGTCACCTGAGTCACGAATGTGAGAGCAACAAAAAGGAAAGAAAGAAAACAAGTGAAATAAAGAGAGACGATGCATTTTTTAAAGTTTCAAGTTTATTTTATTTATTTCAACTCAACCCGACTTAACATCATAACAGTATAACATATCATTACACAGTAAACCATAAAACTGAATATTCAATACAATACAATACCCATATATATATATATATATTTATGGTGAACAAGAACATATATAACAAATGTGTAGTTTATATAGTCTATCCTTTTGTAAAAGTAGAGCTGAGGAAATGGAGAGATGCACTAAAAAGCAAGTATAGAGAAGATAGAAATAGGAAGATAGTGGGAGAAGGAAGAGTAAAGAAGGGAGAGGATATGTGAAGAAAAGAAAGGAGCAGAAATGGAATTGAAAGAAAGAATGGAAAATGAGAGAAACTGAACACGCCAGGAACATTTTTGGTTTTCAAACATTTGCACCCGTCCCATATTTATACGTCATATTTTTCATATCAGCTGATGTGGTCGCGTGACGGGTTTCATGTTTGCATCACCTACGTAAACAAATGCATGGTACTGTGGGATTCTGCTTCTCCATACAACACGTCGCGTTCGGTTAGAATTGTTGATAGTATGTTCGACGTTTCACTGCAACAGATCGAACCACTAATCAATCGACGAGATTCTTTCCTCTTGCAATTCTAAGATAGTTACGTCAAATTAAAACATAAAGTTTAGTGAATTCAATTCGAGTAAAATCGGACATGAATCTGGCTGACAATTGGTAAACAAAGACTCCTAGTTCAGACTTCTGTTTTATTGTTATTGCTGAATGATAAAACTTTCCTGCAATTCATACACCTTTGAGGCAGGTAGCAATTACCAAGACTGTGTAGGAATTCAGAACACAAATATGGACGATATTTTAACTTCTGATATCAGCGATATCCACTAATTCCGGAGTTTCTAACAGTCTGCATCAGACCAACGCAACTACACCGATCTAAAGCGAGGACGTCGAAGTTTTTCATAACTTTTAAGTCATCGAGCTCAACAAAAAGTTAGTATTCTGATTCTTATTCATCGTAATAATAAAATTCTAGCAGATTGATAAATGTTGATCGTTGTTGGTTGATGTAAAAAATATGTAAAATGATATCAACCGGATGAAGGCAGATTTTTTTAATGAAATGAGCTTCATAATACTGAATATGAACTTGTAGATTGATGATGGAAATCAAAACAATGAAGTAAATACTGCTAGTATTTATATTAAATCAATTTTGATGATGAATAACTGTTTGCTTTATATAGGTCTAAGTACAAACATGGGTTTACTACAATTATGTGGTACGCAATCATAATATTCATGCGAAGCGTGTTATTTAGTCAAGCGTTCGTAGTAGTATAGTATTTAAGTGTCTTCGCTACGAAAAAAAGTATATGATATTACCTTCTTTATTTTATGAAAATCATATAGGCCTAAAAATAACATAAAACAAAACTATATCAGCTGCATTAATTTATGTGATAATGGGAAGTCAAACTACAATGCTAATAAAGGAAATAAAAAAGACAAAAAGAAATTTAAAAATTGCCTCTGCGCATATTGTGTTTGTGTTTGGGTGGGTTGGTGGGTGTGTGGAATAATATATGCCTATTGCAAATTTCATTATGTGGTAATTCTGATGGGAAATAGTGAAATTAAGCTTCTGGAGCAGACTTCGAAAACAAAATCACATCCCAAAGAAAAAAGATGTTAATCTATTTGCATCGTTTTATTTGTTTTTAAATAGAGGATTTATTTTGGGAATGTTTAAGGTTGATAGTGCAAATTGTACCAATGCGAATTAGAAAAAAAAAACAACGGAACGATAAGGCATGATTTAAGGATTGAATGGAAATCTAAGATAAGTCATTACTAATAAATTTCAATACTCTACATGATTTCAACGGTTTTACACGACAGTTTGAATCAAATTACCGCAGTAATTGGAATATCTTTTCAAAGTTTCCCTAGAAGTAGACATTGTTTTATAAAAGACGTTGAAGTTCCTTTGAGTGCAATAACTAAAATTGGCAAGTTTTATCTAAACATTTTAAAATGATTTCTATTTGATTACGTTTTGTACTCAGTTTAAAACATTCAAAAATACGACGGTGTCGTTAATCGGTTGCTGAAAGCCTAGGTGAGCAACACTTTGGGATCGTTCAAAGGTCCAGTTATGGAAATCTCTTCTTACCAGTCGCGGGTCTCGCTTGGGGCCGATCACATAATCATGCAGAATTTGGTTTCGTGCATTGGGACTGTGCTCCACATGTCTTGTTCCCTCTCCGGTTTGGTTGGTTGACAGTCTACGCCATAGCGTAATGTGATCCCATTACATTTGTTGATGCCCTGCATTCCTGTTGGGGGAGGGGGGGGGGGGGCAGAGGAATAGGGCAAAGGAGGAGGGAAGGAACGGGGTTTGCCTTCAGCTTTTGTTGATATTACCATCTAGAGGAAGAATCGAAAGTCATAGATTATTTTATTCATCATTTATATGATTTACAAGTTACCCCTAAAAATACTGACTTATTATGAAAAAAAAAATATCTAAGCATTTTTCTTAGGGGCAGGTCCAATGGAAAAGAAGGTGACTGTCACCCATCGATCTATAATAATTCATATAATATCCTTGATAAATGATATATTTGGTTATTAAGCACAGGAAACATGAATGGCATTTAGAATCGTTAATTATAATGTTTTTTTAATTACAAAGTGTGCCTAAACTTCATAGGGAGCTAGTATGGTAGTCGCCCTTTAGATGTTAAAACGATATGAGAAGAGGCGTGAGAGTTCACCACCCTGGCCCCGTCAACCCCCAACAGGTCCTTGCCCGCCCCTGCAGTGGCCCTCAGATTAAAAAAAAACAAAAAAAAAAACGTAGAGGACAGTCTTCATTTATTCAATTATTCATTTACCGAAAGCAAAACAGAAAATTGAAATCAGAACAAGTATTTAATTTTCAATTTGTAAGGAAGAAAAAAAGAAAAACAAAATCTGAAAAGGTGTTTAATTTTCTATTTTTTAGAACAAATAATGAAAAAACAAAAATAGAAATCAGAAAAAGCTGATCAATTTCTCATTTCTGCAGAAAAAATGGAAAAAACAATTTTTAAGAAAACAGTAAAACCAAAAAAGTTGGTTTATCATATTTTCGTTTTTCAAGTTTTTAACCTTAAAAAAAATATTAACTAACGACCGTTTTTCTGTTTGTAAAACAGAAAATTGCAACGGTTTTTACTCAATATTCTGTTTTTCCTTTTTCCGTTTCGGAATGGGACAAATGAATTATCTCAACGTACCTTGATTATAATCTTGTCCATAAATGAATTTCAGTGTTCTTAAATTAATCCGCTGGCCTCGAAAAGAATTTCAATGGCTCCATTCAAAATTTGAAAGACCGATATCGATCGTTAGACGATAGTGTCTGAATTTGAATGCATCTAAATTATTTTGACTAAAAAAAATATGAAATCGAGCGGGAAAACTATCTGTAAAGCGATTAGAGACATCGCATCGTAGATGTATTGGGCGCTATATATCAAGAATATTATTGTTATTATCACCACATTTTGAGATGAAAAACTTGTTTTACTAGACACATATGTTTTCCTTCTAATCATTTATGGAATAACATATTTATTTTCAAAGACCTCGTTTAAGACAAACGTAACTTTAGACAAAAAAACCGAGGGCGGGGGGGGGGGGGGGGGCGTTGCAACACAGACATTGTGTGAAATGAAGAAAGGTGGATGGGGTTGTAAAGGGGCCTCCCAGTCACTTCCTGTACATTCCATGAAAGGTATGGACACGATAATATCAAAAGGCCGGACCCGACGAAGGAGGTTTATATAGGTTTTCCCGCCCAATTTCGTCAAAACTGCATCCGATTTAACAATGCAATCATTCGATTTCTAGCGAATTTGAATGATCACCGAGATCAACATTCATAATATAGCCAAAATAATCCCTATTTTTAAAAAGGGTAATCCGTTATCGCAATCAAATTACAGGCCAATATCTTTGTTAACCACTTTCTCCAAAATACTTGAAAAAGTAGTTTTTACTCGCACAATGATGTTTTTGAATAATAACGATATTTTACATGAATCTCAATTCGGATTTAGAAAACACCATAATACAACACATGCTCTCCTATCTCTAATTAATAATATTACAAGTTCTATTGATAACGGTACCCACACAATAGGAATGTTCTTAGATTTCTCTAAGGCATTCGACACTATAGATCATGAAATTCTCTTAAGCAAACTTTCACATTATGGCATAAGGGGCATTGTTTCAGACTGGTTTCGAAATTATTTATACGAACGTCAGCAATATGTCTGTATTGAGAACTGCATGTCACAATTAAGAAATATTAATTGTGGTGTTCCACAGGGTTCTATTCTAGGCCCTTTACTTTTTATCTTGTATATAAATGACTTTCATAGATCATCAAATTTATTGACTTTTATCATGTATGCGGATGACACTTATCTATTTTTCTCGCATAAAAGCCTAGAAACTATATGTAATGTGATTAATTCTGAACTGGATTCAGTTGCAAAATGGATTAAGGCTAACAAGTTATCACTATATCTAGAAAAAACAAATTACATGTTATTTAGTAATACTTTTAACGAACTTCCTCATCCAATTCTCATAGATAATATACAAATACAGAAGGTGATTGAAACAAAATTTCTAGGCACTATAATAGATAATAAGCTATCATGGAAGCATCATATTGATAATGTATGTAAATTGATATCCAGAAACTTAGGTATGATTAACAAACTCAAATGGTCTTTTCCGCCAAACATACTTCTATCACTATACTCCACACTAGTTTTACCATATCTTAATTATGGAATATTAGCCTGGGGAAACAGTGCGGCATGCCTGTTAGACAGAGTTTTTTTATTACAGAAAAAAGCTATGCGAATTATAAGTAATGTTAATTATCGCCACCACACTGATGGTCTTTTTCACTCTAATAATGTACTAACAATTTATGATATTTACCGCCTCAATCTTGCTGTACTTATGTTTCAGTATCATAATCATGAATTGCCAACTGTCTTCAATAATATATTTACAGCAAATAATGAGATCCATCATTACCCCACCAGACAAATCAATCTATATCACTTGCCAAGAACTCGTACAGCATTAACCCAGAATACTTTTTCATATACAGCTCCTAAATTTTGGAATTCACTCCCTTTAAATATACGAGACAGTATAAGTTTAAGTACACTCGAACGTAAATTGAGAAAATCACTTATTGCTTTTTATGAACGTTGATCCCTCAATGGTGATTCTTGTTTACCTGTGTAGCAAAATCTATAGATTAAATGAAACCTTCCAGATCCTGCCCCTCCATCCCACCCCCCCCCCCCCCTTCCTTCGCCCCCTGTCACTTTGTCCTTCTTCTGTCTTTTGTAAAATATACTCCTTTCCATTGTTACTATTCCCAGCTTTATTATTTCTCAATGCTTTGTCTTCGATGGAAAGTGTGTTATGATTATGATTTTGTTTGCTTTCCATGGGCATGTATCTGTCTTCTTCTTTTTCCCTTTTATTGGGCATTTTATGCATGGTTGCCCAGACTAGTTTTTTATGTGCTGTATTCATGATTTATCTTTTGCCAGGGACCAGCGCTTCTACAAGCTATGCTTCTATGCTGGTCTCTGTTTTCATTATCATTTTCATAAAATTAATCTAATGTAGTCTTCATTACTGTTACTTTTTTCTTACAACTCAAACTTTAATGCACATTATTTTGCTTGTAATGATCAAAAACGTTTCTGCACTAAGTTGTATTGTCAATATTGTTGATTGCATAATGCATATTGTTATATACATGTACTTTGAAAAATGAAAGTGTAATGAAATAAAAAATCTGAATCTGAATCTGAATCTAAAGCTAACTTGTTCATTCAATTTAATTTCATTAGCATGCGATTTCATAATTAATAATAATAATAATAATAATACCTGGCATTTATAAAGCGCCTTACCCAAACTGGCTCAAAGCGCTAGATATATATTATTACCCCGGTTTCTGGATTCTGGCACGCCCGCACACAATGTATGCACATTCTCCTCTCCCTGGGGAGCATTCCAGCCAGTCGCCTGTTTCCAAGCGCACACATGCTAAGCAAAGGGCATTAACTTTCGCCATCCTACTGGGTACCCATTTAACACCTGGGTGGAGAGTGGCAAATGTAGATTAACGTCTTGCCAAAGGACGCTAGTGCTGCGGTGGGATTCGAACCCCGGACCTCGTGGTTCACAGTCCGGGGACTTATCCACTGATCCACAACACCTCTAAAAATGTGACCGTGGCGAACCTCGAACCAGGTTCCGCTGATTGAGAGGCGCTGACGTTACCAATAAACTAACGAATGCTTCTTTTCTCACATAAACGTGTAAAAAGTGCATTCAAATTAAAAACGCACGTAAAATGCATCAAATTCAGACCAGCACCGCCCGGATGAACGTTAAGGAATTCAAATTCACGAATGGGCAAGCATTTAAAGCATTTTGGGCAGTCTTTTTCGTTACTGTTTATGTTCTTTGCAATATGCATCAATTCTGTTTGAATAAAAATTATGCAAATTCTATGTACCTAGAAATTTGACCTTTGCCATATATTGAACTTTCTCGTTCCTCTGATAAACCGTCATCAAAGCAACAGCTCGTATAACTCCACTTTGATACACATACAACTCATTTCTACACGTATGGCGGCGCCTCGAGGAAAATACATGGATATCTCGATACAGACAGAGCTAGGTGGACTGAAGCATTTGAAATATGATTAAAATAAACTTTGAAAATGAAAGTTTGAAAATGAGAAGTAAATTATATAATAAAAACAGTGAAAAGGGTGCAAATGACAGCGTGCGTTGTAAGTGCATAGCACGTACTTCCTCGGTGCTGTTTACGTGAGTTCTGCGTGCTCACTGGACATTGAACCGGAGAAGCGCGGAATTAGCACGGACCCCGCACTTATCACGTGCGGAGTGACGCACGTCCTAGGTGCGTTGTCCGTAGAGCAAGAAACTGTGGGAAAATTTTTCAAAAACCCACGGAGTCCGTGCTTTGTGCGCTTGTTAGCAGCAGAGGGCACGCACGTCAACGCACTTCACCCGTACTGGGGGACGAATCCGTAGACCGTCCGCAGCCTGAACGCAGCGAAAGTTCCTCCTGCACTAAAAATTCTACGTCTTGTCTGCGTGCCCCAAATCCGTACGGAGGCAGTACTCACCACGTACGGATTCACAAATTTTGCCCACGTTTTTGCACGCAGACAGCACGCACTTGCAAGTACGGCGCGTTGTGACCTAGGCTTAAGCCAGAGTTTTGAGAACGTAGCAGTCTAGAGGGAATGTAATGCTTAATCAAACCAACGTTGTACTGCGGAGCAGAGCCACGTATAAAGTGAAATAATAACAAAAGAATTGAACGTCTATTCAGCGGGCGCGAAATTGAATGAGAAGTTATCATTTCGGCAGCAGGTGGGTGTGTTTCCGGCTTCTTCTTGGTGACCTTCTTGGTGACATTCTATTTATAGGAATGTTGGTATACTTTACAAAATAAAGAGATTTTGTCCCTTGTAAAACGCTCATTATGCTTTATAATTCATTGATATTACCATATATAACATATTGCAATTTAGTTTGGGCCACCACCAAAATCAACAAAACCAAAATCAACCCTATTTACTAGCAAAGGAAAACCCTTCGTATATGTAGCGGTTCACCATATTTATCTCACACCAGACCAATATTTTACCAACTGAAAATTCTAACAGTATTCGACATCAATTCATTACAAAGTTAAACGCCTATTCATGAATTTGAATCCAACTCTGATAAAATTGGGCAATAAAACTTATGTTAACCCATGGTTTAAACTTCCATGAATGTAGTACATGCAGGTCATCATACATGCAATTGGAGGGCAATAACACGCTTAAATTCGTTGATACGCGTATTTGTGGTTATTTTAGTCTAAGGTAAAGGTTTAAACTTTAATTTTAGCCCATGGAATGAATTAAACCACATTCGCGAATTCTGCTCGAAGAACATTATACGTTCAACGGTAATAACTTTATTTTTCGCCCACATATTAGATGCCTTTGTTTGAAGAGGGGAGGGGGCTTCTTCCAAAGCAAATACATGTACATACAAATACAAATACATATATTATGACTATGTTATCAAGCGATATTTTCATCATGATAAGCAGGAATATAAGACTAAACAAATCTTACGCAAACTCCAAAGATCACTTAAAAACGACACTGGTTTGCACGGTATGATATTTATTTAAGTAATGTTTGTCAGACATTATGCAAATATTTCTTCGATAATTCTGTTAATGTATAACTACGGTCATCCTTTGAACGTTGGTTTGCCAGTTTTGCCAGGGTTGGATCGGTGGAAGTAAGGCTGAAAGCAAACAGAGCGACTACAAATTCCAATACACTACTTAAAGATAATGTTCTGGCCATGCAATTATATTGTGAAAGAAACTGTCTCAAAGGAATTAGAAAAGGTTGACCACGCCTACATAAGAATGGTTTTATACCATGTTATTTTTGAATCATGAAAATAGATAAGAAATTGACCCAATCCCGCTGAAAATCACATGTAATGCACAAAAAAATAGGTATATGGAACTACACACACAAGTGGCACGAATGTTCTGCCAGAACATTTTTTCAGCTATTTCTAGTCAGATTTCCAATATGAGAGCATTTGAAGATCAATCCTATTCTGGAGACGTTTTTACTATGATGTTCTTCCAAACTGACATAAACATGATAAAAGGAATGAGAAAGCTCACAAATAATTTGTTCACCTTTCCCAGAAGTCAACAGCTGTTGATGTCTTTTTTTGCGGTTCGACAAATTTAGACCTCTCTTTCTAGAATTTTTGCAGATTGTCAAACAATGAAGAATAGTATACTCGATATTAAAGTTAACAGGATTTTAAAAATGTCAGTGCAATTCAATACAATACAATGCAATAAGCATTTAGTACGCCCTTCACAAAAAGGCTCGGAGCGTTTACAAAATATTTAAATTATAGAACACATTATATTTTTTTATATAAACACAAATAAGAAAACTCTTCAATGTCTTCAGTGTTTCTCATTTTCCCCATCATGCCCCATTCCAGTTTGTAGAAGCTTAGTTAAGGTCTGATTCTGAAATAGGAGATTCTCAGCTGTAAAGTGATATATAACTCATTAGCATCAGATGTTCCTAAACTCACTGTACAGAGAGCAGAATGGACAAGCCCTCAGAATGTTATTTCTGAGAAATAAGGGTTTAACGTTTGCAGTCTATTGAAGCACTCTGATTTGCAAGGCGTTGTGCTATGGTGACAAAAGGAGGATTAGAACTCGGTAAAAAATTTTATGAAGAAATTATCAGATTGTCCTAAAACTTGGCATACTAATTAGGCATATCCTGTTCATCATAGTGCACAAGTACCAATGCAATAACTTACTCTCTTTAAAAGTTATGGAAGATCAAAACGAGACAAGTATCCAGGATACAATATCTAGAGAAGACATACATAAGTTCAATAAAAAACTGTCAAAAAATACCACTTTTAGATTGTTTGGTGCCTCCAAATTTTTAGATTTCTTAGAAAAAAAGTATATTCTTTCAGGAAATTCCCCAAAACTAAAATTTCACCATGCCAACCCAAAACAAACTGATTAAGCTCTAACTGAAAATCACACAGTGCGACTTTTTGGTGGTTTGGTGGTGCCAGGTCACAAATAGCCCCCAAATCTGTGAATGTTATTGTGTATTTGGCCCGGGCCCTAGGTCTATGAATTTATAGTCTAGATCTACTGCTGATTTCCTAACTCTAAATTTCATTGGTAAACCATGCAACTTTCTTTTTCTGTGATCGGGAATCTGAAACATCGTTTTCTTTTAGGAAAAAGGTATCGACTCCCAAACGATAGCAATCGGAAAGAAATGACCCATCCACTATTCATTTAACACGGGATTCCCCGTGCAAAAATCAAAGTTATAGTGCACGATCGTGCACTATATCAACTTTTTTGCACTTCACGTGATGCGAATCTAACCAATCACAGCGCGCATTATACATAAACTATTTACCATATTTAAATAATCGGAATTGTGAAATTTTCCATGGTTTCAAACTCCATAAAAAACGTGCGTGTCCTCATGTCCAGTGAGAGAGCAATGATGCGCTTATCCGTTCATACGCATTTTCATGGTTATTTTAGTCTAAGGTTAATTTTAGACCATCATATGGTAGGAAATAAACCGCCTTCGTGAATTCTGCGTAAAGAACATATAATTTAACCAAGATACTCATGGATGTAAGACTAAACTTATCTTATGCAAACTACAAAGATCACTCCTAAACGACGCGGGTTTGCACGAAATGATATTTACTCGTATTTCAGCAATGTTTATCAGACATAATGCAAATACAATATACATATATATTGTATTTGATAATCGTGTCACTTTTGGCGGGATGGAAATATGGAAATAAGGCTGTAAACAAATATAACGACTATAAATCCCAATACATTACTCGTATTGAGCCCCTTTTTTCATGACTATATTTATAGTGATACGCTTTATTTTCAATATCCATTTGTTCCAACAATAGGTACGTTCACACGTAGAGCGATAGCATCGATGCTATCGAGGTGTCGATGCTATTTTGGTGAAGACCAGATAGTGTCGAGACCAAACGCTGTCTGAACGCAGATAGTCACGAGATAGAAGCGAGTTTCCAAACTATTCTTGCAGCGAGTTTAGCAGGAGTAAATCTCAGGATCCAGCGACAAAGCATCGACGCTTTGCGGTAGACCACCCACCGCGCTTGTGACTATTTGTCGTGTGAGCGCAATCGCTGCTATCTTCACTCGCTGCTATTATAATTATATCTGTTTCATGAGGTGCTATATAATGCAATGCATGTATTCATGTGATGTACCCTCTTCCCTACTTTTTTTTCTATTATCATTCTGTCTGTTTCATCTGGTACTGTAATGTAATGTATGTATTCATGTGATGTATATAGGGGTATAGTAGGGTAATGTGTATACTGTGTGGTAAGGAAGGGGTGGTTTTTTTTTTGGGGGGGGGTCCTTTTTTTTATCTTTTTCTTTTTTATATTTGTGACCAGGCACCACAAAACCACCCAAAAGTCGCACTGTGTGATTTTCAGTTAGAGATCAATCAATGTGTTTTGGTTGGCATGCATGGTCAAATTTTAGTTTTGGGTATTTCCTGAAAGAGTATACTTTTTTCTAAGTAATCTAAAATGTGAAGCACCAAACAATCTAGAAGTGGTATTTTTGCCAGCTTTTTATCAGACCTATGTGTGTCTTCTCTGGATTTTGTTGTATTACTTTTCTTTTTCACGACCCTGAATACTTGTCTCATTTTAATCTCCCATAAATCTCCCGGAGTAAGTTCTTGCATTGATACTTGTGCACTATGATAAACAGGATATGTCTATGTAGTATGCCAAGTTTTAGGACAATCTGATAATCCCTTCATAGAAATTTTCATTGAGTTCTAATCCTCCATTTGTCACCTTAGCACAACACTTTGCGAGTCAGAGTGCTTCAATAGACTGCAAACTTTAAACCCTTATTAAGAAGTAACATTATGAGGAACTGTGCATTCTTCTCTTTGTACATTGAGTTATGAACATCCAATGAGTTATATATCATTTTAAAGCTGAGAATCTGCTCTTTCAGAATCAGACCTTAACTAAAGTATGATGTGGTCTTTAGATATTGATTTACATGTGCTTACCAGAGAATATAGTGTGCATGCATGTGTTTTATTTTGGCATAAGATTGGAGTTCAGTCAATTTTGACATGTACAAGGTTTATTTAAAATTAAGTATTATAACGCATGTATTTGCTACTTGATTGTATTATCGATATTTCAAATGAATTGTTATTGTGTTATTATGTTGATTTATGAAGACAAATAAAATATTATTCAAAACAAAAGCTTCGCATCATATGACCCCTGTACACAAACTTCCGCGCGTTTGACCATGCATACCAATTATACTCGGGTCACTCTGTGTGGCGCAGTAATTATTGTTTTGGCAGCGGGTGAGCGATGAATAGTCACGAGTGGGTGATAGAAGCAAGTCGATCACGGCCTGTCTGAACGTACTGGAAATATTTTTGAAACTTACATAGCATTGATGCTAACATAGCATCGATGCTATGTACTACGTGTGAACATAACTAATGTAGCGAATTACTTTAGGGAGGTAGTAGGCTGACGTTTTTCCTACTGCTTTTCAGCTTTGTTTTGCGGTTAGGCAAATTATAGCCCTTTCTTTGCATCATTTCTACATATTTTAACATGGAAGAGTTTACTGGATATGCATTGTCCCTTCAAATCGCCGATGTTCAAATCGCCGATAGACTGCTACCATTTCCAAGGTTAAGTATCACCGAGAGTATTGGTAACAGGGAGGGGTGGGGGTGGGGGAGGGGTTGGGGGTCATAGGTGCACCTAACAAATGTATAGGGTTATTTATCGGGACTTATTTGAAATTCGGCCTTACTCCAATACACGCGCCAAAATGTGGATGGCTCGTAGATAATTGCACATTTCTCCGTATAAATCCGGCACCGGACCTTACCCGCAAAAATAAAATAATGGGACCAGTTTGGATGTACTGATGAACTGACGCCCTGTATTTGCGACAACAGTTTTTACCGCTGACATTTAAAACCCCTGGTGCAGCCACTCTACAAAGACGGAATACGAATTGAGAAAAATAATTGGCAATGTACCTTGGCTGTCAGAAAAATCGAAACCATATCATAATGTCAATAAAAGAGTCAGTACTGATCCAAACATGACCTTTGCTGTGCAAGGGTTGGACTTATTTTGATGGAATAAATAGTCAATCATTAACCTTAAGTAAATTTTTAAAATGGTTTAATTACGAATACATACATTCAGAAAAATGTGGACACTATTTAGTTAAGATTTTCTAATAAATATACAATGAAAAGCTATCTTTCATAATATCAAAATTAAAATAAATTATTCACCTTCAATTTGATTTGCAATTGGAATTATACCATTCACGCTTGACGGTTATATGAATGTGCCCATCCAAGCGTGAAAGTTCAAACCTTGATCTTAATTGATGTTGGATGTTGGTACTTGGTAGCATATTAATATTTCTATAATTTGATATATTTCCTTTTTGTTTATCATGCATGATCTATGGTTGCATATTCTAGTGATAATAAATTGTGATCGTTTATTGTTTTGTACATTTGACTTTGTAAATTGAGCAATTTGAGATGTCCAGCTGCATGTTTTTTCTTTAAATTAACCGCACCAAATCAAATCAAATCAAATATTTTATTGACGGTTTATATGAAACATAATGAAATACATAATATACATCAGTTATATGAATTAAAACATATACATAAAATACATAGAAATATGAAAAATACATAATGTACACAATGCAATAATTAAACGGAAAGTTTGTGCTATACGAGAAAGAACATTTCTTGAAATCGGTTTTGGGGTGTGGAATATCAAGCAGTGAATTGACAGAATACCGGTACAACAGTAAAAGGTGCGACGATTTATTAACAGTTTTAAGTATGTGGGGCCAGGAATCGATAATTTTGAAGACTAATAAACAGTAATGATATTTTAATCTTAGTTCAACAGATTGCCAATTTAAAATTGGAAGAAGCAGGTACTATGGAGTATCGTAATCCTTTTTTAAAATCGATCTCGCATATCTATTTTGTAATTTTGTAATTTCAGTATGTTGGTCTTTGAACAAGTTCCCCATGCAGTACAACAAATTATCAATGTGTGGTAAAATTAGTGCACAATAAAGATTTACTATAGAGTCTTTTGAGGTATCAAACGTTTTATACGAAGGAAACATATGATATATCTTTTTTAAACTATATTTTATATGGTCAGACCACGTCAGTTGTGAGTCAAGTATGACACCTAAATATTTTATAGTATTGAGATATTGCATGTTAATATCATTTAATTTAATCGAGTTGTTATTGTTTTCAAACTTCCCCTTTGACACAAAAGACTTGTCCATGGTTTTATGTGGGTGTATATACATGTATATACATCTTATTTACATTAAACCATCTACAAATTACATCAAAATCAATTTGCAAATTCTCTTGAACTTCCGAAATATTGAAAGCATTATTAAAAATGACCGTATCGTAAGCATAAAGTGCTATGTAAGAATTATTATGAGTTTTGAGATTATTAATATCATTTACATACAAACAAAATATAAAGGGGCCGAGGATTGACCCTTGCCGTACCCCAGATCTAACAAATATATACCGAAATGGTTATTTATAACAACACATTATTGCCTTCCCCTTATGTAAGTTTGGAACCTTTTTAATATATGTACCTTATTACTAATCCCATAAAACTTAAGTTTTTCCCATATTGTTTCAAACTTCAATTAGTCAAATGTCTCGTTGGGTAGTTGTGGAGTGTCTTGCTAGTTGTGAAAAGGTCTGAGAGAGCATTCGGGAGTTCATTATTGATTAGTGTGAACTTCCAACAAGACGAACTAAAGAATGAATAGATTAGAGTAGAATAGGAAACGAGATGGAGAGATTGAGTTAAGAGATGAATGTAACAACTTCACTCATTTGTTTATATTTGGACTGATCAAAGCTTGATCATAATTTGTTTATTTGGATCAGCGGGTTAAAATTCATTCAACTGCTCACTCCTCACTGGACAATACCAAAGACATTCTTCTTATTCAACTCCTGTACTCAGTATTCATCTTTTGTTCTCCACTACACCAGGCAAGGCACTCTACACATGTTCTACATTCTTCATTGTTTGACTCCCTTATAATAGAACTTGTTTTTGTTGCCTGGATACAAACCTTCCAATGACATGAATTTACTGAGCACATGGTTTTTCAGCTTTTCACTTAGTAGGAAGTTTTCATGTACAGAATACGTTCTTTTCTACTGAGTCACAAATTCACAACCCAGGACTACCACCATTTGGACATTGCATCTTCATTTACTCATCCATATTTATCCGGCAAGCAGCAGATTTGACTCTTATTTTATCAACACGAGACAACAGCGATCCATTTTCTTTTCGCTTGTGCTGGCCACGGGGCCAGTGCAGTAAAAAATAGAGCTCTTTTAATTCGTGATTGCGAATATTTTTGTTTCGCTTTGTTTCAGGATTTTTGCCTTGAACTATTAAATATAATCTATATTATTGGATTCACTTATGGCACAAAAAGAAACATCATTGGTGAGTAGGAAACCACAAATAACCATTTCCTACAGGAACATAAAAGGCGAAAGTGAGAAGGGGAAATAATGACAAATAGGTAATGGACAAGAAGATGCAATGGAGATGGAGTGAAGGGGGCTGGAGAGAGAAGCCACTTGAAAAACATAATGTGAGAGAAACAAAAAGGAAAGAACGAAAACAAGTGCGATACAGAGAACGAGATATAGAGAGAAGACAGAAATAGGAAGATGGTGGGAGAAGGAAGAGTAAAGAAAGCAGAGGAAACTCGATATAGAAAATAAGAGAAAAGAGTAGAAAGGAACATAGGAAAAGGAATTGAAAGAAAGAATGGAAAATGAGAGAAAGTGAACACGCCAGGAACATTTTTGGTTTTCAAACATTTCCACCCGTCCCATATAAAGACGTCATATTTTTTATATCAGCTGGTGTGGTCGAGTGACGGGTTTCATGTTTGCCTCACCTACATAAACAAATACATGGCATTTAATGTGGGATTCTGCTTCTCCATACAACACGTCGCGTTCGGTTAAAATTGTTGACAGTATATACGACGTTTCACTGCAACAGAGAGAAGCAACTAATCAATCGACGAGATTCTTTCCTCTCGCATTTCTAAGATAGTTACATCAAATTAAAACCAAATTAGTGAATTCAATTCGAGTAAAGTCGGACATGAATCTGACTGACAATTCATAAGCAAAAACTCCTAGTTCATACACCTTTGAGTGTGGGAATTCAGAACACAAATACGGACGATTATGGCGATGATGATAATGGTGATAACAATAGTGATGATGATTATGGTGATGATGATAATGATGATGATGGTGATGATGATGATGATGATGATAATGATTATGATGATATACTGATGATGATGATAATAATGGTAGTGATAATGATGGTAATGGTGGTGATAATGATGGGGATGATAATTGTGATAATGATGATAATGGTGATGACGATGATAGTGATGATGGTGATGATGATGATGAATATGGTGATGACGATAATGGTGATGATTATCATGATGATATAATGATGATGGTGATGATGATGATGATGGCTCGCACATTAAAGGGATACTCAATCGCAGATTGTGGACGTTTTTATGCCGCGAGAGGGCACCGTGTTCGTTACCTGATCATGCCGTTGCCCCGTGGGGGTTCAATCTTCGGACAGACTAGTCGCTGTGCAACATGCGAGATTCGGTTGGCTTCGTGCAGTCCGAAATAATAATCCCAGTAGTCCAACGGACGCGTTCTACGCACAAACTTTGTGTACGAGTGAATGGGGCTTACGCAATCCTGACTTTCCCCACAGCCGCCGGTTGCGTATCCCTTTGAATGTGACGCATATTATACGGCACATCGGCACTTTGTAGAATTGTATTGAAGAAAATGTCCTATAAAATGGTATATACTGAAAAGACCTCTTTTGCTGTTAACTTAGCTCTTTTGTTTCTGTATAGGCTGTATTTGATATCATAGGAAAGAGCATTTCATAGCCGTCATTTTGAGAACACTCTCATAAAAATATTTCTATGACATTCCTGTCGAAGCGTGTGATGCATGATAGATTTATAGACAAAATGGAGTCTAAAATGTCTCGCTTGACCGATTTTCAAAATCCGGCATCGAGATTCTCGTTATCTTGCCTTAAAGATTGTCCCTGCAAAATTTCAAGAAAAATAAAGATCGTTCAGGAAACGTTGGGGGAAAAAATATTGGGAAACCGATTTGACCTATAGACAATATGCGTAATGCATGGGCGGCAACTGTGCAGGATCCGTATTATGACATGACTTGCTTAAATCTCGGTTTTAATACTGAAAATTTTCTGTGAGACCATATACTGTGTGTGGTAAAAATGGCATAAAACGTGTGCAAAATGAATTAGGGACGATTTGGAGCATTTCTAAATTTTACGCGCGCACTGACGCGCAGAGGTACGCGTACGCGCGCGTTTAACAAAATGACCATTACTGGAATGACATTGACCTTAGCCCTGCCAAATATGAAACAGAAATGACATTTCGTTATGAAGATATGACCATAAGTTGGTTTTCACAAAATGGCGCCTGGATGACTTCACACGTTAACCTGATGACCTTTAAAAAGATGCGGGAACTTTACCTTATTAGGACGGATACCTGGCGAAAATTTAAAGATAATTGACTGAGCTAATTTTGAGAAATTGTGATATCAAATAGGACTATTTGATATTGCAGGATACTTGGGAGATTAAACCCATAGCTCTGATACACGACAGGAATCAGATTTTCCATTGGGTTGTACACAAACTACTGCACACTACTTTCCAAGACATAACACGCAAAATAAGGCAGTTTATTACATGGTTTGTGATTGTATATGTTATAATAGTCGAAGAAGATGGTAAAATGAAAGGCAAAAAGAGTGATTTTTTTTTTTTTTTTAATGGACCCACCGGGGATCGAACCTGGCCGGTCACCGGAATGGGGGCAAGTGCTTTAACCAATGCACCCAAATATTTCCCATAGAGATAACACGTAAACGAAAAACGGGATTCTCAAATCACATTTTGTAGTTTAAAAATGGGCATGATCTGGACATCTGATCAACAATTGGAAAAGCTCATAGTCTCAGCTATAACATACTAAAATCTGGAAGGAAATAGACGAAAAACAACTGAGATACTGCTCAGAGAACAATGTCATGTATATTCATGATTAGAAAAAAAATCACCTTCCATATAGACATAATACACAAATAGGGAAAATTCTGACATGGCGTATTTAATTGAAAATGTAAAATGGTGGTGACTGATCTTGTAGAAGATTGTCTCAGCTATAACATATCAAAGTCTGGAAGAAAATCGACTTCTATTACTGAAATATTATCAATTAAATACAAAAGTTATGACCGGTTTTTTTTTAAATAATATTTTGAGTTCATAGGCTAATATGTGACGTTAAAACTTACGATTGGACAACATTATACATGAATCTACAACTCACACTGCAGGCTTTCGGAATATGTAATAAAATGTGGGAGTATTCAGGCATTCTGACGAGCTATGGCGGATTCTAGACACGCGCGCGTGTGGCATTATGAAATTGTCAAGAATGACTGTAATTTGTTGGAAAGAATAGTGTCAGAAATAAAACCATGCGAAAAAACGGCGTTTTTACTTTCTGTACGCGCTATGTCGATTCTTGACCCGCAGTTCATGTGTACCAAATATGGTATATTTTTGATGACTTGTAATGAAGATATGATCGATAATGTCATTTTACAAAATGGCCTCTGGATGACGTCACGATGACCTGATGACCTTGAAAAAGATTTTGGAGCTTGACCTTTATGACCTGATGACTGACTGAAATGTAGTGAAAATTGAATCAGAGGATTTTGAGATTTCATGGAAACAAAAAATTAAGAGGTGGTTTGTCAACTGACAGACCACCTAATAAATAGAATTCTGACGAAATTAAGAGGTGGTCTGTCGATGACAGACCACCTAAAAATAAAAGGACAAAAGAAAATAGGCGGCAGAGAAATTGAAGAGCTTACTTGCAAAAGGCCCTAAATCCATTTTTTATCATATGGCACTTTTTTATATTCCTTAATAGACATTCACCATGTGCATCAAACTGGCTATATTTCAACTTCTAAAAGTTTCAGGAAGTTTGTTAAAAAATGAGATGAAAATTATGTTTTCTTTCAAAAGGCCCTAAATCCAAAACACTTTTCTTGCAAAAAGCCCTATATCCATTCATCTATCCTCCATCCTGATTGGCTAAGAGAACAGGTTTTTGGCATGAATGACCAATCACGCGCCTCCACACAACCATCTATCCAGAGACTCTGTGTGAGAATCTTTCCAGCTTTTTGACATTTTTTATGGGAATTAAATACACAAAATTCCTTAGTTTATCAAGATCTTGAAAATTACTACAACAATAGAGCTTGCAGATATAACCAACAATCCCAGAAAAAAAAAGAAAAATGACATGAAATGAAATCTTATTGGATGTACATGAGTAGGTGATATGAGGATGGTGTGATATTGAAAAAGGTTCAGCAGGTGTTGTTAACTCTAATGACATGAATAATACAGCCATGACAAAGATGATGGTGATGATGCTACTGTTAGTGATGGTGATGTTGATGATGACAGTGATAAATGTGATGATGGTAGAAATGGTGATAGAGATAATGATAATAGTGGTGGCAATGATAATGGTAGAAATGGTGATAGAGATAATGATAATAGTGGTGGCAATGATAATGGCGATAAAGGTATTTACGATCTCCATAATGACGATGATGATGGTGATGGTTATGATGGTGATGATAATGGCAATAATGATGATAACAACAATGATGATGTTGGTTATGATGATGTTAATGCTGATTTCATTCATGTGTATGATGGTGTGATGCTGAATGTTCTGATGATGGTAATGGTGTGATGACGATGGCAATTATACGGGTGATAATGATTGTATTGGTTACGTGATGTGATGTTGATTATGATGATGCATTCTGCTGTGGATACAGTAGATATTGCTTTTATTTTGAGCATATCTGCTTTATTAAGGGCAGATAATGACTGGCTACTGTCAGTAGACAATACAAATTATCTTTCGAATCGACTTAAAAATGTTGCTATATCAGGCAAGGTTTATCCGAGCAAAGCAAATATTTTATGCAGTTATCTAGAGCAAGTCTGCTTTATTTTTAAGGTCAGATGATGATTTTCGATAAGTCACCCCAATTATCTTTCGAAGTTTAAATTTTGATTGATTTTATAATGTTGCTATATCAGGCAAGGTTTATTATAACCCATTGAACATAGGCAGGTGGAGCAGCACAAAAGGTTAGGTGAACAAGGGCGGTGGATTTTTGGTTCATTAGAAAGATTTTTAATGTGTAAATGACTATTATCGTTCAAGACTTTTCTTGCAAAAGGCCCTAAATCCAAAAAAAAATAATAAATATAAATATAAATTACTTGTGGTGATGTCTCTTAAACATACATGAAGATCTTCTTGAATGAAATCATAGAACTGTGTGAAACAAAAAATCTCAATTTACTAAGAAGTAGGTAAAGTGGATTTAGGGCCTTTTGCAAGAAAACTCTTCAATTAAAGAAGAAGAAAATATAGATTACGTTGAAATAAAAAGATAAATTGGATGGAAGGTATTTGTCATCTACACCCCCCCCCCCCCCCCCCCCCCCCCACTCCAACAATCCTTGACAATCAATTGGTCGGCACAGGATGATTGTACTAGAATCTACGCATTCTATACATATATATATATATATATTTTTTTTTTTACGTAATCTTTGTTTTCCTCTTGTTTAATTTCTCTACCGCCTATATTCTTTTGTCCTGTTATTTATAGGTGGTCTGTACCTCTTAACTCTGTCAGAATTTTATTTATTAGGTGGTCTGTCATTTGCCAATCCACCTCTTAATTTCGTCAGAATTTTCTTTCGTTATTATTAGGTGGTCTGTAATCGACAGACTATTTTCGTTTGTCTCCCCCCCCCCCCTTTTAAGTCCTTTTTATATCCTTGAAGAAAGAAAATATAAGATTATAATTACTACTCTATTAGATGTTATATACAAATTTTATGAGTTTATCAGCGAGTTTGCAGTGGCGTACAGCAAGAAATAAGGCTTATTGATAATATACTGTGACTTCTCTTTGTATTTACATCTTTATACCATGCATGTGTTATAAATGAAAAGGAAAAAAACATGTTTTAGATATCACTAGAAAGTGTCATGTCATGCCAAAAAAATTATATTAAAGCGATAACAATAGGCCTCTCACGATGTGCTGGGATGTATAGCAAACCTGACTTAGGAAAACTATAAAGATCACTCAGAAACGACCCTTAAAAAACCCAATAAATTATATTTACTGTTTATTTTATATTGTTTATCATATGTTAGGCCAATAAAAACAAATATGCATTGTTTGATATTCTTTGTTAATCACTAACTACCATCCCCCTCTAAACTTTGATTTGTCAACTTTGGAGGGATGGAGCTTTTCCTGTTGAAGTATGTCTGCAAGCAAGTAGAAAAAATATAGATCCCAATAGACAGCGTCAATAATTGGGAACTCTTTCACTTATGAATATGTTTAGAGTGACATGACTTCAATATGCATTGGTGGAAATGAAATAGCGAATTATGTCTTTCGAGGTAGAGGTCTGAAAATCAATTGTGTCCTATCCTTAGACAGTTAGCATTAGTTCGCGGTTAGGAAAAAAAACCCTCTTCTGTAGAATGATGTTATATCTGTAACGCGATAGAGACATCGCATTGTAGATGTATCGGGCGCTATATAAATCCAGACTATTATTATTATTATTATTATTATTATCATTCTTATCATTATTATTATAATTATAATTATTGATATAATTATTAATATTAGTAGTAGTAGTAGTATTCTTACATTTTTAGATGAAGATTTTTACTTGTTCACTATTTTCTAGACAAATTTGTTTCCTTTAGAAATCATTTGAGGAATAACATATATTTTCCAAGACTTTTTAAAGACTATTTTTATTTAAAACTAGGGAGTGGTGTGTTTCATTAAGGACAGTAAGGGAAATGGGGAAGGGGGGTGTAAAGGGGCCTCTAAGTCATCCTGTGTATAACAATCGTAGAGGGGTGAAGACGATATATCTAAAGGCCGAGGTCCACGAAGATTTTTTTTTATTACCCCACGGTTATTAAACCTCCTTCCATGTAATACGTGCGTGTCCTCAAATCCAATGAGAGCAATACTACGCTTACATTTGATTATTTCAGCTAATTCATTCTCATTTTAGTACACGATTTAGGGTTAAACTTGAATTTAGACCATGTTGCATTTAAACCACCTGCATGAAATTTGCCCATGAGTAATTGTAACAGTATGATTTACAGTTTTCCACCACTTATTCGATGCATTTGATTATAAGTGGGGGCCTCCTTCGAAAGGTAAAATAAAAAGTAATATTTTATGATTATGCTGTAAAACGATGTTGTCGTTATGGTACGCAGGGATGTATTAACTCAACGTATCTTATGCAAACTACAAACATCACTCAGAAACGATACGGGGTGGCACAAAATGGTCTTTACTTGTATTTCAGTTGTCCAAAGATGCACCCTAGGACAAATTTTTATGAAGGGCATATACTATATATTAGAAGAATTGACATTTTCTGGAAGTTTTTTAAAGATTCACCCTCTTCAAATACACACTGCAGGATTCGGGTGACTAGTAGAAAAATTATACACCTCCTGGTATCGATTGTATTTTCCCTCGTAGCACCCATCCGACTTCTCCCCCCCCCCCCCCCCCCCCCCCCCCACACACACAAAAAATAAAATAAATAAATAAATAAGGAGGACTGTTTGGGTGAAATAGTGAAATTACTTCTTGTAATGGCAACCACATCTTCATCCCCCACTTTTAAAATCCTGGGGCTGCCACTGTACAGAGACGAAATGCGAATTGAGAAATATAATCTTGCTATGCAAATATGACATGCATGAAAATACATCTGCTGACTGAAAGAAAAAATCGAAACCATATCATAATGTCAATAAATGAGTCCATACTGATCCTAACATGACCCTCGTTGAGCAAGGACTTTACATATTTTGATAGAATAAATGTCATTTATTAACCTAAAGTAAATAACAGAAAATGGTTTATTTACGAACAACTATATATAAACAACTAATCTCAGACAGTAACGCCGCTTAGCGAAAGATTGAAATGCCGCAATGTAGACGGAATGAACACACGTTTCACATGATATCCCACGGACATGGTGAAATTGTCCAAGGGGATTTTGGATAAAGTTATATAATAATTATACAACAATTATACAAATCATGCTACTTTTTTTTTGTTTCTATGCTACACCTTCGGAGGATATTAGCAATTTAAAACCAATTCGAATAGAACATATTACGCCTTCGTTTGTTTGGAATATGAGAAAAAGAATATGAGAAGACATAGAAAAGTCGGTTATTTTTATAATTAATAGACATGATAGAGCAGGCTTACAATATATCCAGTAACACTGTTTGCTAGGAGTGGGGGTAATGCAAGACATTAATCATATTTTTTGGCCTGGAAACACAAATGTCAATTATTAAATATAACATGGATATCTTGTTTCTTTCATGTTATCTTAGATTGATTCAGTATATTTAACATGTTCTTTGTAATTCATTTCTTATCATTAGGTGAAGCAAACACCAGTTTACCCGCCGCTTGGTTCGCAGACGAATCTAAAATGCCTGTTTCTATTTGCGAGTGGAGAGTGCGGATAGGTAGATTCGTACAGTGGGTGAGGGAGTACGATTTACGAGAACGAAAAGAGAAAATGTTGAAGGAGAGAACTCGGCTACTCAAGATATTACATGAAAGACTGCTTGCTAAAAACAAGCAATCTGAAAACAATGACGATGAATCCTTGCCAAAGTCAAATAACTCTACAATTAAAGTGGACAACGCGCAAAATGAACCTAAAATCTCTAAAAGTGACGCTCCAAATGATTCTCAGATGGAGAACAGCCTACCTCAGTCTACTATTAATAAGAACAATATTCGAACTACTGCTTTCTCCAAAAAGATCAACACTTCAACTGAATCAAATAAAAAATATACACTCCTTAAATATGACTTTACCTTCTTCCTTTTCTTCTTCGTCTTGTTGGTGTCGTTGGTGCTGTTGTTCTTATTCTCTTTGGATGATTTCCTCAATTTGATAGAGGACTGCAAACTATTTTGGCAGTGGCAGAATAAATCTTTCTGGACAAGTATTTGTTTACTAGGGATGGTCTCAAGCGCCTTTGTCTACAATATGTTGCCTAATAAAAAGAATATCAAGGGAAAGCTGTTAGGTAATGGGGCGGAAATGGGCGATAACAGAACAGTAGCTGAATCTATCATTAATAAAAACAAAATTCCAACTCAATCTACCATCAAAGAGAACCGTACACCATCTGTATCTACCATCAGAGAGAACAACACCCCAACTCAATCTACCATCAAAAGCAACAACACTCCAACTAAATCTACCGCCGAAGGGAACAAACCTCCAAGTGAATCTACAATCAAATGTAACAATACTCCTGCTGAATCTAAAATTAAAGAGAGTAACACTCCAACTCAATCTACCACCAAAGAGATCAACACTCCAACTGAATCTACCATCAAAGAGAGCAACCATCCAAGTGAATCCATCAAAGGAAACAACACTCCAACTGAATCTAACATAAAAGAGAACAACCCTTCAACTGAATCTACCATCAAAGAGAACAACCCTTCAACTGAATCTACCATCAAAGAGAACAACAATCCAACTGAATCTACCATCAAAGAGAGCAACACTCCAACCGAATCTACGATCAAAGAGAACCGTACACCACATGAATCAACCATCAGAGAGAACAACACCCCAACTCAATCTACCATCAAAAAGAACAACACTCCCACTATATCTACCACCGAAGAGAACAACACTCCAAGTGAATCGACAATCAAATGTAACAATATTCCTGATGAATCTACCATCAAAGAGATCAACACTCCAACTAAATCTACCACCAAAGAGAAAAAACGTCCAACTGAATCGACCATCAAAGAGAGCAACACTCCAACTGAATCTATCATCAAAGAGAGCAACCCTCCAACTGAATCTACCAAAGGAAACAACACTCCAACTGAATCTAACATCAAAGAGAACAACACTTCAACTGATTCTACCATCAAAGAGAACAACATTCCAACTGAATCTACCATCCAAGGGAACAACCCTTCAACTGAATCTACCATCAAAGAGAACAACAATCCAACCGAATCAAGCACCAAAGAGAATAACCATCCAACTATATCTACTACAAAAGAGAACAGCCTTTCAACCGAATCTACCACTAACGAAAACAACCCTCCATCTGAATCTACCAACGAGAACAACCCTCCAACTGAATCTACCAAAGGAAACAACACTCCAACTGAATCTACCATTAAAGATAACAACCCTCCAACTGAATCTACCAAAGGAAACAACACTCCAACTGAATCTACCATCAAAGAGAACAACTCTCCAACTGAATCAACCACCAAAGAGGAGAAAACTTCCAATAAATCTACCGCCAAAGAGAACAACACTGCAAATGAATTAACCAGCAAAGAGAAGAACCCTCCAAGTGAATCTCCCAAAGAGAACAGCACTCCAACTGAGTCTACCATCAGAGAAAACATCACTCCAGCTGTATCCACCACGAAAGAGAACAGCACTCCAGCTGAATCTAACATCAAAGAGATGAACCCTCCAAGCGAATCTACCAAAGGAAACAACACTCCATATGAATCTAACATCAAAGAGATCAACACTCCAACTGAATCTACCACCAAAGAGATCAACACTCCAACTGAATCTACCATCAAAGAGAGCAACACTCCAACTGAATCTACCATCAAAGAGAGCAACCATCCAAGTGAATCCATCAAAGGAAACAACACTCCAACTGAATCTAACATAAAAGAGAACAACCCTTCAACTGAATCTACCATCAAAGAGAACAACAATCCAACTGAATCTACCATCAAAGAGAACAACACTCCAACTGAATCTACCATCAAAGAGAACAACCCTTCAACTGAATCTACCAACAAAGAGAACAACAATCCAACTGAATCTACCATCAAAGAGAGCAACACTCCAACCGAATCTACGATCAAAGAGAACCGTACACCACATGAATCAACCATCAGAGAGAACAACACCCCAACTCAATCTACCATCAAAAAGAACAACACTCCCACTATATCTACCACCGAAGAGAACAACACTCCAAGTGAATCGACAATCAAATGTAACAATATTCCTGATGAATCTACCATCAAAGAGATCAACACTCCAACTAAATCTACCACCAAAGAGAAAAAACGTCCAACTGAATCGACCATCAAAGAGAGCAACACTCCAACTGAATCTATCATCAAAGAGAGCAACCCTCCAAGTGAATCTACCAAAGGAAACAACACTCCAACTAAATCTACCACCAAAGAGAAAAAACGTCCAACTGAATCGACCATCAAAGAGAGCAACACTCCAACTGAATCTATCATCAAAGCGAGCAACCCTCCAAGTGAATCTACCAAAGGAAACAACACTCCAACTGAATCTAACATCAAAGAGAACAACACTTCAACTAATTCTACCATCAAAGAGAACAACATTCCAACTGAATCTACCATCCAAGGGAACAACCCTTCAACTGAATCTACCATCGAAGAGAACAACAATCCAACCGAATCTACCATCAGAGAAAACATCACCATCCAAGTGAATCCATCAAAGGAAACAACACTCCAACTGAATCTACCATCAAAGAGAGCAACCATCCAAGTGAATCCATCAAAGGAAACAACACTCCAACTGAATCTAACATAAAAGAGAACAACCCTTCAACTGAATCTACCATCAAAGAGAACAACAATCCAACTGAATCTACCATCAAAGAGAGCAACACTCCAACTAAATCTACCATTAAAGATAACAACAATCCAACTGAATCTTCCCTGAAAGAGAACATTACACCTGACACAACCATCAAATGGAGAAACATTACATCTGGGGCTTTTGTAAAAGAGGTGATCAACACAAACTACTTGAAGGCACGTGAGGATGAAATCGAGAAAATGGACGCGATATGTAATGAGCAACTCTTAATACAGGCAGGAGATGTAGAGATGAATCCCGGGCCATTTGAAAGGTAAACCATTATCATTATTATCTTACTATCATCATTTGAAATCTCACTTGATCTGCTTAGAAAAATACGACCATTTTTAAATTAAGCAGCTTTAGAACGAACAAAATATCTTGAAAGAAGGCCCTCGCATTGCAGTGCCAACGTTACACAAACAAATAAGCACATTATGATTCAATGTTTGTATTCCTTTAATGCATAAAATGTATGTATATATATATATATATATATATATATATATATATATAAAACACAAAAAACTTTGTTCGTCACGAATAAAGGATATCCGCCACTGCATTTACAACCATATACATTTCATGTTGTCGAGCAATTGTGTTGAATGAAAATGACAAGTCTATCTGTCACATACATGTTTATGTGACAGTACAAATAGGAATTTCCACTGTGTCCATAGAAATGATATTAAAGATGACTTTCATTTAAAAAAATAAAGCAAGAAATATATAATTATAGCAAATACAAAGTACTGTATAGGCTTTTGTTCATATTATTTTATACGCTCTCTACTAATTTTGAAACATTGCCTTATGGTCTAATGACTGTTTCCTACAGTGATAAACATCAAATCGTATATTAGTGACCAATAATAAATCAGTGGCATAATTCATTATTTTATATACTTTAAAACTATGTTAGCACATGGAGTGACGGTCAAAATCGACACGGTATAAAAGAAGGTATAAACAGAATTAGAATAGTGATATGCAACGATGCTTACACAACAATTTCCGGGTTTTTTAGCTGCCTCCCTGCTGTCATTGAGTCCCCTTTTTATTGGTATTCTCTCTCTAAATCACAATCATCTGCTATTGCATCCTGACGTGATATTTATTTAAAAAAATAAACTGCCCTTGCTATGAACCTAATAGTTCGCCCTTAGGCATGCTACAATAAGAACATAAACTTCCATTCATTCAAGAAGATCCAGAGGAGATACATAAGATTGTCATACCTTGAGCTATGAGGTCGAAGAAAGTAGGAGCTGATGCCAAAGCCCCCCCCCCCCCCCCCCCCCCCCCCCACACACACACACACTTCCCAAGAAATGGACTCTAAATGGTGTATTTGCACGAAGTCTAATTTTGCACCACTCTACGGCGACATACCCTAAATGGTGTCAACAGGGTCATCACGCCACCCCAAAAATAATCTAATTGGTGAATGAATTACTATGGTACCAAATACAATACCCTTAATAGCGTTTAAAATACATAATCCCTATTCAACAGGAAAACAACAAAGTAACGCTTTTCGAGTACAAAGTAATAAACCTTTAGTGATATCATATTTAATTTTTATAAAACAATCAAAATCACCTATCCGTGTTATTCACATCAACAAAATACTAGTGATCACGAGGCCACTGCGAAGACCGAATTTGTTTTTTTGTACTCTAAAGTCTAAACGGCGATTGAAGCTGACAACCCTTTTTAAAGGAAAACGTCGACGACGCCTTAAGGCTGAAAACAGACTTTTTCGACGATTTTTGTGTACGTGGTTGCGTAGCACGTAATGTGGTGAAGCAAAAGCCTACAGTTCAAGGGTCCAGACTTCCAAGAGACCGACAGCCCATCTGGTCTCCCGGCCTTCTTTTTTTTCAGGGTTCACTAGACGTGGATGGCCTATCGGTCTAGGGAACCTTTTATAAATGTCGGCTTCGTGGGCTGTCGGTCTGAACCAGATATATCAGACCGATTCTCATTTAGAATCTTACCGACAGGATGCAATGCAATGACGGAGAAAAAATGTGATGAATATTTGTATAGAAATTAAGTAAATAAATTGGAAAATGGGCACACCGTGCACTGGTGCACATAGAGATTGGTAGAAGGCAAAAAGAGGTGAAGAGTACGCTGTTTAAAAGAGGAAAACTATGAGGAAGAAAAATGTTGGTGTAAGCGTGAATAGTGTTTGTATAGCACTCTTCTAGTGATTCTTTTTACGTATAACTTTTAATTTTGACTGCCACTCAATGCGCCAACATATTTTCAAATGATAGAGCAAAAGACAGTGTAGGTTAATTATTGTAGAGGGTGTATAAAATAAAATATGACTAAAAGCCTATATCTTATGTATGTATTGCATTATTTTTTTCACGAAAGTCAACTCCAATATCATTTCTATACAAACAGGGGGAATTCCTAAGGGCATTTACCCCCAAAATAATTCGAAAAACATAAACTCAGCATTCTAAAAATATCTGAAAAGTAACTTTAGACGCATTTTAAAATTTGGAAACAACGTTCATAGCTTATTCATGACATTATCTAAGCTTGTATTGCTCGACGTACACGCCTACACGACGTCATAAACGGCTGTACGTGTTATATGGCAGATACTTCTTTTTTTTTTGGGGGGGGGGGGGGCAACAAAAGCATACATAGTCCCTGGGATTTATGGGGAATCTATAAGACCAGTTGAGCCTTAATTATACATTTTCAGAGCTTTAAATCTCATGTAAGCCACATTTTTCATAATTTAATAATGACTGTGGAAATTAAAATCATTCCAAAATGCCTGTTTCCACGTGTTAACCTATGGACGCTGGAAGGCCCAAAACGTACCTAGTCCCTGAGATTTATGCGAGCTCTTTTCAATTTTCAAAGCCTGATCGTTAAACTTTCCCAGAGTCTCACAGTACATGTAAGTCACATTTTCCTATTTCATAACGAAAACTGGGGGAATTCTAATCATTCTAAAATTCCTTGTTTTCGCCTGCAAACCTTTGGCAGGCGACACCTATTTGGGTTCAAAGCATTCATAGTCCATTCGACTAGTTAAGCCTAAATTATGCCCTTTCAGAGCTTTAAATTCAGGTAAGTAACAATTTTCATAATTTAGAATATAATTATTCAGGGGGAATTAACATTATTCAGAAATCCTTGTTTTTGCGTATTAAGATATTGCACCTGGAAGTCTAAAAGCAGGTATAGGCCATGGGATTTATGCGAAGTCTCTTCCACTTTTTTTTAGCCTTTATTAAGCTTTTACAGTGTCTTAAATTCCATGGAAGCCACATTTACAATAAACTCAAGGTAATACTAGGTGAAATATAGTCCTTAAAATCCCTGTTTTCACGTGTTAACCGTATGGCAGATGAATCTGTCAAAAAGTAGGCATAATTCTCGGGATTTATAGTGGAATTTATAGAAAGTAAAGGTTCCGGAAACGTTTTTTGGAACCATTCATCCTTCCTTCTGTACAAAAATAGAATAAGATATTAAATATCAATAAAAAGTGAGACATCTTTTTAGTAACATGTCATACCTATGGCGAACGTAGTTTTTCGATTCTCATTTTAACACAGCAAATTACGTCTGCTGAATGTACTACGGAAGTACGTGAGAGTAATTTGTCTTGGCATTAAAGGTCTTTGGTGTCACCTTCTTATCCTATCAGGTCCTTAGGAGTCTTACAAGAAAGTGAACTTTTGTCACTGGCAGATCACGTATCTCCGGAGTATTACTACACTTTGTGCATTGCCTTGGGGTTCTCTCAAGCACAAAGTAAAAACATCCTTTCAAGGAACCTCCTCAACGTCCCCCAAGCTGTATTTGATATTCTGTGCAAGTGGAAAATTAAGCAGAGGGATGGTTCCGATTGCCGTCGAGCTCTTATTGAAATACTACGACAGAAAGACATGAATGAGCTTGCGAACACAATATCAGAAGGTATTTTTTAGGGTTATAACAATTTGCAGTGGCAAATGCAAATGAATTCTTAATGTACAAATCACAAGGACAGGCGAAATATTGATATCATTCATATTAGGTCATAAATGTACTTTCTTTTTAACTTTGAAGTCCTTTTCCTTGGAGTGATTACTATTCTGTCATTCAGAAAGGTTTGTCTTTTCCATTGTCTCAGATTTTTTTTTATTCAATTAGTATACGGGTAGTCTTATTGTGCAAGAAAGTATCACATTTATTCAAAAATAATTTTGATCATTTTCCCGATTTGACTCGTGTTTTTTTTAATGAACAGGCACGTACTCTTCCCAAGAAAACACACCCGCCGGTAAGTAAACGTAGCTGTGAAGGCCTGCTAAATCCATTAGGAAAGAAACGGATAAAAGGGTTACTAAGACCTGTAATAATCAAAATGATAAATGTGCACATACTATGTTTCTCGGGGAAACACATAAGCAATTGTATAGATAGCCGAGCAGTATTATTACGAAGCTAAATGAATGGCCTATACTTGGATATAAATTATCACGTTTTCATAACAAAAATATGATAGTATAATGTATAACTACGCCAACAGTCATTATTTCAATAATAATACTAATAATACTAATAATAAACTTGTTCTGTGTGATTCATATTCATGGTGTCAGCAGGAGATAAAAAGCAACCCCTTACAAAGGAACAGGTGGCCCGTTGTGGTGAGGACTTCAAAACCTTCTATCGAACACGGCTGTGCAAGATCAAGACAGATCCCCTGGATTTTAACTCTATCTTGGAATTCGAAAGCATCTACACAAATTTAGTGCTTCTACGAAAGGAAATGGGAACCACTAGGAAGACACCTTTGGATTACACCGAACTTCTCACGGCGAAAGTTAATGGGAAAGCACCAAAACGTCTCATGGTTGAAGGCGAAGGAGGTGCAGGTAAAACAACATTCTGTTCAAAGATTGCATGGGACTGGACGAATGGAGCTGACGAATTTCAAGAGTTTGACTGGGTTCTGGTTATTCCCCTTCGGAATACTAAGGAAGGTCAGACTGTAGGGGATATAGTAAAAACATATCTTTCAGATAGCAACATTGTTCAACCACGCCAGATCGATGAATACATATTGTCTGCACCTTCAAAGGTGTTTATCATATTTGATGGACTAGACGAGTATGACGGTGATATCTTAAAAGAGAATTCCGATATCGCTAAGATTATTAGATCGGAGAAGTTTGTAGAGTGCAAAGTTCTTGTGACAACACGCCCATGGAGAGCAATTCAAATCAAATCCCACCAAAAAATTACACAGATCTTTGCTTTCATTGCAGTAGCTGGGTTTGGAAAAGAAAACATTTCGACCTATATTGCTAAATACTTTAAGAATGAACCGCAGGCAGGGAATGAATTGATGATTTTTATAGAAAGCAATGATCTTATCCAAGAAAATATGGCTCCATTTCCAATCTACATAGCAATGCTTTGTATCTTATGGCGGAATTCTGATGCCGATAAACGAAATATAATTCGGAAACTTAAAACGTTTTCCCAGCTGTTCAATGCGATGATAATTTTCCTCAAAGACCACTACCTGACAAAACAGGACGAGAACCCGAATGTTAAAATTCTTTCTAGTGAGGAGATAAACAATATTTTATCAAACATGGGAAAATTTGCTTTCTCTGGCCTTTTAGACAAAAAAATGGTGTACACCGAAAATGATTTCAGTGGATATGAAGAAGCCATGGAGGCATGTTGTAGAATTGGAGTACTGAGTCGAGAAATTTATATAGTGCCTAGACAGGAGAGGCGTCTGAGTGAGGGGCATCCTGTGACGACGAGCGTCTTCTTCCCTCACAAGTTGTTCCAGGAATACCTTGCCGGTATATACATTGCCTCTCTTTTTGAGTCGGATCACAACGAGTATGAAATGACGATTGATAATATGATGAAACGACGAGAAGAGTTCCGATACCTCCTGTACTTTACTGCATCCCAAACGAAGAACCTCTGTCTTGATATTACCAAAAGGCTAATGAACTTTAAAAACCATTATGGGAGGTATGAAGACATTCTGGTTGATGTCACCTTCGAAGCGTATGATGATAACGCGGCGATGGTGGTCGGAAAGCACGTATTCGAAGAACAAAACTCACTAGAAATTACCGATCAAATGTCAGCGCACACTGTGTCCGGATATTTCTTCATCATGGAAAAGATAACAATGGTAAGATCTAAGGCTTATTTATCAAACATGCAAAAATGTCAGCGCACATTGTTTCCGGATATTTCATCTTCATAGGAAAAGATAACAATGGTAAGATCTAAGTCTTATTTATCATTCATGCAAAAATTGTAAGGAAAATTATGAAAGCAATACTATTAAAAAATATATATAAATCATGGGCTCTATTCGTAATGTTGTTTGGGATGGACCAACAACTAGGAGATGCCCCAACCCCATTTTTTTAATTAGCGTTAATCTTATTTCTTGTTTATCAAAGAAAAAAATGTCAGACAAAAACAATCATAACTTCTCTTTAAAAAAAATAATTAATTTAGTAATTCGTTACACTTGTAGAACACTCTCATATTAAGTAGACGGTCATGTGGTCTAACAGTATCCCGTGATCTAGCAGACGTCATATGCTCCTCTACATCGTTAAAAGCATTGGAACTCGTTGGAACGACTATTCATGACGATTTCTACAGTAGCCTGGAGGGCAAAATCAAGACATCGAAGGTATGTCTTGATTGAAGGTATTTACTTTACGATTATATCCGTACTCCGTAACGGTAGGAATGCATTCATTTTAAAGAACATAAGTATTTATATTAAAACCATTTAATACTTGACTTTTGAAGCATACAACGATCAATAGGGTTTGTTTGCACTGTTTTATTTTTTATTTATTTATTCATTTATTTATTTTTGATGAATGCGTCCCCACTTTTCATTCACAACGAATGTTTAACGGGAGGGTCTGAAAAAACACCATTGAATAGAGTATGTTCATCACCACTATAGGTTGAACGACTTTCACTGGAAAGGATGACTATATCTGAAGAGATAACATCACACAACTTGGCCACATTCTTGAACAAGCTCCCGAGACTCAAAGATCTGACTCTACGAGGAAACACTTTTCACAGAGATTTCTACACCGAGCTAGCATCAGGGACAGGCTCAAAAGATGTGAGCAATTTTACTTTGTACAAACTGATAAGCTATGCGTTTATCATGTAACCTCGTTTACAAAGATGTCATGTCGATACTTGATACTTGATATAAGTACAACTGACTCATGTCTATGATGAGGAAGGGGAATGACAATAAGAGATATAACTGTCAATGCATGCTTGCGTTCACATGGAAACAAAAATAATAATCCTGTAAAGGGTATCTGAAGAAAATGCGATCAAGAATATAGAAGTATCATTGTGATTCTGTTCCAACTACAATAAGAGAACGATCAAACATTTGGATAGCCTTGAAATAACAAAACTTTTTTTTTCTGTAATATGAAAACTTACACGTTACTTACCCGTCAATATTATAGTGTAAAATCGCGTAGCTGACAATTAACGTGTTATTTCTCGTTATTATAACGTTGTCACTCAATTTACGGTGTTTTATGAGAGTAGTTACTAGCAAAAGTCAAAAATATGTAGGCGTTCGACTCTTGTCATAATTAAATGCAGACACAATGGAAAAAAGTAACACCACGAATATGGACATTATCTTGCATGAAAAGGGAAGTGAAGAGGAGTAAGCAAAACAAAATTCCCAACAATTTCTTTCCAGAAAACTAGGGAATGATATTCTTCCACGAATCCCGCCGACCCTATCAAGGCCGTTTCATGTGGACGTTTGGGGGGGGGGGGGGGGGGGGGGGGGGGATGCGTTTAGACCTAACCTTTTCTCCTCTTTAAAAATGTTTTCACCATGTAGTCTAGTTGGAAAGGGGAAGGGGGGGGGGGTTCCTGTGCACCATCGAGATACATATTTTAACCAACTTTTATTAATAATGCCTGAAGTATCTAGATAATGATTTTTTATGCTCCCATTGCCAAATCGTGTCCCATGTGGTTCAAAATCGGCTATTTTGGCGGCTATATTGAATTTTTAATGAAATTCCATAATTAGCACATCTTGTGAATTAGACATTATGTATAAATAAATAAATAACAGCTTTTTTTTGAGTAATAATAGGATGAGGAATCGCTTCAGAGAGTTATTTTTGTGATTTGAGTAGCCTGGATTCCACACAACATCAACAAGTCTGAAAAAAGTGATAACATTTGCACTAAAAACCGCGCATCCTAACGTCATCTTGTTTTTCAACGAGTAAAAACAATGATTGTCTATTGTGTGCGAAACCCCTAGACTTCTGTGTGTTAGAAGCGGCACAGTTGAGACGCTTTACCAGCATGATTGGTAATACGCTGCCCTTGCACCGGGCACCGTTTATAATACACGTAAGGCTATATGCTGAGGAATGAAACGTCGCACATACAGTTGATCTACACAATACACTAGGCCTTCACTCAGTGTGTATCCCCACGTCCGGGGGGGGGGGGGGGGGGGGCACAATGCAGAATTTTCTTCCAAAGTGGGGGGGGGGGGAGGGGCGGCGGCGCACGGGCCGGATGTGCCCCCCCCCCCCTCTAAATCCGACACTGATCTAACATCTGTCAATATTGTTATGTATTTGAATGGAAACTGAATAAGTGAAGATGCCATAGTTCCATAGAGTTCCATAAGATATACAATTTTTTCGGTGTATGTTCTAAGATTTTCATCAATTCGTTCAATGCATAACTACTAAACCTACCAGGGGAAAACATATCAGAAACCTAAACTTGCCAGTGGAAGCCCTCCAAATCTATCTCTTTTCATCACAGCTGCTAACCCCCCACCCCCCCCCCCCCTCTCTCTCTCTCTTTTTCTCCTGTATTCTTTATAATTTCTATCCCCGTGCATGTCTTTTTTTCTCTCTCTCTCAATTTCCCACTGGCTGTTTCTCACCCTCTCATATTTCCACTGTTTCTCTCTCTCTCACCCATTTTCCCCACCACTGTTTCCCACTGTATCACTCTCTCTCTCTCTCTCGCTTCTTTAAACATTCCACTATACTTCTCACTTTTTTCAACATTCCCCTATTATGATTGAGCAACCTTTAATTGCAGAACCACAAACAAATGCAATCTGCTGTACATTGTAGGGTAGATATACTTGCACATTTATTTCGACTTAATATATGCAATGATAACATTTTTATATTACAGTAATTGCCTCTTGACTGCTTACTAAATGATGGGTACCCGGTAGGATGCGAAAGTTAGTGTCGTTTGCTTAGCAATGAGAGCGTCACTGTAATGCCCTTGCTGGAATACTCCCCAGGGAGCGGAGAATGTGCATACATTGTGTGCGGGCATGCCAGAATCCGATGACCGGGGTAATAATATATCTGTAAAGCGCTTAGAGACATCATGGATGTATTAGGCGCTATTATTATATTATTAAATACACCGTTTTACAATACATTTTTTCCATTGTACAGTTAGATATTTATTTCACTCCGCAATGATATTCAAGTTCTTCCCCCAGTTTAACCCGTAATGCTAATTAAATTAAACCTATCTATATTTAAAGAGAAGTCTGCTATGAATCAATTATTCATATATGTTTCATCAACAAACTAATTGCCTTTCAGTGTGGATAGTACTTGGGCTGTACATAGGAGAAGACCCCCCAGCACCCCCCCCATGGTGACACGGGTAATTTCTGCTAGTATTTCTAAATACAAGGTAGTTGAAAATTTTGAACCTCAAATGAGTCATAATTACAATTCAACGGAAGATGTATTCCACCAAGACAATCGTACCAGCATGAAGCTATATGGTACCAGTAATTACACATATCCTTCCACGGTCCTTTTACTGTCATCCAATAATCTACCAACCATCTTCAATAGTCGGAAACTCAACACCTTCTTGGTTGTAACCTCTGTTAGGATGCACCTTTTGTCTCTCCCGATTTTGAAATTCCAAATAAAACTTATTATTCATTTATTCAGTTTCTTCATGCATATTGGTGGGATCGTAACTATTATCATTAGGTGAACTATTTGACTTAATGCAAGTGATTTAAAAACAGTAATTCTGCAGAATAATGTTCAGTTTCTACTTTTCCAAATATCTAGGAGTTTCGGCAGTTTGGACAATTAATTTTTTGCAGCATAGTGTAATTCTGCAGATATAAAATACCCTAAATATTGTGCAGGCTCTTTTGTCAAACTTATAGATCTAAATCAGAAAGTGACCACTTTTTTGTTGTTGTCTCCTATCCAAAATAGAACAGTTCTGTCTTTATTTAATTTCGTGCCTGCAGTTTCTCCAAAAAAGTTTAAAGGGGAATTAACCTCAAAATACAAATGCTCATATTCAAAGATGTAATATATTCCTTCTTGTTGCCATACGTAGTTTTGCATTAAAATATACGAGATGGGTATAAATCAGGATTTTCTCAGCAAGATTTATCGTCTGCTAGCGATACCAGGGGGCTGCCATTTTCTTGATGTGTACATAAAGATATTTTTAATCCGAATGCAAAATTATCTTTCTTCCTGAAACAAAATTCCAATAAATATTTATAATATTTAGCAGATATATACATATATTCTGAAAACGAAAATGTGTTTTATATTTCTTTGAACATAAGTACATTTATATTCTAGTCTCAATTCTCCTTTATTAATTCGTCTATTATATTCTTTTATAGAATTTATTAATTTTCAACCAAAAGCAAAGTATCATCTGCTTACTGTAAAGGTTTCAGTGTAGAATTATTACAACCTGTGGATTCAATTTTTTCAATGATATAATTTTTTCCTCACTCTAATAGCCAGTTGCCAAAATAAACAATAAAGCCGAGAGGGGGCAGCTTTGCCGTATCCCTCTTTTGAATTTGAAAGTTTCTGTTATCCATCCATTTACCATGACTGAACTTACAATATTCGTATAAAGAATTCTGACTCACTTCTGAAAGGATGGTCCAAAGTTCAATTTTCTAAACAATTATTTACAAACAACATATCAATAACATCACACGCTTTAGTGAAATCTATCAACATTATTGCTCCTGTTTCTTTCTTTTTCAACATATAATCAATAACAACTTTTGTCATTTGAACATTGTGAGCTGCTAAACCAATTTGTTTAATAACGTTTTGTAACCTGCGTGCTACCACAGCTGCTACGATTTTATAATAACTGTTTAGGAGTGCTACAGGCCTCCAGTTTTTCAGATTTAAACGACCTCCCTTCTTGTATATTAATGCGATGAGACATTTCCTTTGGGTGTTTGACATGGTGTCATTATGGTGTCATCACAACCGGGTGCCCTGTTTTTCTGCATAGAGAAAATGGCATGTTTAAACTCTGAGATTGTCCATTTCTATTTCTGTCATCACTATTTAGAAGTGGTATATTTGGCAAATAAATATAGTCCTTCATAACTTCATGGTTTAAGTTTCATGGTGTATAATGGACTATAAAATTTCACGGTTTCTTTTAACCTGTTGACTACTGAATTCTCTCATTCCCATAGGCTTAATACAGGGACCACCCGGTTCCCGTAGGCAATTGGTTAAGATATCATTTTGTTTGTCAATTATATCATTCCCATTTATTGATGTTATTTGGGTTATTCCCTTTCGAGAAGCATTTTTGTTTCCCCAAACATAGGAAATATTTAGCGCTTCTGTCCCATTCTTCCATCCATTCTATTCTAGCACGAACGCCTGCACCTTTTGATTCAAATCTGTTAATACTTTCTAGTTCTTCTTTTACTAATCTATAATTCATATCTGTTTCAATGTCATTATTATTCCTGTCAATCAGTTTAGCTAGAGTCTCTAATTTTTTTAATAATAATTCTTTCTTCTTCTCCTTCTTAACCATTTTCTTTCTACAATTTTTTTTTGCGTGAACTCACGTACCATTTTTTAAAATAATCTTTAAAAGATCTTTTCCTTGTACCCTGTTTATGATATTACGAACATTATTTCGATACTCCTCATCATTTAGAATACTAGTGTTCATTTTCCACTAACCTGGACCAGTTTTATTATCATTTGTTCTAACTTTGAGTGATATTGCATTATGGTCGGCGCGTATTGCCGGTCTAATATCTGATTTTATTACTCTAACTTGAACGTTCTTGTTTACTAGCCAATAGTCTAGTCTTAAAGCAAGTCTTATGGAGTGGTTTCTCCAAGTAAATGTCTACAAAGAGGGTTTGTTTTTCTCCAAATGTCGCATAGTGAATATCGTCTTAAGAATTTGCAAAAAATTCGCGTTTTTTAATAAAATTTACTACAGGTACCTTAAACATCATAATGTACATGTACATTTACTACACAGTTCCAATCCCCATGCACCTGAATATCAGAATAGTCAACACATAAATTTGACATTGAATGAACTCAACTGGTGAGAGTCAATCCCTTGTGGATATTATTTATATTTCATATTCTTCCTGTTTCATTTTCTTGCAGGAGATATGAATTATTTCGGAAAGACTTCGTGATTAATGTCGGTACACTGTAAAAAATAACTGTAGATTAACAGGTTTTTTTTGCTTGTAAAATTACAAGTTTTGGCCGTTTTTAAAACTTGTTATTTTACAAGTCAAAAAACCTGTTAATCTACAGTTACAAGTCAAAAAACCTGTTGTTCTACAGTTATTTTTTACAGTGTACCGACATGTCTTCATCACCATTATAGGTTAAACGACTTTTACTAGAAAGGATGACTATAACAGATGAGGTACGATCATGTAATCTGGCTATGTTCATCAATATATACGTACAGGCGTTTGATTCTTGTCATAATTATACCACATATCGGGAAACTTCGGAAAGTGGACACAGAATGGGGAAAAAAAAAGTTAAACCACGAACATGGATATTATCTCGAATAACAATACATATTATAATTATTTGAGAGTCCTCTCAGCAACTCGTTTAAATTGCATGTTCATTTTACCGGGATGTCTATATTTCCACACCTTATTCTATCTGTATTTCATGGATAGTATATGCTTGTACCTCTCAGCAGTTTGTACCAAAAGGTTTGCGTCATTCTGTTTGAACCTATTTCTTCATCATCATCAAACCCAGTCATAGCTCACTGCATAGAATCTGATTTTTCTTCTAAACTTTAATATTTTACAAATTGTGTGTAATCATATTTTCACTTAGGTTGGAGCTGTCAACAAACTTTACGTAGATCATCGGTTCTATAACGACGTACTGGAGCATGGCTTAGCTATGAAGGAGCTGTTTCCAAACTTGGAAGAATTAGTTTGCGCAACTCTTCAAACAGTGTCCCCGGACATCATAGAGTCTTTGGCTCATTCTAGTCTCAAACAGCTCTCAATTGGCATGGAAAACACATCTTACTACGAAGATCTCGAGGAGGATGAAGAATATCACGTTTCTCTCGTCGGGGCTCCTTCATCACTCAATCAAGTCTTCTTAAAATCATTTCCACGGCTTACCGATCTAACTTTCAACGAATTAGTGATTGGAAACAATCGTTGTAAAATAATACTGAACTCTCTCAGGCAACATCAGTTCTTGAAAAATATAAGGTGCCGGTCATACAGCCCTGGAAAAAAATATATATTATTAGACCAAGCTTCTGTAATAAAGGCACTATAATATGGAAACAAAAATATAAAAAATGATTTGTCTTTTTATTTCACTGAATGAATACCAAATTCCAGCAATTATACCTTGCTTTTATATTTTATTTCCTCCTTACCTAAAAAAAAAAAAAAAAAAAAACACACAAAAAAAACCCCACTATCAGTAACCATTCTTGGTCTAATAATTTTCCATGGTTGTATATAAAATCTCCAATTCAGTACATAGTACTCTGTAGAAGATGTATTGTGTAGTAGTATTGCGAACGAATATGAAAGATATGTTTCGTGTCTGCTAACCAGTTTTCACATTTGGGGGTGGGCGACATTTTATTTTTCTCACAAGACCTCCAAAATTAGCTCATGTGGGTGGTATGGGGGTCCAGTTCCCCTCCATATTTCTCTGACCAAAAAAAAAGGGGGGGGGCGGATCCTTTATGGTCAAAATGCATATTTTTCTTTAAAAAAAAGGGGGGCGGGTAAGGGCCGGAAGTGCCCCCCCCCCCCTCCCGGATCCTCTGGGTTCACTTTCATTTTTAACACAAGAGGCATGGTTTGGGTTAAATGTCTTTGTTAAATAACGTGGTTGCGCTTCATGCCATTCGTTAGTAAGCAAATCTTATAATGATTGATTATACGCCTTCAAACTGAATGCATGTTGCGTACGGTGTACATTGTGTATAGCTGTATTTTGCATGTCCTTGACTCATTATATTCTGCATTTTAACAAAACGATTGTATCACACCTACCTGAGAGTTTATAAGCCAATCAGGAGCATCGATTTTCAACTCGTGACTTTCCCATCCACAAAAAATATGGACCCCATAAAATATGATACCCCCCCCCCCCCCCCCAACCCACTAAGCGACTTTTGGAGGACTGGCGAAAAAAAAATTCTCGTGGTGACGTTCCAGTCAACGCGACTCGACGCGCGACGCTATACCCACCATTTCGGAACAGTCGTGACGATGTAGCTGAGAAATGTAATATTAAGCTTCTGTCAAAATTTTATAGTGCATGTACATGTATATTTCTTTCCAATGACTGTTTAATAATGATGATTATTATTGTCATTATTGGTGGTAATAGTAGAGTAGTTGTAGTAGTAGGAGGATGAGGAGTAATAGTAATAGTATTAGTAGCAGGAGCAGCAGTAGTAGTATTAGTCATGGTAGAAGAAACGTATATATACGTAGTAGTAGTAGCATAAGTATTAGTGGAAGTAGGAGTAGTAGTAGTAGTAGTAGTAGTAGTAGTAAAATAAGTAGTAAGATCAGTCTCATTATCTATTATATATTATCTACTATCATAATCTATTTATTCATTGATTTATTGATACATGACACGTTTTATCTATATATTTATGTTATTATTCATATGTTTTGCAGCATCATCAAGTGCTACACTGATGAGGAGCTCGACCCCTTTGCGTCCGCTATCAACATGCATAACAAGATGAACGTTCAACTTCAGCATGACGAGGTAAATTTATGTTTGAGTCATGTACGGTTATAGTGTGATTACATCTTGATTACTACATATAGCCACCATTTAGCCACCATATGGGATGAAAAGAGTGACCTTAGCCAGTTATTGATCTCGTAGCTTTTTACGCCGCTTTTGTGTTAACCTTCATGATCAGTAATAGCAAATCCCTAAAAGATAAAGATATGAAATGGAAATGTGATTATTGAGTGTTGACTATAACATAAAAATCAGTTTTAAATGTTTACATGGTCTTATCAAAAAGAAAATATGCAGGCACAGTATATTGTAGGAGTTGTAAATTATTATATCAAGAATATGGCACGATGGTATTTTCTACATATTTCAAAACATATGCAGTCCCTAATCTACCCTTTTTGACTTATATTCTGTTGACCCAAATCAATTCCGAATTTCAGTAACATCAAATAAACTGGGATAGGTTTTAACTGCAGAACTTGCAATAGCAACACATCAAATAACTGATCCCCTAGCTCATTTTGAATTAAAATGAATAATTTAATAAACATCCATTTTTTTGTATATAATTTCTAACAGACCCAAAAACGTTTAGACTGTGATCAAATGTCATCAGGCTTGGCAGACGCTCTGTGCCACCGGACATCCATCCAGGAGTTGATTCTGTCTGAAGAAACAACGTTCAACAATGCTTGGTTTTCCGAGGAGAATGACAGAATAATAGATTCTAAGGTGATTTGTACCATTATCTTAATTATAAGAATTATTAATGTAACCGTAAAATTAACAATTGTGAACGGTTATTTTTTTTAATTAATTTTAGTGTGTAATGTATGACGGGACATTAGGGACTTTTAGAATTGCACGTCCACTTAGTCGGTCGACTGGTACGCAAGGACATCATTCTACGCCATTGCGCATGCGCCACTCGCCCTCTCCCTGTCCTCCTCCCTGACTTGCAAAATCGAGAACGTGTTCACTTCGTTTTTGCGGTGCTCCGAAATCTTCGACGAGGTTCATGTATATGACGTCATCAGAACAGCTCAACTATTATGCTCATTCGTTGAGTGTGTACTTCCGGTTGACGTCGACGGTACGTACACGTCGAGTGAAATCTAAAATGATCAGAACTGTAGTCAACATGGGCAGTCGACGACGTTGACATGCGCGAAATAGTCGACTGGGACGAAGTACTAGTCCACTGCTTCTAAAAGTCCCTATTAAAACGACCGGAGATGACCGGAATATCCTAAAATATTGAGTTTTTGTGAGGATTTATTTTTACTTTCACCGACGCTGGCACACAAATTATAGAAAGAGCGGAGTACTAAATTTGAAAAAAATTATTCGATGCACAATCCCCACAAAAATTTTACAATTTACACTGAAATTTGGCCGGTAATTTGATAAATGCGAAACTGGTACCTGGCCTCCGAATTTCCCCGCGGCGCAGAGCGGCACCACGCATGGAACTTCAAAGCCAAGTGGAATGTTACGCATCCACTGTTACTGCAAGTATTTCTACATGTATGCAACAAGTATGTAGGGGTATTTATTAACGATGGTACAGACCATGGGTGTCGATCCCGGGGAGGGGGATGGGGTATATCTCCGCCCCCAAAAAAGTCCCTGGAGTCGGAGGGGATACCCCCTCCCATACCCTCAACCGCTTGCTCGCTTAGCTCAGTGGCGTCTCTAAGATGGCAGAGGGCACGTGCCTGGGCGGCTCTTGGAGGGGGCGTAAAAAACGCAAAGGAGAGAAAGAAAAAAAAAGGGGGAAATTAAGAATCTGCCGGGTAAATCTACTAGAAATCTAGTTTTTGAAGGTCTGAAATGCGAAAATTTTCCAAAGTTCGGTCGCTTTGCTCCTTCATTTTCTTTCAAGAAATCGTGATTTCGCGCCCCCAGTAGGCCTATATAGTTCGTAAATAGCTTAAAGCCCTTGTTCTTAATGCGGCCCGCCAAAAATATCCAGTAAGAAAAAAATAATAATCTTGTTTTATACTATGTTGATGCATATCATCCTAACCCTTGTTATGAATAAAAGTATCATTTTTTTTGGAAAAAAAAATTCTTTATTGATTAATAAATATATTCATTGAGACTAGAACATGAAAATCCTCTTCTTCGTGTCAAAGCGTCATGATATGTGCTCTTAAAGAAATAAATCACCCAAGATCTTAAATTATAACTAATATTATGTTTTCGTATTGTAAAGTATTTGAAACGAATATCTTTGAGTAGGCCATATACGAAATGTATTCAAATTTATACAGTCACGTTTGCCTAGTAACAAACTATTACATTCACCTCTAAAAACCCATTCTTTTTCAATTGTTAGAATTGTTAGAATGAGAAACATAATATACTGCATAACATGCCAAGGCTGCAAAAATCAATACATAGGGGAAACCGGAGATATTTTTCGTAACAGAATAAGAGTCCATCGACAACAAATTAGACAAAAAAATACAGACAACTTAAATTAAGTGAACATCTAGAAAAATGTGCTCACTCTATAGGACCCTGTTTTCTTATCACACCCTTTTATGAAATGAAACGGTGTCTGAAAGAAGATTATTTCATCAATATCTAACGCCCCCCTTCCCCCTCGGCGGCGGCTACCCCATACGCTGAACAAGGGTTTATTTTTGGTAAGGTCTGTCAGCTTGGTTCGGCGTACCGGCTCCGCATCACCGCTACCGACATGACCGAGGTGGCAAGATGGGGGATTTGAGTTGTTACATAAATTGGACCACGTTAATTATTACAAGTTTGCACAGTTCAGTTTGCATTTCTAATTGATCGCTTGTCTTTATTTGTGAAAAACCTTGTTTACATTTCTTGCTTCCGTCAACGGTTCAGTTGATTGTCTCGTTAATCATCAATACACTTTCCATGCGATTAATATCATTAACCTTAAATTCTTACTCTACTTTACGCTACGAGTTAGTGGGTAAAGGAAAGGAGGGGAAGGGGCAGGACATAAAAAAAGAATTATCTCAGTTCGTTCGAGCTCGTAATTGTTCTTGCTTTTAAAGTGTTTCTATGAAATTAGAGTTCTTAAATGTTTTTAAAAGAAGGCCTTTTTATTGGGATTCAATTTGACTTAGCTCTTTCTTGCTCTGCTCCTGTCCCTCGACGTGTCGTCACTCGGAAGTTGATGCGCCTACTGCAGACTTCTGATCCTCTCGCAAGCTGGTGCTATTACTCAAGGTTGCTTTACTTTGTGTGCAGTCTGTCGCCTGATCCTTGTTTCAATTTGTCGATTGTTCTCCTTTCCAATTTGCAATCATGTCACCTCTCACTGCAGATCATTCCTGAGTGCAATTAGAACTTCCCAATTTCTCTGACTGTCGGCTGCGTTATGGCATTAACTCAGTCTCATTGAGGCATCGTAGTTTCGATTAATTCATGTCTCAGAAATGAAGGTCGAACAAGCTAAATTCAGCATTTCAGTTATTTTGTTGACTTTACCCCAACTCTCCACTTTCCAGGGATATAACTTTATTGTAGGGGGATCTGCCCGTGTCTAGAAATTACAGAAATTAAATAAAAAGGGGTGACAAAAGGGATGGCAGATGCTCGGGTCCAGGGATGCAAGTGCAAGTGGGAAGAAGGATTGAGGAGTTTTTATATCAAATTAGCAAACACCTAAGCTGCCTACCTCGCATCTCGAGCCCAGCAGATTTCTTATTATTTTTCTTTACTTTCCATCCCATAATACTTTTTGCTGTCCGACCAGCTCTCAGTCTCTCCCTTTTGACAGACAGGGAAAAACCTTTTCCCATTGGTCAAACTTTCCGAACAAAATCATAAAATATATTATCAACAACATTCCAAAAGTTATTTCGACTTTCCAATTGGTCAACTAATGGGGCAGTCCTTATTCCATTCAGCGTTGGTACACTGGGTTAACTCTTACCACTGTTCTCGAGATCCAACTGACAGCTTATATTCTATATGTGTCAGTTGGCTGTCATGATACTGACACCTGCTTTTATTCAAAATACCAACAAATACATAACTAAATTTGAACAAAAATAGATTATTCGTCCAGGGCAATCGACCTATCTCTCCCTCTTTTCTTCCTCTCGGTCCCTAAGTCCTTAATGCTATCTAAATTCCATTAGTTTGTCGGTCTACTATCCCTATTAGGACTCATATACCCTTCAAACTGGCGATTTCTTCAAGTTCAAGTGCCTCTCGGGGTATTCACACTCTAACTTAAGCTTCACTAGCGCTACAAATATATTTAAACCGGCATTAAACGCCATATGGCCCTCATATTACATCAACCAAACCTTCTTCTCGGAGACTCCAAACTTGACCTATCACAAAGGTCCAGCAAAGATTCAAAGGGATAAGTAATACACCTCTACCCGCATCTTTCCTCCCCCATTCATCCTTGTTCTATTCGAACCTCCTCTTTCTTTCTCCCATTGTAATATCCCTTCTATTGAAAGATAGACTACATACATAACTGGACTTCTCGTAGTACACGTCATCGTACTCTATTTATATGTGCATAATATTCTTCTATATAAACTGCCAAAGATTCAAACTTCATGTTATTCCACCTGAAGAAATAAACGAAAGCGTTTGTGGAAACATTTTTACTGATGTGTCTTATTTGTCTTTGAGTGAACTTTTCATTTACTTTATATAATCCATAGGGGGAATCCTTTTATCTCGGCCGCCGTCGAAATTCCCCGTATCGCCCAATTTTTATTGTGACGGAATAAACCGCATTGTTAGGATTTCCCCTATGATCGGAAATGAGATATATATATATATATATATATCGTTTCCTAGCATGTGTTTATTTAAAGATGAGTAAACTGCCTGAATTGGTATACTGACAAATAACATTAAACAATTTGCTTGGGTGTGATTATATGAGTAAAATCAATGGGAAATTCTTGCAGTAAGCATTGAATCTATGTGAGTGTAGTGTACAGCACATACAAAAGAAATATCTTCATAGGGGAGGGAAGGTTATTATCATCCATTAACTTCAATAATGAATATTCAGCTAATAATACATCCTGCATAATATATCAATTCCTTGCATGTGTTTTATTTTAAGATGCGTTAACGAGTTGACATAGTATTGACAACTTACATTAAGCAATATTAGATTAAAGCTTCTTTCATCATCACTATAATTACATACATTTTATCATTGTTATTATTATCGGTACCTTTATATTTCTTTTCAATATTACGATGATCATTATCATTTTAAAAATCAAAATTTCCATCATTATCCTTCCATCAGATTCAAAAGGTGTGTCTAGACGCATGTGATCTAGAGAAGAATGATCGGACGGCATCACGTGACCTAGCCAGGTTTCTTTGTCTTCAGCCTTGTCTCACTGATCTTACGATAAGCGTCAATGGTGGATTATGTCTACATGATGAGTTCTACCACGAGATTGCCAGTCTTGCTTCATCCTCAAAGGTAATGTTAAGGTAGATATTGTATTTCCATCGACAATTTGGGTAAAAATGATTGAAAAAAGATGGAAAATCATATTGATGGGTTTATTGGATACTCACTATAACCTTGCATTACACAAAAGGGGCCAATTTAAATTACAATTTACATCACATTGCACTTTTTTGGCTCACATCCCATGAAGGATTATTTGTTTGTGCAAGTAATTTAATTTGGGAAAATAAAACTTCTTTCACGTATCCTTTTATATTTTTCGGGAAATGAAAGTTCTTGGTAGAAGCTTGTGTATGCACATATATATTTTAGAACTTTAGGAAATTTTTCTAGTACTCACTGAATCTATATGAGTCTATTATACAGTTTATACATAATTTTCTTTTCATAGGGGAGGGGAAATTATAATATCCCCAGTCCTAACTCTAATATTCTACATCACACAAGATAAGCTTTTTAGTAGATCCCTCCAAACGTCCCTTAGTCACCCTTCTGTGTGATATCCATGTATCCTCTGTTTTTGCAGTGTTTGTAATTTCATTGTAAAGGTGGAATCTGGATCAAATCAAAACAAATCAAGTAATAACTCTTCCAGCAATATATATATAGTATATATTATTTCCTAGCATGTGTTTTATTTAATAACTGACAAATAACATTAAACAATTTTAGATAAAAGTTCCTTTCTTTAACATAAACATTGTCATTATAATCATTTAATGAATATGATTGTTATTTTTATCACTTCGTTTATTTCGTATCATCATAAAATGATTGGAAATGCATTATGATGCGTTTACTCACTCTAACATTTAAGTGGAATAATAACTCTATCCATTAGTATTGCCATCAAATGAAACGTTTATTGACCTGCATCTCATGAAGAATTAATGTTTTCTCCATGCACTATAATTTGGTAAAATTAAACTTTTCTCAGATATCCCTTTGTATTTTTATGGAAATTCAATTTTTTTGTAGAAGCATGGTGTGATTATATCAATAAAAAAACAATGGGAAATTCTTCTAGTAAGCATTGAATCTATGTGAGTCTAGTGCACAGTTCATACAAAAGAAATAATCTTCGTAGGGGAGGAAAGGTTATATCATCTATTAACTTCATTAATGAATATTCCGCTAATAATACATCCTGCATTTATCAATTCCTTACATGTGTTTTATTCTAAGATGAGTTAACGAGTTGACATAGTTTTGACAACTTACATTAAGCAATCTTAGATTTAAGTTCTTTCATCATGATCATCACTATAATTACATACATTTTATCATTATTGTTATTATTATAATTACCTTTATATTTTTTTATCAATATTACGATGATCATTATCATTTTAATTATCAAAATTCTATCATGATCCTTCCATCAGATTCAAAAGGTGTGTCTAGAAAGATGTAATCTAGAGAGCAACGAGCCGACAGCATCACGTGACCTAGCCAGGTTTCTTTGTCTTCAGCCTTGTCTCACAGATCTTACGATAAGCGCCAATGGTGGATTATGGCTACATGATGAGTTCTACCACGAGATTGCCAGTCTAGCTTCATCCTCAAAGGTAATGTTAAGGTAGATATTGTATTTCCATCGACAATTTGGGTAAAAATGATGGAAAAAGATGGAAAATCATATTGTTGGGTTTATTGGATACTCACTATAACCTTGCATTACACAAAAGGGGCCAATTTAAATTACAATTTACATCACATTGCACTTTTTTGGCTCACATCCCATGAAGGATTATTTGTTTGTGCAAGTAATTTAATTTGGGAAAATAAAACTTCTTTCACGTATCCTTTTATATTTTTCGGGAAATGAAAGTTCTTGGTAGAAGCTTGTGTATGCATATATATTTTAGAACTTTAGGAAATTTTTCTAGTAGTCACTGAATCTATACGAGTCTATTATACAGTTTATACATAATTTTCTTTTCATAGGGGAGGGGAAATTATAATATCCCCAGTCCTAACTCTAATATTCTACATTACACAAGCTAAGCTTTTTAGTAGATCCCTCCAAACGTCCCTTAGTCACCCTTCTGTGTGATATCCATGTATCCTCTGTTTTTGCAGTGTTTGTAATTTCATTGTAAAGGTGGAATCTGGATCAAATCAAAACAAATCAAGTAATGACTCTTCCAGCAATATATATATATATATATATAGTATATATCATTTCCTAACATGTGTTTTATTTAATAACTGATAAATAACAGTAAACAATTTTAGATTAAAGTTCCTTTCTTTAACATCAACATTGTCATTATAATCATTTAATGACTATTATTGTTATTTTAATCAATTCCTTTATTTTCGTATCATCATAAAATGATTGGAAATGCATTAGCCTATGATGCGTTTACTCACTATAACTTTTCAGTGGAAAAATAATCTATCCATTAGTTTTGCCATCAAATGTAACGTTTATTGACCTCCATCTCATGAAGAATTAATGTTTTCTGCATGCACTATAATCAGAATTTCCATCATGCTCCTTCCATCAGATTCAAAAGGTGTGCCTAAAAGGATGCGTTCTAGACAGGAACGATCCGACTGCATCACGTGACCTAGCCAGGTTTCTTTGTCTTCAGCCTTGTCTCACTGATCTTATCATAAACGGCTATGGTGGTTTATGGCTACATGATGAGTTCTACCACGAGATTGCTAGTCTAGCTTCATCCTCAAAGGTAATGTTAAGGTAGATATTGTATTTCCATCGACAATTTGGGTAAAATGATGGAAAAAAGATGGAAAATCGTATTGATGGTTTTATTGGATACTCACTATAACCTTGCATTACACAAAAGGGGCCAATTTAAATTAGAATTTACATCACATTGTACGTTTTTTGGCTCACATCCCATGAAGGATTATTTGTTTGTGCAAGTAATTTAATTTTGGAAAATAAAACTTCTTTCACGTATCCTTTTATATTTTTCGGGAAATGAAAGTTCTTGGTAGAAGCTTGTGTATGAACATATATATGTGACTCGACGCCTCAAAACCTACAATAAGTCGCCAAAATTATTATTTTAGTTTCATACATTTTCTGAAAGTAGAGATTCTCAGCTTTCCAATGGTATATTACTGGCCTCGTTTACTCAATGATAACACCTTTAAATATCACATTTAGAATCAGTATGTAACTAGCAATCAATAACTCCTATTCAGAGATAATGGCCATTTAAGTTCGGAACAAAAGAGTGCTAAACCTTCGCTCTCTGTGTGCGCCCAAGTAAAACTGGGTATTCAAATGGCCATAGTAACAGGTATGAAGGGATTATCAGATTAGGCTGAATTTTGGCACCCTGCTCCAGGAGGACCTAATCATTACTCCCTCAAAAAATCAATTTAATACCTTTAGAGGTAAAGTAGTATTTTGGCATTGAATGAAAGTATTACAAAAGCTCTCCAAACATTCATTAGCTGGACAGGTGAAAAAAATGGAGTCATTTTAAAATGCCCCCAAAACATATTTCTAAGACGAATTACGACTCACAAACTTGAGACATGATAGAATTATAGTGAAAGTACCCATTTCTAACAAAAACAGAAAATCGACTGATCCAAGCAAATTGACTATTTTGGGCTGTTTGCTACGTTGTGGTCCGTGCGACTTATTGTAGGTTTTGAGGCGGCGGGTCACATATTTTAGAACTTTAGGAAACATTTCAAGTAAGTAGTGAATCTATATGAGTCTAGTATACAGTCCGTGCACATCGTTCTGACACGATTGCAGTTCTAGTTCTTATTTGTGATTCGGGTCTTTGTATTTCATCTACCCTGTATGTCTCCAGGAAGTACCCGTCTTCCAAACCATAATTGAATATGAAATAAGTAACAGTAGCATTTGATAACTACCATTGAACATGATCAATTATTTTATTTCATGGAAAAATTTACTATTTAAGTAAAAACGAAAAGAAAAAGCATTTCGTATAAAGGGTAGACGTACGTAAAAAAAACTATAACTTTCTTATTTACAATAATACAACATGGTCAATGTGTTCTAATACAAAAGCAAATGTTCATTTGTAACTTCCCTTAGATAACGAAATAATAGAGAAAATAGTGTAAATATCTTCTTCTCCTATAGACTAATTATTATAGGTATCATTATACTTGTAATACGAAAGTGTAAAAAAGGGAATATCACATTACACAAATTTTAATAACAAAGCATTGTTAAATTTACGTGAATAACGAAAAAAAAAAGCATTTCATATAATGGGAAGACTTACATAAAACAAACTATGACTTTCTTAGTAAACGAAGAAGCTTGATGGGAGGAATTTAATTTGTAAACAATTTTTTTTAGGCATGTTTACTCCCAGTGTTAAAGATCGTATGCTCGATCTGTAATGAAAAACACAAGTCAGAAAAAATTGGAACCAGCGGGATTCGAACCTGTCATCTACATATGACTTTCTTATTTACATTATAATACAACATGGCCAATGTGTTCAATACAAAAGCAAATGTTCATTTTGGAACTTCCCTTAAAGAATGCTGAGCTTGATGCAAGGGCTGTGTTAGTTGAAATGCTGTTATGTATTCTCATAATCATGATCATCACTATAATTACATACATTTTATCATTATTGTTATTATTCTAATTACCTTTATATTTTTTTATCAATATTACGATGGACATTATCATTCTAATTATCAAAATTCCATCATGATCCTTCCATCAGATTCAAAAGGTGTATCTAGAAGGCTGTGATATACAGGAGAATGATCCAACAGCATCACGTGCCCTAGCCAGATTTCTATGTCTTCTACTTTGTCTCACTGACCTGACGATAAATGATGCTAGCAATGGATACATGTACCACGAGATTGCTCGGCTGGCTTCATCCTCGAAGGTAAGTTTCAAGGTGTTTGAATTGTATATAGGTTCATCGTAGAATATAGGTATTTTTTGTAGAAATTTCCCTGAATGTTAGATTAATGACTAGCGTTTTTAGATGTACAATAATATGATGCAGGTTTATTAGGGTCATTGAAAACAACGAGTTGTCCTTGATGATGAATTATGGAACTATGAATTACTTTATATTATGTAAGTGAAAACGATGGCAATTCGGGTAGGAAGTCGTTTAACTCTTTGTATTATTGTCTTCTTATCGGTTAATTGTATTCAGTGCTTTAATATAATACACGTCACTGAATAAATTTTCATGAAGCCTGTCTCACACGACACGAGGCGTAATTTTCATTGCGTCAGTACCTAGACGGTACAGGTACACCCCCCCCCCCCTAAATAGTACTCCTGAAAATCAATTCAATACAAATAGTTGATGATTACACTGTCACTTCTCAAATCAAATCATGATATAATTATTTGTACAGCCATGCTTTCTCTCATTTTTTGCCTTATTGCCAGATATTTTGTGTCTTTTCTATAGTATTTTGTTATCTTAAATAACAAAACTGCTGTTTAGCCTCTTTTGAGGTATTTCTATAATTTAACAAAATTAATGACCTTTAGATCCATAATCATTTCAAGGTCGTTTGTATATGTCGCTTGACATTATTCTCTTTTTACCGGTTTCATAATTGCTGAGCCTTCCCTTTGCTGGAAGTGGTATTATGTAACTATTGTATTGTTTTTTGTGTTGTGTTAGTGGCTATTCATGAACATACTTTAGCCGTGTGCATGTTGCAAGAAACCAGTGAAATATAACCATGAAGCCTTGTTGTGCAGGTGTATCGAAGGATCTGTATGATGACGAAAGGGAACGTTTTGAAAACTGGCAATGCCCAAATTGTATCTTTAAAGAATTACCTTTTTTGCGCAGTGAACCTGGAGTAATACCCAGTGGCGATCATGAATTATCATATAATGATATGATAGGCTCTGAAAACAATGTACTTAAAAATGTTATAAACAGTAAATGTTGGTCAATTTCTCATCTCAATGTAAGAAGTTTGAGGAATAAAAAAGAAGAAATCAGTATTATATTGAAAAGTCATCCATTTAGCCTTCTTACACTTTCTGAGACATGGATTGACGACTCTTTTTCATCCGATATGTTAAACATTGATGGCTATTCATTCGAGAGAAAAGATAGAGACATTCGTGGTGGAGGCGTTGGGTGCTATGTTTGTAATAACGTGATGTATATTAGGAGGAATGATCTTGAAAAGAAAGATTTAGAAATAATGTGGTTGGAAATCAAGATTCCAAACCAACAGCTATTTTTTCTCGGAGTTGTGTATCGTAAGCCTGATTACACCTTGTCATTCTTCGATGAACTGGAGTCAACATTAGACCAGGTATTTTCTTTATCAGATAATGTCATCATGCTCGGCGACTTAAACTGTAATATGCTTACGAAAGATTCACTGTCAAATAACTTTAATGACCTATGTTCGATGTTCAACTTATCTCAAACTATTAGTGAACCAACCCGTATTACGCCTTCTAGTACCTAGATCTTATTTGTGTATCTGATTCAAAGAAATCTGGAACCCCTGTATTGCAAAAAAGAAGAACAAACTCCCTATTCATTTTCGGAAATGGAGATTTAAAATTTGAACATATTATATTGTATTTTTTATTAATTTAAATTACCTTACCAGGGGACACTACCCATGGGCGTGTATGGACAGGTTGCCCCTCTGAGTGATTTAGTTCTCCTTACTTATTTCCACAGGAGTAGTTACGTATATTACAGACTAATGATTTCAGAATTTTTTCCCCTGTGGTAGAGTGTGTATGGACATCAGGTTCATGCCCGCCTGTGGATGGTGTTTCATGGTTCATCTGACACCCTTTATTTTCTTGCTGCCAATTACATGCAACACCCATGTTTAGTTATGTTACCTTTGTAATATGTACTTTAACTCTTTAAACAAAAATACCCTGTTGTACATTTATGTGTCATGTTTGTTATAATGTAGATAACACCCAACATGAGACAGAGTGACTGCCTTCTTTTTGAATTCATAGTGTAATACATATTCTTGAGACTCGAATGGCGACTACTTGTATTAGTTACCACTTTTCATGGTAATGCTGCCTTTTTTGTTATTGTTATTTTTGTTATTTGTTTAATTGTTCTGAATCATGTATTAATTTATTTTTTGAAAACCAATAAAACATATTAAAAAAAAAAATAAAAAAATCTGGAACCCTTCCAATAGGATTTAGTGACCATTCGCTGGTTTACACAATACTAAGCCAAAACCTCCCTAAAATTAAAGTAGAACACTAATGATTTTAAATATTGGCTTAATACTTATTATTGCATAGATGGCATAAATTAAACAAGGTTATCCAAATTTAAAGCTTGGAAACATTTGAATTAATGATTATTATCAATTATAAAACGGTAAATTACAGCCCCCGATATAGCAGCTGAAAAGCTCCTTGAACGCTGCTGAGATGTGTGACGACACAAGAGGGGCGAGTCCTGTCTAAGCAGACGATGTCCCATAACATTATACACATATTTCAGTGCCTGTTTTGTCATCTCCTCTTCACTTATTTCTCTTACTTGACTAGCGTCAGTCTTAATGTTAGTCTGTTGCCTCACTCTTAACTTCGTGTATGGTATTATTTTGATGAAAAATGCAGCGTTAAAAAAATAAAGGAATCAGTCACTTGTAAACAAAATAAGACGCCATTGTATTTTCAGCTGCTTGCACCGCGGCATGTTCGGCGTTTCAAGAGGGAACAAATACCATCCAGCTATTATTCGCAGGGCTTTTCAATTTGAAAATGGGGTTTATTTCATTGATCATTGACCCTTCTCCTGTGTATTTACAATCAAACGGTTTTAGTTATCAGAATCAGTTCACTTTCCCTTTTAGAATGGTGTGAAATAAGGTCATGTTTAAATGTACCAAACTCTTTATAATTTGATAAATAATGGCATTGCAATTACGTTCATTCATTATAGGACGTCGTCTGCTTAAGCAGGATCGATCCCTCGTATGACGACATCAAAACATCGCTATATTTCTGGCGAATCCTCGGATATTCCACATGCGGAGAAGAGCTTTTATTTATGTTGGTTTTATAATCATCATATACGCAGTTGACATAAAACTTATACGATTGCCATCTGTAAGCTTCCCAATTTCTAGTGATACATTAATTGCCATATTTGTGATTTTCTTGAGTGTTCTACTTTAAAGCCTCAAATCTTTTCATTCCGCACGTTTAGGCTCTTTGCCGAGAATGATTTTGTAAAAGACCTATCACATGTACAATGGGACAATGTTTTCTCTCAAAGGGATAATGTAGACTGTAGCTGGAAAAAATTCAAAGAAAAGTTTTCTGATTTAAGTAACAAACATGCCCCTTTCGTCTCAGTTAGAAAGAAGATTAGAGGTTCTCCCTGGATTACAAATGAATATCTTGCCCTAGCAAGAGATCGTGATTATCACAAACGAAAAGTTTAATGACCTGAAGAAACGACTGACTCTAACTGGTCAATTATGGGATTCATCTCTAGATGAACTATGGGGAAAATATAGACATCTCTGAAACAAATCTAATAATTTGAATAAGAAATTAAAAAGGGAATTTTACCACAGTAAATTACGAGAGAATGGTAATAATATGCAAAAGTCATGGAAGGTATTGGAAGACTTACTTCCGAATAAGAAGGGTGTAGTCAACTCAAATACCAGTGTCAGTATTGGATCTCAAGTTGTTTCATATAAACGTAAAATCGCTAATGCATTTAATGAAATGTTCGTTAATGTTGGTATACAAAATACTCTTTCTGAAGAGGAAAATGTTAATTCTTTACACACTTTGTTGAAACCTACTACTGATTTTGTTTTCAATGAAATTCAATCAAAGTTTGTGCAAAATGAATTGGAGAAGATTGCAGTAAATAAGGCTACAGGTCTGGATGAATTGCACCCGAGACTTCTAAAAGTCGCAGCCCCGTTTATTGCCAAACCACTTACAGCAATTTTTAACAAATCTTTATACTCAGGAAGTTTTCCTGGTGACTTTAAGAGGGCCAAAGTAATTCCAATTCCAAAGAGCGGTGATTCAAATGAATTGACGAATTATAGACCAATTTCGTTGTTGTCATGTGTTTCGAAAATTCTCGGGAGAGCAGTCCACGTACAGCTCTATGAACATCTTAAGGAACACCAATTATTATCTGAGCGTCAATCAGGCTTTCGCCCGAAGCACTCAACCACAACATGCTTAATTGAAATAACTGACTTTTTGTTGAATAACCTTGATATTGGTCAAATAACTGGGGCAATTTTTCCAGACCTGAAGAAGTCTTTCGATGTTATATCGCACAATATCCTCTTATCTAAATCACATACTATGGTGTAAAAACACTTACATTGGAATGGTTTTCTTCTTATCTTGAGAACAGACAACAGTGTGTATCATATCAAGGAGTTCAAAGTACTTTTTTGACTGTCAAGAGTGGGGTGCCCCAGGGCTCAATAATGGGGCCCTTGTTGTTTTGTTTATGTCAAAATGATATATGCAATTTAAAGTTTAACGAATCAACCAAAATTGCTCTCTACGCTGATGACACAGCAATTTTCTGTAAAGGAAATAGTATTACAGATTGCCAAACGTGCCTTCAAAGGGAATATGATTTGATAAACAAAGGGTTTAAGGTCAATAAGATGCAAATAAATGCTAAAAAAACAAAAACTAAGATATTTGGCACCAAGCGCAAAATTAAAAATCGTATTCTGAAAATAACACATGGAAATTATTATTTGGTAAATGTCACTGATTTTCAAGGAGTCATACTGGATCAGAGTTTAAGTTGGTCCTTACATATATCCAATATTATCAAGAAGATAAATCGAGCCATTGCATGTATAAGACGTATCCAGTCTTGTTTAACTCGGCGAATACTTGAACAATTGTACTGTTCTCTTATCCTTCCACATATAGACTATTGTTCAGTCGTGTGGGGTAGCTGTAAAAAGACAGATTTATTAAAATTACAACGTAGCCAAAATAGATATGCTAGATTAGTGCTCCAAAGATACATTACTAGGTAAGCTTGACTGGCAAAGTGTTGATAACAGGATCCATTACCAATAGAGAATTGCAGTTTTCAAAATTCTAAATGATCTAACCCCTTATTATTTAAAACGCTTTGCGTGTAAACGTCCCATCTATTACGTTACTCGTCATTCCACTTTAAACCCTCTTTTTACCCTAAAACCAAACACTGAATTAAAAAAGCGATCCTTTTCCTACACTGCTCCCTCAATCTATAACAAATTGCCTGTGCAAATTAAAACCGTTACCTCACTTCATAGCTTTAAACAACAAATTATCAATACATACAATGGTATAGCATGTTATAACAAAGGTTTCTTTTTGCTTTGTTTTGTTTTTGTGGCCTATGTGATTTGATTATTTGTATTATTTTGTTTATACCTATTAATATTGTTTACACTCAGTTCTTTGTATGTACACAGGGTGTAAAGCAGGCCTTTACGCTCTGAAAAGACTACCCTGTTTTTTTTAAATAAAACGTAATAATAATACTAATAAAAAAATAAAAATAAATTTCAGTATAAAAAAAAACCCGTTGCATTTTGGCGGAATCCGTATTAAATGATGTTTACTATTTTTTGAGGTCGCATAATGGCCGAAGTAGAATTGTAATGGTTTGTAGCAGCTTTTGAAAGCTCTTTCGATGACACAGGCAAATTCAGGGGGGGGGGGGGCGTTTCATGAAAGGACTTGTCATTTTTTTTATCCGACAAATTTGCTCTGACCCAACCAGATGCAAGGATTTCAGTAGCTTATAACAGTTGTCAGATAAAATATCCGACAACTTCCTTTCATGAGACGCTCCCCGGGCGTTATCCATTTAGACCAAAATCAGGTATTTTCGAATAATTCGGTATTCGGACAACCACCACTTCATATTTGGGCATCGAGGTGCCAGGATATCCCCATATTTTAGCAGCGATGTTTCCATATAATTATGTAAATTCTGTGCATATTTACTAGGAACAGTGTTGTTTTTAATCAAAATTTCTTGGAGATCGTTTTTCTTTCATTCTTCTCTTTCTTCCTCCTTATTTTTTATGAACATAAATTCATCGATAAAAGTATAGATATGACAAAGTCACAGATATCATACAGTCAAAGTAAACGATATCATTTTCTTAATTACGGTGTTTTCAAAAATACATAACGTTTTCTTTTTACAATGATTTTTTTTCCATTTCTGTGCGCTTACATTTACATTGTCAAATTGAGGCAGTGGATTATTACCTAGTTTCCATTTGTACTTGCATAAGAACTAGCTGGTCGCTCGTGCAAGATTCTCCGAGCAATAACCTATAATACAATCATCTCCCCTAGAATCATGGAGGAAATCCTGCAGATTTTACCCGTATTGTTGATCATTTATGTTTTAATTTAGATCATTATCATTTATTATGAATGACGTCTCAACAGATACAAAAGGTGTGCATTGAAGGCTGTAATACACATAAGAATGATCCAACAGCATCACGTGACCTAGCCAGATTTCTCTGTCTTCTACCTTGTCTCACTGACCTGACGATAAAGGGTGGTAGCAATAAATACCTGAAGCTTTACCTTCATGATGATTTCTACCACGAGATTGCTCGGCTGGCTTCATCCTCGAAGGTGAGTTTCAAGGTGTTTCAATTGTATATAGGTTCATTGTAGAATATATGGAATTTGTTTTAGCAGTTGCCTTGAATGTTAGACTAAAGATGTACAATAATAATGCAGGTTTATTATGGTGATTGAAAAAAATAATTTAAAAAACCCCGAGATGTCTTTGATGATGAGTAATGGAACTATCAATTACTTTATATCATGTAAATGAAAACGATGGCAATTCGCGTAGGAAGTCGTTTAACTCCTTGTATTATTGTCTTCTTATCGGTTAATTGTATTCAGTGCGTTAATTAAATGCACGTCACTGAATAAATGTTCATGAAGCCTGTCTCACACGAGGCGTAATTTTCATTGCGTCAGTACCTAGAAGGTACAGGTACACCCCCCTCCACCCCCCCCCCCCCAAAAAAATATTTTGCGGCATAAAAACAATTCCAGTTTGGCGGATTCCTTAATAAATTATGTTTACTATTTTGTGAGGTCGCATAATGACCGAGGTAGAAAATGTTGTGGTTTGTAGAAGCTTTTGAAAGCATTTTCGATCACGCAGTCAAAGTCAAGCGTTAACTTCCCATTTAAATCAAAATTGGGTATTTCTAATTTTCGAATTATTCGATATCAGGGCAACCACCACTTCATATTTGGGGAGCGAGGTGTGAGAATATCCACATATTTTGGCAGAGATATTCCGAGATAGTTATGTAACTTCTGTGCATATTTACTGAGAACAGTATTTCTTTTTTTATCAAAATTTCTTGGAGAACGTTTTTCTTTCATTCTTCTCTTTCTTCTTCTTCCTTCATTGCTTATGAAAATAAATTTATCGATAAAATGTATACGGATGACCAAGTCGCGGCTATCATACAGTCAAAGGAAACGATATCTTTTTCTGAATTACGGTGTTTTCAGAAATACATAATCTTTATGTTTTATAATCAGTCAGACCCAACTTCGGAAAACCGAGCACAGGTATATACTCCGAAAACGGCGTATGAATATAGAGCCCTCATCGTTCAGTGCGAGGCAGTATATACAAAAGGCATGGGCAAAATCTTGCAAAGTCAACCTGCCAACGATATATATATTCTTAAAAATAACGCTGCGTGTCAATTACCTTCAAAATCCGTTGAATGATTCGCCATATGACATGACTTTCAAAAGACAAACATTTGAAATAAATATATCCCCATCATTATTTTTGAAAATTATATTATCAACAGCAGGTCGACATTGCAGGATTTTTTCCCATGCCTTTTGTACACACTGTCTCGCACTGAACGATGAGGGCTCTATATTCATCTTGCTCTATACGCCGTTTTCAGAGTATAAACCTGTGCTCGGTTTTCCGAAGTTGGGTCTGACTGATAATGATTTTTCCATTTCTGTGCGATTACAAATCAATCTTTTCAACGAATGTAGAGTTCATGAAATACACATTTACGATTTTCTCCCCGAATGCAAGTCAAATAAATTACATGATTTTGCATAAACGATCAGATTTTTTTTTTCGAACATTTTTGTCTTCTCCCAATCACAACCCTCAATAATCACAGTCATCTAAGGACAAATCAGTGTTGTAAAGTGTCTGGACAATGTTACTAAATCTTAACCTAACGGTTGATTTTGCTACAATTTAAAAATAAATGAATGTACTGTTGTGTAACTCATTGTCAAATTGACAAAGTGGATTATTACTTAGTTTCCATTATACTTGCATAAGAACTAGCAGGTCGCTAGTCCCAGATTCTCAGAGCAATAACCTATAATAGAATCATCTCCCCTAGAATCATGGAAATGCTGCAGAATTTACCCGTATTGTTGATCATTTATGTTTTAATTTACATAATTATCATTTATTATGAATGACGTCTCAACAGATACACAAGGTGTGCATTGAAGGCTTTAATACACATAAGAATGATCCAACAGCATCACGTGACCTAGCCAGATTTCTCTGTCTTCTACCTTGTCTCACTGACCTGACGATAAAGGGTGGTAGCACTAAATACCTGAAGCTTTACCTTCATGATGATTTCTACCACGAGATTGCTCGGCTGGCTTCATCCTCGAAGGTGAGTTTCAAGGTGTTTCAATTGTATATAGGTTCATTGTAGAATATATGGAATTTGTTTTAGCAGTTGCCTTGAATGTTAGACTAAAGATGTACAATGATAATGCAGTTTTATTATGGTGATTGAAAAAAAACCCCGAAATTTCTTTGATAATCAGTGATGGAACTATCAATTACTTTATATCATGCAAATGAAAACGATGGCAATATCGGTTAATTGTATTCAGTGCGTTAATTTAATACACGTCGCTGAATAAATTTTCATGAAGCCTGTCTCACACGAGGCGTAATTTTCATTGCGTCTGTACCTAGAAGCTACAGGTACACCCACTTCCCCCAAAATATACATTTTGCCGTCTAAAAACAATTGCATTTTGGCGGATTCCTTATTAAATTATGTTTTCTATTTTGTGAAGTCGCATAATGACCGAAGTAGAAAATGTGGTTTGTATCAGCTTTTGAAAGCATTTTCGATCACACAGTCAAAGTCAAGCGTTAAGTTCCCATTTAAACCAAAATCAGGTATTTCTAATTTTCGAATAATTCGATATCAGGGCAACCACCACTTCATATTCGAGGAGCGAGGTGCCAGGATATCCACATATTTGGGCAGCGATATTCCCAGATAGAAAAAGAGAATTTTACCACAGTAAATTACGAGAGAATGGTAATAATATGCAAAAGTCATGGAAGGTATTGAAAGACTTACTTCCGAATAAGAAGGGTGTAGTCAACTCAAATACCAGTGTCAGTATTGGATCTCAAGTTGTTTCATATAAACGTAAAATCGCTAATGCATTTAATGAAATGTTCGTTAATGTTGGTATACAAAATACTCTTTCTGAAGAGGAAAATGTTAATTCTTTACACACTTTGTTGAAACCTACTACTGATTTTGTTTTCAATGAAATTCAATCAAAGTTTGTGCAAAATGAATTGGAGAAGATTGCAGTAAATAAGGCTACAGGTCTGGATGAATTGCACCCGAGACTTCTAAAAGTCGGAGCCCCGTTTATTGCCAAACCACTTACAGCAATTTTTAACAAATCTTTATACTCAGGAAGTTTTCCTGGTGACTTTAAGAGGGCCAAAGTAATTCCAATTCCAAAGAGCGGTGATTCAAAAGAATTGACGAATTATAGACCAATTTCGTTGTTGTCATGTGTTTCGAAAATTCTCGGGAGAGCAGTCCACGTACAGCTCTATGAACATCTTAAGGAACACCAATTATTATCTGAGCGTCAATCAGGCTTTCGCCCGAAGCACTCAACCACAACATGCTTAATTGAAATAACTGACTTTTTGTTGAATAACCTTGATATTGGTCAAATAACTGGGGCAATTTTTCCAGACCTGAAGAAGTCTTTCGATGTTATATCGCACAATATCCTCTTATCTAAATCACATACTATGGTGTAAAAACACTTACATTGGAATGGTTTTCTTCTTATCTTGAGAACAGACAACAGTGTGTATCATATCAAGGAGTTCAAAGTACTTTTTTGACTGTCAAGAGTGGGGTGCCCCAGGGCTCAATAATGGGGCCCTTGTTGTTTTGTTTATGTCAAAATGATATATGCAATTTAAAGTTTAACGAATCAACCAAAATTGCTCTCTACGCTGATGACACAGCAATTTTCTGTAAAGGAAATAGTATTACAGATTGCCAAACGTGCCTTCAAAGGGAATATGATTTGATAAACAAATGGTTTAAGGTCAATAAGATGCAAATAAATGCTAAAAAAACAAAAACTAAGATATTTGGCACCAAGCGCAAAATTAAAAATCGTATTCTGAAAATTAGACATGGAAATTATTATTTGGTAAATGTCACTGATTTTCAAGGAGTCATACTGGATCAGAGTTTAAGTTGGTCCTTACATATATCCAATATTATCAAGAAGATAAATCGAGCCATTGCATGTATAAGACGTATCCAGTCTTGTTTAACTCGGCGAATACTTGAACAATTGTACTATTCTCTTATCCTTCCACATATAGACTATTGTTCAGTCGTTTGGGATAGCTGTAAAAAGACAGATTTATTAAAATTACAACGTAGCCAAAATAGATATGCTAGATTAGTGCTCCAAAGATACATTACTAGGTAAGCTTGACTGGCAAAGTGTTGATAACAGGATCCATTACCAATATAGCATTGCAGTTTTCAAAATTCTAAATGATCTAACCCCTTATTATTTAAAACGCTTTGCGTGTAAACGTCCCATCTATTACGTTACTCGTCATTCCACTTTAAACCCTCTTTTTACCCCAAAACCAAACACTGAATTAAAAAAGCGATCCTTTTCCTACACTGCTCCCTCAATCTATAACAAATTGCCTGTGCAAATTAAAACCGTTACCTCACTTCATAGCTTTAAACAACAAATTATCAATACATACAATGGTATAGCATGTTATAACAAAGGTTTCTTTTTGCTTTGTTTTGTTTTTGTGGCCTATGTGATTTGATTATTTGTATTATGTTGTTTATACCTATTAATATTGTTTACACTCAGTTCTTTGTATGTACACAGGGTGTAAAGCAGGCCTTTACGCTCTGAAAAGACTACCCTGTTTTTTTAAATAAAACGTAATAATAATACTAATAAAAAAATAAAAATAAATTTCAGTATAAAAAAAAACCCGTTGCATTTTGGCGGAATCCGTATTAAATGATGTTTACTATTTTTTGAGGTCGCATAATGGCCGAAGTAGAATTGTAATGGTTTGTAGCAGCTTTTGAAAGCTCTTTCGATGACACAGGCAAATTCAGGGGGGGGGGGCGTTTCATGAAAGGACTTGTCATTTTTTTTATCCGACAAATTTGCTCTGACCCAACCAGATGCAAGGATTTCAGTAGCTTATAACAGTTGTCAGATAAAATATCCGACAACTTCCTTTCATGAGACGCTCCCCGGGCGTTATCCATTTAGACCAAAATCAGGTATTTTCGAATAATTCGGTATTCGGACAACCACCACTTCATATTTGGGCATCGAGGTGCCAGGATATCCCCATATTTTAGCAGCGATGTTTCCATATAATTATGTAAATTCTGTGCATATTTACTAGGAACAGTGTTGTTTTTAATCAAAATTTCTTGGAGATCGTTTTTCTTTCATTCTTCTCTTTCTTCCTCCTTATTTTTTATGAACATAAATTCATCGATAAAAGTATAGATATGACAAAGTCACAGATATCATACAGTCAAAGTAAACGATATCATTTTCTTAATTACGGTGTTTTCAAAAATACATAACGTTTTCTTTTTACAATGATTTTTTTTTCCATTTCTGTGCGCTTACATTTACATTGTCAAATTGAGGCAGTGGATTATTACCTAGTTTCCATTTGTACTTGCATAAGAACTAGCTGGTCGCTCGTGCAAGATTCTCCGAGCAATAACCTATAATACAATCATCTCCCCTAGAATCATGGAGGAAATCCTGCAGATTTTACCCGTATTGTTGATCATTTATGTTTTAATTTAGATCATTATCATTTATTATGAATGACGTCTCAACAGATACAAAAGGTGTGCATTGAAGGCTGTAATACACATAAGAATGATCCAACAGCATCACGTGACCGAGCCAGATTTCTCTGTCTTCTACCTTGTCTCACTGACCTGACGATAAAGGGTGGTAGCAATAAATACCTGAAGCTTTACCTTCATGATGATTTCTACCACGAGATTGCTCGGCTGGCTTCATCCTCGAAGGTGAGTTTCAAGGTGTTTCAATTGTATATAGGTTCATTGTAGAATATATGGAATTTGTTTTAGCAGTTGCCTTGAATGTTAGACTAAAGATGTACAATAATAATGCAGGTTTATTATGGTGATTGAAAAAAATAATTTAAAAAACCCCGAGATGTCTTTGATGATGAGTAATGGAACTATCAATTACTTTATATCATGTAAATGAAAACGATGGCAATTCGCGTAGGAAGTCGTTTAACTCTTTGTATTATTGTCTTCTTATCGGTTAATTGTATTCAGTGCGTTAATTAAATGCACGTCACTGAATAAATGTTCATGAAGCCTGTCTCACACGAGGCGTAATTTTCATTGCGTCAGTACCTAGAAGGTACAGGTACACCCCCCTCCACCCCCCCAAAAAAAAATATTTTGCGGCATAAAAACAATTCCAGTTTGGCGGATTCCTTAATAAATTATGTTTACTATTTTGTGAGGTCGCATAATGACCGAGGTAGAAAATGTTGTGGTTTGTAGCAGCTTTTGAAAGCATTTTCGATCACACAGTCAAAGTCAAGCGTTAACTTCCCATTTAAACCAAAATTGGGTATTTCTAATTTTCGAATTATTCGATATCAGGGCAACCACCACTTCATATTTGGGGAGCGAGGTGTGAGAATATCCACATATTTTGGCAGAGATATTCCGAGATAGTTATGTAACTTCTGTGCATATTTACTGAGAACAGTATTTCTTTTTTTATCAAAATTTCTTGGAGAACGTTTTTCTTTCATTCTTCTCTTTCTTCTTCTTCCTTCATTGCTTATGAAAATAAATTTATCGATAAAATGTATACGGATGACCAAGTCGCAGCTATCATACAGTCAAAGTAAACGATATCTTTTTCTGAATTACGGTGTTTTCAGAAATACATAATCTTTATGTTTTATAATCAGTCAGACCCAACTTCGGAAAACCGAGCACAGGTATATACTCCGAAAACGGCGTATGAATATAGAGCCCTCATCGTTCAGTGCGAGGCAGTATATACAAAAGGCATGGGCAAAATCTTGCAAAGTCAACCTGCCAACGATATATATATTCTTAAAAATAACGCTGCGTGTCAATTACCTTCAAAATCCGTTGAATGATTCGCCATATGACATGACTTTCAAAAGACAAACATTTGAAATAAATATATCCCCATCATTATTTTTGAAAATTATATTATCAACAGCAGGTCGACATTGCAGGATTTTTTCCCATGCCTTTTGTACACACTGTCTCGCACTGAACGATGAGGGCTCTATATTCATCTTGCTCTATACGCCGTTTTCAGAGTATAAACCTGTGCTCGGTTTTCCGAAGTTGGGTCTGACTGATAATGATTTTTCCATTTCTGTGCGATTACAAATCAATCTTTTCAACGAATGTAGAGTTCATGAAATACACATTTACGATTTTCTCCCCGAATGCAAGTCAAATAAATTACATGATTTTGCATAAACGATCAGATTTTTTTTTTTCGAACATTTTTGTCTTCTCCCAATCACAACCCTCAATAAAAACAGTCATCTAAGGACAAATCAGTGTTGTAAAGTGTCTGGACAATGTTACTAAATCTTAACCTAACGGTTGATTTTGCTACAATTTAAAAATAAATGAATGTACTGTTGTGTAACTCATTGTCAAATTGACAAAGTGGATTATTACTTAGTTTCCATTATACTTGCATAAGAACTAGCAGGTCGCTAGTCCCAGATTCTCAGAGCAATAACCTATAATAGAATCATCTCCCCTAGAATCATGGAAATGCTGCAGAATTTACCCGTATTGTTGATCATTTATGTTTTAATTTACATAATTATCATTTATTATGAATGACGTCTCAACAGATACACAAGGTGTGCATTGAAGGCTTTAATACACATAAGAATGATCCAACAGCATCACGTGACCTAGCCAGATTTCTCTGTCTTCTACCTTGTCTCACTGACCTGACGATAAAGGGTGGTAGCAATAAATACCTGAAGTTTTACCTTCATGATGATTTCTACCACGAGATTGCTCGGCTGGCTTCATCCTCGAAGGTGAGTTTCAAGGTGTTTCAATTGTATATAGGTTCATTGTAGAATATATGGAATTTGTTTTAGCAGTTGCCTTGAATGTTAGACTAAAGATGTACAATAATAATGCAGGTTTATTATGGTGATTGAAAAAAATAATTAAAAAAAACCCGAAATGTCTTTGATGATGAGTAATGGAACTATCAATTACTTTATATCATGTAAATGAAAACGATGGCAATTCGCGTAGGAAGTCGTTTAACTCCTTGTATTATTGTCTTCTTATCGGTTAATTGTATTCAGTGCGTTAATTAAATGCACGTCACTGAATAAATGTTCATGAAGCCTGTCTCACACGAGGCGTAATTTTCATTGCGTCAGTACCTAGAAGGTACAGGTACACCCCCCTCCACCCCCCCCCCCCCCCAAAAAAAAAAAAAAAAAAATTTGCGGCATAAAAACAATTCCAGTTTGGCGGATTCCTTAATAAATTATGTTTACTATTTTGTGAGGTCGCATAATGACCGAGGTAGAAAATGTTGTGGTTTGTAGAAGCTTTTGAAAGCCTTTTCGATCACGCAGTCAAAGTCAAGCGTTAACTTCCCATTTAAATCAAAATTGGGTATTTCTAATTTTCGAATTATTCGATATCAGGGCAACCACCACTTCATATTTGGGGAGCGAGGTGTGAGAATATCCACATATTTTGGCAGAGATATTCCGAGATACTTATGTAACTTCTGTGCATATTTACTGAGAACAGTATTTCTTTTTTTATCAAAATTTCTTGGAGAACGTTTTTCTTTCATTCTTCTCTTTCTTCTTCTTCCTTCATTGCTTATGAAAATAAATTTATCGATAAAATGTATACGGATGACCAAGTCGCGGCTATCATACAGTCAAAGGAAACGATATCTTTTTCTGAATTACGGTGTTTTCAGAAATACATAATCTTTATGTTTTATAATCAGTCAGACCCAACTTCGGAAAACCGAGCACAGGTATATACTCCGAAAACGGCGTATGAATATAGAGCCCTCATCGTTCAGTGCGAGGCAGTATATACAAAAGGCATGGGCAAAATCTTGCAAAGTCAACCTGCCAACGATATATATATTCTTAAAAATAACGCTGCGTGTCAATTACCTTCAAAATCCGTTGAATGATTCGCCATATGACATGACTTTCAAAAGACAAACATTTGAAATAAATATATCCCCATCATTATTTTTGAAAATTATATTATCAACAGCAGGTCGACATTGCAGGATTTTTTCCCATGCCTTTTGTACACACTGTCTCGCACTGAACGATGAGGGCTCTATATTCATCTTGCTCTATACGCCGTTTTCAGAGTATAAACCTGTGCTCGGTTTTCCGAAGTTGGGTCTGACTGATAATGATTTCTGTGCGATTACAAATCAATCTTTTCAACGAATGTAGAGTTCATGAAATACATATTTACGATTTTCTCCCGAATGCAAGTCAAATAAATTACATGATTTTGCATAAACGATCAGATTTTTTTTTTCGAACATTTTTGTCTTCTCCCAATCACAACCCTCAATAAAAACAGTCATCTAAGGACAAATCAGTGTTGTAAAGTGTCTGGACAATGTTACTAAATCTTAACCTAACGGTTGATTTTGCTACAATTTAAAAATAAATGAATGTACTGTTGTGTAACTCATTGTCAAATTGACAAAGTGGATTATTACTTAGTTTCCATTATACTTGCATAAGAACTAGCAGGTCGCTAGTCCCAGATTCTCAGAGCAATAACCTATAATAGAATCATCTCCCCTAGAATCATGGAAATGCTGCAGAATTTACATGTATTGTTGATCATTTATGTTTTAATTTACATAATTATCATTTATTATGAATGACGTCTCAACAGATACACAAGGTGTGCATTGAAGGCTTTAATACACATAAGAATGATCCAACAGCATCACGTGACCTAGCCAGATTTCTCTGTCTTCTACCTTGTCTCACTGACCTGACGATAAAGGGTGGTAGCAATAGATACCTGAAGCTTTACCTTCATGATGATTTCTACCACGAGATTGCTCGGCTGGCTTCATCCTCGAAGGTGAGTTTCAAGGTGTTTCAATTGTATATAGGTTCATTGTAGAATATATGGAATTTGTTTTAGCAGTTGCCTTGAATGTTAGACTAAAGATGTACAATGATAATGCAGTTTTATTATGGTGATTGAAAAAAAACCCCGAAATTTCTTTGATAATCAGTGATGGAACTATCAATTACTTTATATCATGCAAATGAAAACGATGGCAGTATCGGTTAATTGTATTCAGTGCGTTAATTTAATACACGTCGCTGAATAAATTTTCATGAAGCCTGTCTCACACGAGGCGTAATTTTCATTGCGTCTGTACCTAGAAGCTACAGGTACACCCACTTCCCCCAAAATATACATTTTGCCGTCTAAAAACAATTGCATTTTGGCGGATTCCTTATTAAATTATGTTTTCTATTTTGTGAAGTCGCATAATGACCGAAGTAGAAAATGTGGTTTGTATCAGCTTTTGAAAGCATTTTCGATCACACAGTCAAAGTCAAGCGTTAAGTTCCCATTTAAACCAAAATCAGGTATTTCTAATTTTCGAATAATTCGATATCAGGGCAACCACCACTTCATATCCGAGGAGCGAGGTGCCAGGATATCCACATATTTGGGCAGCGATATTCCCAGATAGAAAAAGGGAATTTTACCACAGTAAATTACGAGAGAATGGTAATAATATGCAAAAGTCATGGAAGGTATTGAAAGACTTACTTCCGAATAAGAAGGGTGTAGTCAACTCAAATACCAGTGTCAGTATTGGATCTCAAGTTGTTTCATATAAACGTAAAATCGCTAATGCATTTAATGAAATGTTCGTTAATGTTGGTATACAAAATACTCTTTCTGAAGAGGAAAATGTTAATTCTTTACACACTTTGTTGAAACCTACTACTGATTTTGTTTTCAATGAAATTCAATCAAAGTTTGTGCAAAATGAATTGGAGAAGATTGCAGTAAATAAGGCTACAGGTCTGGATGAATTGCACCCGAGACTTCTAAAAGTCGCAGCCCCGTTTATTGCCAAACCACTTACAGCAATTTTTAACAAATCTTTATACTCAGGAAGTTTTCCTGGTGACTTTAAGAGGGCCAAAGTAATTCCAATTCCAAAGAGCGGTGATTCAAAAGAATTGACGAATTATAGACCAATTTCGTTGTTGTCATGTGTTTCGAAAATTCTCGGGAGAGCAGTCCACGTACAGCTCTATGAACATCTTAAGGAACACCAATTATTATCTGAGCGTCAATCAGGCTTTCGCCCGAAGCACTCAACCACAACATGCTTAATTGAAATAACTGACTTTTTGTTGAATAACCTTGATATTGGTCAAATAACTGGGGCAATTTTTCCAGACCTGAAGAAGTCTTTCGATGTTATATCGCACAATATCCTCTTATCTAAATCACATACTATGGTGTAAAAACACTTACATTGGAATGGTTTTCTTCTTATCTTGAGAACAGACAACAGTGTGTATCATATCAAGGAGTTCAAAGTACTTTTTTGACTGTCAAGAGTGGGGTGCCCCAGGGCTCAATAATGGGGCCCTTGTTGTTTTGTTTATGTCAAAATGATATATGCAATTTAAAGTTTAACGAATCAACCAAAATTGCTCTCTACGCTGATGACACAGCAATTTTCTGTAAAGGAAATAGTATTACAGATTGCCAAACGTGCCTTCAAAGGGAATATGATTTGATAAACAAATGGTTTAAGGTCAATAAGATGCAAATAAATGCTAAAAAAACAAAAACTAAGATATTTGGCACCAAGCGCAAAATTAAAAATCGTATTCTGAAAATTAGACATGGAAATTATTATTTGGTAAATGTCACTGATTTTCAAGGAGTCATACTGGATCAGAGTTTAAGTTGGTCCTTACATATATCCAATATTATCAAGAAGATAAATCGAGCCATTGCATGTATAAGACGTATCCAGTCTTGTTTAACTCGGCGAATACTTGAACAATTGTACTATTCTCTTATCCTTCCACATATAGACTATTGTTCAGTCGTGTGGGGTAGCTGTAAAAAGACAGATTTATTAAAATTACAACGTAGCCAAAATAGATATGCTAGATTAGTGCTCCAAAGATACATTACTAGGTAAGCTTGACTGGCAAAGTGTTGATAACAGGATCCATTACCAATATAGCATTGCAGTTTTCAAAATTCTAAATGATCTAACCCCTTATTATTTAAAACGCTTTGCGTGTAAACGTCCCATCTATTACGTTACTCGTCATTCCACTTTAAACCCTCTTTTTACCCCAAAACCAAACACTGAATTAAAAAAGCGATCCTTTTCCTACACTGCTCCCTCAATCTATAACAAATTGCCTGTGCAAATTAAAACCGTTACCTCACTTCATAGCTTTAAACAACAAATTATCAATACATACAATGGTATAGCATGTTATAACAAAGGTTTCTTTTTGCTTTGTTTTGTTTTTGTGGCCTATGTGATTTGATTATTTGTATTATGTTGTTTATACCTATTAATATTGTTTACACTCAGTTCTTTGTATGTACACAGGGTGTAAAGCAGGCCTTTACGCTCTGAAAAGACTACCCTGTTTTTTTAAATAAAACGTAATAATAATACTAATAAAAAAAAATAAAAATAAATTTCAGTATAAAAAAAAACCCGTTGCATTTTGGCGGAATCCGTATTAAATGATGTTTACTATTTTTTGAGGTCGCATAATGGCCGAAGTAGAATTGTAATGGTTTGTAGCAGCTTTTTAAAGCTCTTTCGATGACACAGGCAAATTCAGGGGGGGGGGCGTTTCATGAAAGGACTTGTCATTTTTTTTATCCGACAAATTTGCTCTGACCCAACCAGATGCAAGGATTTCAGTAGCTTATAACAGTTGTCAGATAAAATATCCGACAACTTCCTTTCATGAGACGCTCCCCGGGCGTTATCCATTTAGACCAAAATCAGGTATTTTCGAATAATTCGGTATTCGGACAACCACCACTTCATATTTGGGCATCGAGGTGCCAGGATATCCCCATATTTTAGCAGCGATGTTTCCATATAATTATGTAAATTCTGTGCATATTTACTAGGAACAGTGTTGTTTTTAATCAAAATTTCTTGGAGATCGTTTTTCTTTCATTCTTCTCTTTCTTCCTCCTTATTTTTTATGAACATAAATTCATCGATAAAAGTATAGATATGACAAAGTCACAGATATCATACAGTCAAAGTAAACGATATCATTTTCTTAATTACGGTGTTTTCAAAAATACATAACGTTTTCTTTTTACAATGATTTTTTTTCCATTTCTGTGCGCTTACATTTACATTGTCAAATTGAGGCAGTGGATTATTACCTAGTTTCCATTTGTACTTGCATAAGAACTAGCTGGTCGCTCGTGCAAGATTCTCCGAGCAATAACCTATAATACAATCATCTCCCCTAGAATCATGGAGGAAATCCTGCAGATTTTACCCGTATTGTTGATCATTTATGTTTTAATTTAGATCATTATCATTTATTATGAATGACGTCTCAACAGATACAAAAGGTGTGCATTGAAGGCTGTAATACACATAAGAATGATCCAACAGCATCACGTGACCTAGCCAGATTTCTCTGTCTTCTACCTTGTCTCACTGACCTGACGATAAAGGGTGGTAGCAATAAATACCTGAAGCTTTACCTTCATGATGATTTCTACCACGAGATTGCTCGGCTGGCTTCATCCTCGAAGGTGAGTTTCAAGGTGTTTCAATTGTATATAGGTTCATTGTAGAATATATGGAATTTGTTTTAGCAGTTGCCTTGAATGTTAGACTAAAGATGTACAATAATAATGCAGGTTTATTATGGTGATTGAAAAAAATAATTTAAAAAACCCCGAGATGTCTTTGATGATGAGTAATGGAACTATCAATTACTTTATATCATGTAAATGAAAACGATGGCAATTCGCGTAGGAAGTCGTTTAACTCCTTAAATGCACGTCACTGAATAAATGTTCATGAAGCCTGTCTCACACGAGGCGTAATTTTCATTGCGTCAGTACCTAGAAGGTACAGGTACACCCCCCTCCACCCCCCCCCCCCCAAAAAAAAAAAATCATTTTGCGGCATGAAAACAATTCCAGTTTGGCGGATTCCTTAATAAATTATGTTTACTATTTTGTGAGGTCGCATAATGACCGAGGTAGAAAATGTTGTGGTTTGTAGAAGCTTTTGAAAGCATTTTCGATCACACAGTCAAAGTCAAGCGTTAACCTCCCATTTAAATCAAAATTGGGTATTTCTAATTTTCGAATTATTCGATATCAGGGCAACCACCACTTCATATTTGGGGAGCGAGGTGTCAGAATATCCACATATTTTGGCAGAGATATTCCGAGATAGTTATGTAACTTCTGTGCATATTTACTGAGAACAATATTTCTTTTTTTATCAAAATTTCTTGGAGAACGTTTTTCTTTCATTCTTCTCTTTCTTCTTCTTCCTTCATTGCTTATGAAAATAAATTTATCGATAAAATGTATACGGATGACCAAGTCGCGGCTATCATACAGTCAAAGGAAACGATATCTTTTTCTGAATTACGGTGTTTTCAGAAATACATAATCTTTATGTTTTATAATCAGTCAGACCCAACTTCGGAAAACCGAGCACAGGTATATACTCCGAAAACGGCGTATGAATATAGAGCCCTCATCGTTCAGTGCGAGGCAGTATATACAAAAGGCATGGGCAAAATCTTGCAAAGTCAACCTGCCAACGATATATATATTCTTAAAAATAACGCTGCGTGTCAATTACCTTCAAAATCCGTTGAATGATTCGCCATATGACATGACTTTCAAAAGACAAACATTTGAAATAAATATATCCCCATCATTATTTTTGAAAATTATATTATCAACAGCAGGTCGATATTGCAGGATTTTCCCCCATGCCTTTTGTACACACTGTCTCGCACTGAACGATGAGGGCTCTATATTCATCTTGCTCTATACGCCGTTTTCAGAGTAAAAACCTGTGCTCGGTTTTCCGAAGTTGGGTCTGACTGATAATGATTTTTCCATTTCTGTGCGATTACAAATCAATCTTTTCAACGAATGTAGAGTTCATGAAATACACATTTACGATTTTCTCCCCGAATGCAAGTCAAATAAATTACATGATTTTGCATAAACGATCAGATTTTTTTTTTCGAACATTTTTGTCTTCTCCCAATCACAACCCTCAATAAAAACAGTCATCTAAGGACAAATCAGTGTTGTAAAGTGTCTGGACAATGTTACTAAATCTTAACCTAACGGTTGATTTTGCTACAATTTAAAAATAAATGAATGTACTGTTGTGTAACTCATTGTCAAATTGACAAAGTGGATTATTACTTAGTTTCCATTATACTTGCATAAGAACTAGCAGGTCGCTAGTCCCAGATTCTCAGAGCAATAACCTATAATAGAATCATCTCCCCTAGAATCATGGAAATGCTGCAGAATTTACCCGTATTGTTGATCATTTATGTTTTAATTTACATAATTATCATTTATTATGAATGACGTCTCAACAGATACACAAGGTGTGCATTGAAGGCTTTAATACACATAAGAATGATCCAACAGCATCACGTGACCTAGCCAGATTTCTCTGTCTTCTACCTTGTCTCACTGACCTGACGATAAAGGATGGTAGCACTAAATACCTGAAGCTTTACCTTCATGATGATTTCTACCACGAGATTGCTCGGCTGGCTTCATCCTCGAAGGTGAGTTTCAAGGTGTTTCAATTGTATATAGGTTCATTGTAGAATATATGGAATTTGTTTTAGCAGTTGCCTTGAATGTTAGACTAAAGATGTACAATAATAATGCAGGTTTATTATGGTGATTGAAAAAAATAATTTAAAAAACCCCGAGATGTCTTTGATGATGAGTAATGGAACTATCAATTACTTTATATCATGTAAATGAAAACGATGGCAATTCGCGTAGGAAGTCGTTTAACTCCTTAAATGCACGTCACTGAATAAATGTTCATGAAGCCTGTCTCACACGAGGCGTAATTTTCATTGCGTCAGTACCTAGAAGGTACAGGTACACCCCCCTCCACCCCCCCCCCCCCCCCCAAAAAAAAAAAAATCATTTTGCGGCATGAAAACAATTCCAGTTTGGCGGATTCCTTAATAAATTATGTTTACTATTTTGTGAGGTCGCATAATGACCGAGGTAGAAAATGTTGTGGTTTGTAGAAGCTTTTGAAAGCATTTTCGATCACACAGTCAAAGTCAAGCGTTAACCTCCCATTTAAATCAAAATTGGGTATTTCTAATTTTCGAATTATTCGATATCAGGGCAACCACCACTTCATATTTGGGGAGCGAGGTGTCAGAATATCCACATATTTTGGCAGAGATATTCCGAGATAGTTATGTAACTTCTGTGCATATTTACTGAGAACAATATTTCTTTTTTTATCAAAATTTCTTGGAGAACGTTTTTCTTTCATTCTTCTCTTTCTTCTTCTTCCTTCATTGCTTATGAAAATAAATTTATCGATAAAATGTATACGGATGACCAAGTCGCGGCTATCATACAGTCAAAGGAAACGATATCTTTTTCTGAATTACGGTGTTTTCAGAAATACATAATCTTTATGTTTTATAATCAGTCAGACCCAACTTCGGAAAACCGAGCACAGGTATATACTCCGAAAACGGCGTATGAATATAGAGCCCTCATCGTTCAGTGCGAGGCAGTATATACAAAAGGCATGGGCAAAATCTTGCAAAGTCAACCTGCCAACGATATATATATATATTCTTAAAAATAACGCTGCGTGTCAATTACCTTCAAAATCCGTTGAATGATTCGCCATATGACATGACTTTCAAAAGACAAACATTTGAAATAAATATATCCCCATCATTATTTTTGAAAATTATATTATCAACAGCAGGTCGACATTGCAGGATTTTTTCCCATGCCTTTTGTACACACTGTCTCGCACTGAACGATGAGGGCTCTATATTCATCTTGCTCTATACGCCGTTTTCAGAGTATAAACCTGTGCTCGGTTTTCCGAAGTTGGGTCTGACTGATAATGATTTTTCCATTTCTGTGCGATTACAAATCAATCTTTTCAACGAATGTAGAGTTCATGAAATACACATTTACGATTTTCTCCCCGAATGCAAGTCAAATAAATTACATGATTTTGCATAAACGATCAGATTTTTTTTTTCGAACATTTTTGTCTTCTCCCAATCACAACCCTCAATAAAAACAGTCATCTAAGGACAAATCAGTGTTGTAAAGTGTCTGGACAATGTTACTAAATCTTAACCTAACGGTTGATTTTGCTACAATTTAAAAATAAATGAATGTACTGTTGTGTAACTCATTGTCAAATTGACAAAGTGGATTATTACTTAGTTTCCATTATACTTGCATAAGAACTAGCAGGTCGCTAGTGCCAGATTCTCAGAGCAATAACCTATAATAGAATCATCTCCCATAGAATCGTGGAAATGCTGCAGAATTTACCCGTATTGTTGATCATTTATGTTTTAATTTACATAATTATCATTTATTATGAATGACGTCTCAACAGATACACAAGGTGTGCATTGAAGGCTTTAATACACATAAGAATGATCCAACAGCATCACGTGACCTAGCCAGATTTCTCTGTCTTCTACCTTGTCTCACTGACCTGACGATAAAGGGTGGTAGCACTAAATACCTGAAGAATGGGAATGGCGACAAAAAAAAAAAATTCGCCAGACCTCCAACTTTCGCTTAGGGGGGGGGTTTGAGGATCCAGTTTCCTTCCATAATCCTCTGACAAGCAAAACAAAAAAAGGGCGGGGGCATAATCAAACAAAGGGGGCACAATGCATATTTTCTCCCAAGGGGGGTGGGACACGGGCCGGAAATCGCCCCCCCCCCCCGACTCGCCACTGGATGGACCTATCACTTACTTTATATCATGTAAGTGTTCTTTTCGGTTAGTGTATTGATAATCAGATGATAATGATTAATCCAAATATCATACCATGGAGTGTAATCGCGGGCCTTGGGATCTTGAAGGTGCTTTACATGTATAACATGAAGTGAATTATGGGTCAGTTAAGATTAGAACAAGGAGCCAAATATTCGTTTATTTCAGACACCACCCCCCCCCCCCCCCCCCACCCTGTTGAGAATGTATCTGTATTTTTTTTCTTTCAGAACCATTTTTTTACAAGTAATATGCACTTGAATAAATGGTCAGGGCAGCTAAAGCGACTGGGTTATCTACACAAACGTGAATTCATCGGATGCGTACCTCACCCCACCATGTTGGCGATTCTCCCAAGAAGAGCTGCGGAAACTCTCTCGTCGCACCGACAGTCTGTACAGCCACAGGTAGAGTACTCAGCCCTTGTCAGTACATCAGGGTATTTCCAGCAAAATTTACCAACACACCAAGTCTACCTCACAGGTCAGCAGCCAGGAACTCTAGTACAGCCAGGTCAGAGGGAGCAGGAACTTGACGACTACGACTTAGATGCTCCCTCTACTAGTGGAATAAGTTCACAAAGCTGCAAAAGGTCAAAAGGTAATTATCATTATAGTAAAGTATGAAGGTGGGAAACTTCAATATGATAATGTAGCTGTCTAACCCTTTGATGTCGTGGCATTCACCTTCGTAAGAGGAAAACAAAAATGTTAACAGATTTAGTCATAGGCGTACGGGCACAATTTCACAAGGGGCCTGGCGCTTTTTGTCATAGTAAAAAAAAGACATATTTTGTAATGAAAATGTGCAGAAATTACCTATTCAGGCATAAAACCAACCAAATGTGAAGATTTTCGTGTATGAGGTGGCAGTTGCCGACTACGACTTAGATGCTTCCTCTACTAGTGGAATAAGTTCACAAAGCTGCAAAAGTTCTGGAGGTAATTATAATTATATATAATGAAGTAATATAGACCCCTATGAACGTGGGAAACCATTATGATAATGAAGCTGTCTAACCCTTTGATGTAGTGGCTTAAGCCTTTGTCAGCGGAAAACAAAAATGTTAACAGATTTTAGGCGTACGGGTACAATTTCACGAGGGGCCTGGCGCTTTTTGTCCAAGTATCAAGTTTCCGGTTTCTTTAAAAAAAATAACAAATAAAAATGACATATTTTTAATGAAAATGTGCAGAAATTACCTATTCGGGCATAAAACCAACCAAATGCGAAGATTTTCGTGTATGAGGTGGTAGTTGCCCGAATATCGGCACTTTGAAAATCCCCCACCGCCTCGTACGCCTAAGGATTTCGTGCCTCTTCCATAAAAACTGTGATTAAACGCAACTCTAAAAAGTAGATAAACAATATTAAATGCTCTATGTATTTTCAAATTCTGTCGATCGTGATTATGTTAAGTAATAAATCTTTATCTTTAAATAATTTTTTTAATTATATATTTTGTCATTTACTTTCAAAAATACCATTTTTAGGGTGTACCTTTTGGGATTGTACCTGCAAATAAGGGGGACATGATTCATTATCCGTCTATATGTGTATCGGTTATAATGCAAATAACGCGGTGAAGAAGCTTTATATGCTTCAGATTTATAATTTCATTCAGTACATGGATATGATGATTTACCGTTGCCCTCGACCAGGCGAATTGGGTTGTTGAATCATCGTGATCAGTTTTTTGGTGTACTCCTCTACACCCTCCCTATAATCATGTTAATTTAACCCCTGTTACTTTATTGTTATTCATTGTTTTCTATAATTCTACAGTCCCTGATTTCTTTCATAATATGTTTTGAAACGATTTCGAAATGTAATTCATTTTCGTTCTCTCCCAATATACAGTCCTGAGAGGCCACCAGCAGCCAGGGTAAGAGACTCCCAACAGAGTCACCAATACATTTCTTTCCTATTGACAGCTTGCATACACTCAAATTAGCATTACTTTCCTTAAATTCCCCGCCGTGTTCCTCAAACTAGAAATTAGTATTGTTATTTTGTCGTTGTTGAAATAAAATGAATGAACAAGACTGTGATGGGGTCTGAAAGCAAGCTTACAGACTTTCCTTGTTTTCCCATTCATGTTCAGAGCCCATAGACCATCGTTTAATAACGACCTCCCCTCATTCTCTTGATATTACTTTCATTTCAGCTGATTTTTAGAATAGCGAGATACCCATAAAAATTATGAGCTGTTGGATTTTGTTTAATCGTGTTGTTAAGACGTGTTAGGAGTATATACATAAATCTAAACGTGCTGAGTTAACTTAAAATTGCACTCCTTTCTTTCCCTTTCCACCTTCTTGGGGGGGGGGGGGGGACCTGTCGAATCCTTTTGGAAATTGGCTACATCCAAGTGATAACTATACTCAGCGTCCCCGAAGAAAGTTAACCGCTCCAAAAAACCTCCCCCAATAACTGATTCAAAATATTTTCATTTCTGTGGACAGCTTTTAGGGTCTCTTCTATCAAATGACACCAAAATATTTAATAATATTCCACGCTTGAGTGAGCAAAAGCCAAATTTGTGAAAGGGTGCAAAATCCAAACTTGACAAGAATTGATATTGGCTCTGGCTGGTATCAGCCAAGCTGAGAGTCATGAAAAGGCTTATACATTTCCACTTTCTGATCAAGAAAAGACAAGCTATGAAATAGCAAGCTTTGTTCTCTGTATATCCGTACACATTCCATCAACGTCTTATGCTTGAGTGAGCAATTAACTACTTTGTTGAGTGGTTCAAATGTTACTATTTGCGAGTCTTTTAATTTTACCTGCTTATTAACTCAACCGTAAAATTTTGGTTGGAAATATCAGGACATACAGTGAACAAAACCTGTTCTCTCATAAATTGTCTATTATTGATAAGAATATGACAATTCTAAACATTTCATGACTGTCAACTGTGTTGACACCAGCCAGAACGGACAAACCAACATTTATCAAGTATGGATTTTGCACCATTTCCAAAAAAGTGGCTCTTGTTCACTCAAGCGTAAAATATTGTGAAATATTTTAGTGTCATTTGGTAGAAGAGACTCTAAGCTGTCCACAGGTATGAAAATTTTCTAAAAAATATTTTGAAATACTTAATTGGGAAGACTTTTTTTGAACTGTCAATTCTAAAATGGTTTTCAACTTTGTTGATACCACCCAGAACATATATTCTTGTCAAGTCTGAATTTTGCACCCTTTCAAAAAAAGTGGATTTTGATCACTCAAGCGTAATGACTAGTTAGATTTTTTGGTAATATGCTTGGAGGGGACTCTAAGCTATCTACAAGAATGGAAATCTATTGAAAATATCCTGAAATATTTCACTTTAGAGACTTTTTTCCAACTATAAACTTTTTTGTGGGGGACGCACTAAAGTCATTTCAATTCATTTTATTTACCAATTCATTGCAGACAGTTACATATTGACATTTTTATATAGATAACATAAAGAGGACAATGAACGGGTTGGGACCCCGAAGAAGCAGAGCTTGTGGAGGGGCCCCCGGACAAAATTAAAAAGAGTGATATCAATGGTAATAAAGATAATGATTAGCAACGCACAAAGAAATGTGGAAAAAGTGGATCACATTACTTTATTTCTTTGTCTATGTGACTATGCCGCTACACGAAATCTAAATTTTAATGTGTAAAAACAGTAGTCAGTGCTTGGCACCCTCATGGAAAGCGCTGTCTATTGTTATTATCATTACAATGGGGATGGGGCATTGATTTCAGGTTCTCACCACCCCTTCATTTTGGAATTTCTACGAATTTTATATCTTTCTATATTTTGTTCCATACGTAGAGGGAAAGCCATGCAGAACGACTCTGACTCTGCCGAAGACGAGGGGTCAGCAACAGGGGACAAACGAGGAAAGAGAAGCCAAGGTTCCGAGGATGACATTCTACATGAACCTCCAAGAAAGAGAAAGCGGAAGACAGACAGAAAAACGCCATCACCTTGATGACTTTCAAACTTTCACGTGCCATTCGTTCAGATATATGTTACGTCAATCACATAACAAAGGAATAGCATAATCATAATGTTTCTTGTGTAGAAATGAGATTACAGGACACGTGCAATAAATGAGTCTTTCATTATGTGTACATAAAGAAGTGCTGTTTAAACAAGTGCAATATTATGATGCATAATCCTTTGCATTTTCGCCAAATGAATATGCTACATGTATGTACAAAATTATTGTGTCAGATCAAATAAACAATACACGCATGATGAGACAGGATCTGAGGAGGACTATACCTTTAATTTCCATTTGAACTTATCTTTTAATTAATTCTCTACATGAATGTGTATATTGATACATTCATTCATATGTTTAAAGGGAACGTTAAGTTCTGCGTATGCCATAGCATTGTGAAATAAACTGTCTCAAATCAATTGGGAAAGATTGACTATTATAGTACAAAAGAATTGGTGTATGCTGTAGGGTTTTAGAATCAACAAAATGAGAAGAAATTGACTTAATCCTGCTGAGAGTCAAATGCACAGCACACAGATATGTGTATATGGGACTACACATAGATGTTCGGCCCGAACATTTCAAATGTTTCTTGTCATATTTTGAATGTCGTTGCATTTGAAGAGCAATCGTTTCCAGGGAAAATTTTCTCCCAATATGATAATTTTCCAATCTGACATAAAGAGAAAGAGAAAGCTCACAAATTATTTTTATACATTTCCCAGAACTCAACCTTTTCTTTAATGTGTCAAATATGTCATATATGTGAAACAAAGATGTAACAATAGGTTTAGGAAAAATTATAATTTTCACAACATTCTATCGACAACCCAGGTGTAGTAAATGGGTACCCGGTAGGAATTTATTCCTTGAAATGCTGTGAGCGCCGAATTCGGTAGCCTAGCTACAGCCGGGGTAATAATACTTCGGCGCTTAGAAACATTTGTATTAAGCGCATTATAAATGCAATGTATTATTATTATTATTATTATTATTACTAACATAACACATCACAACTTGCATCTGTCTTATGGTATATGTTTTTCCTTTCACCAGGCAACGTTGTGAGATAGTCTTATACAAAGAGACGCCTTGAGCCATCTCTAGAGATGGATATGTGCGTTATATAAATGTCATTATTACTATTCCATATGTTTTATGCTTGTTTACTTTCTTCAACATGATTATGCACAACATAGCAGCCTTATTTTTGAGAATGTGTATGTTTGCTAATTATCGTTGGAAAGATGAAAAACCTATTTATAAGGATGATACACTGAATTCTATTTAATGTATTTGTGTATTTTTGTTGAATATATTACTAGTTGTATAATATCATATATAGCTGATTCAGTATGATTTCTATTTACATTACGTTACTTGTATTAAATTTTGGGAGTATTACATATATTGATTTATTACATGTGATCAATGTTTGAATATCGGAGTGTAATATTAGTACACAGTCTTAAAGGAGAATGAAACTCAATATACATTAGCTGATAATCATGTGGAAAATTGTCTGCCTGTTCAAAATATCTTGAAAAAACTTTGATTTGATTACTCAGTAAGGAGAACAATCTCTCTAAATTTTTGCAGATTCCTTGTCAGATATTATCCCATGGGGCTGTCATTTTGTAAAAATGTGATGTCGTATTAAAGAGTACATGTCCATTTACCCGTAATACAATGTATATGATGTTGCTGTACAGTTTACTGTTGCCCTATTGTTTCATAATATCAGGCTATTGCAAACCACCCACAGGTCCATGTATGAGGAAGTGCTGTTAAATGTGTATGTGGGGAACTTGAAGAATAATTATTCTTACTCTGAGGAGTCTGTAAAGTCTGAAAGGTATTTTCACCCCATACACTTTGAGGGATTTCATAATGCTGCAGTTAAATATGGCGAAATAGTTTATGATTGATGTATTTCATTCGTTTTTAAACCCTGCAAGTGCAGTAAAGTATAGTCAATCGAATGGACTCCAAGAGAAATGAAACTGTTAAAATGCAAGAATAGCAGCTAATCTTCTCTGATACATCAAATTCAAGTAAAAGGCCAAGCTATTATGAGAGGAGCTTCAAAATATCAAGCAAATGCTTGATGATGAAAGCTAATTCCTATTATCCAGACAAATATTTGGTACTCACATGGAAACATTTTCTTGCAAGAAACTTCGTTTGCTAGCATTTGCTATGCTTTTGCTAGTTTTTTTTATACATACGGCCCATTACACTTTTGTTACCTGTGCACGTCATTGGTACATGTTAATGTGTAATTGTTCTGTTAATGTTCCTTGTGATATTTACTTTCATTTCTAATGCTGATTTCATATTTTATTATCCTGCATGATTGTTTTATAATTATGTTTTAGTTTCAGTACAAGGAAAGCATGTCCAGTTATTATTGGAGATATGAGGGGTGCAATATAGAGCTTACCTATGAGTGTGTTGTTCTGAAAGAAAAACTAAAATCATTTTAAGAAAATAATAATAATAAAAAAACCGGAGTTTATAACTTATACCGTACAAGTCTCTGGCTGACTTACGACTCCATCAGTTTATTTGATCAAGTTTTCTGTTGAACTTGAGTATGAATTTCGTATGAGTCATGGGCCATTATCACATCAGCACATGTAACTAAGTTTTTATGAAAGCGAGGAATGCTCCATCGCATTAATAATTATAATGTATGGCGTTGGTTCTCATCTACAACAGGTCCCCCGTAACATAAATGCTTGCAATCGATTGCAAAATGGCAATGGTCAAGCAAAATCATCGGTGCATTCACATATTGTTCAAAAGACCGTCAACCAAAGAGAATCGTTGTGTCAAATTTGCAATTGATTCCAAACCTTTGTCATCTTTGTGTTATATGGCCCAGGTCGGTGTAGAATGTGTAATCATTCTCACATATTCATTTCTATTTTCAATAATAAGGCCTGTGATTGGTAGTGTGCGCTTCGTTCATCGTTCAGTATACGTAAAGAATGACTATTAACACATACTCCCATTTGCATTAAATATCAGGAACTGTGACTGATTATAGAGCTTTATTCAGTTGCATCTTTAATACGGTTTTGCCTTGTATGATAACTATGCCATGCTATATAGTGGGGTACATTACTGTAATAATTGTTTGTTTTTTTATTGTAGTATATATTTTATATTATGCCATGCCATATCATGGGGTACAGTGTTATGTACTCGTTGGTTTTTACTGCATTCTACATTTTATATTATACCATGTACGTTTTGATGTATTTCTTTGGGTTTTTACTGTATTATACATTTTATATTATGCCATGCCATACAGTGGTCTACAGTGTTCTATACTCGTTGGATTTTACTGTATTATACATTTTATGATATGCCATGCCATATAGTGGTGTACATTGGGAAATATATATATTTTTTTTACTGCATAATTATACATTTCATAATATAGTGGTGCATATTGATTTGGTTTTTACTGTATTATACATTTTATATTATGCCATGCCATATAGTGGTGTACAGTGTTATTTATTTGTTTGTTTTTACTGTATTATACATTTCATATTATGCCATGCCATACCGTGGTCTACAGTGTTCTCTACAGTGTTCTCTACTCGTTGTGTTTTTTTTTTTTTACTGTATTGTACATTTCATATTATACCATGCCATATAGGGGTGTACATTGTTATGTCTTTGTTTGGTTTTTCCTGCAATACACATTTTATGGTATGCCACGCCGTATACATATATTTGTATGTTTGTATGTTTTGTTTTGAACGCCTATGGCATATATGCATATGCGGTGCCTTTGATTGGAAACAACAACAGTTTAGGGTTGTTTTTATCAGTATGTTAGAGCTTTAGAACAATTACGATAAATTGATTCATGTTGTTTTAGTTTCTTCTTGTACACTCTGATGTCATTTCGAAGAATTTAATGTTTCTAGATATGTAATTAATATTCCACAATTCATATATTTGGCAACGTTGCATATTTTCCAGATTTGTATATGTTTTGTTGCTTAAAAATTTAATGTATATTGAAAGGAAGTGTCCGCAAGGAAGTGACACATTTGCTAGCGCTTATGATGTAATATGCATATTATGCGGTCATTATTTATGCAATGTCATGCAGCGCAGCTTTCATGTTCTGTGCCCATGTAGAGTTTAGGTATCAGTCAATCTCACAATCACAGTTGCAGTACTTTAGTTTGTTGTGAAGGTAGGACACGTTATGACTTGATTGATTGATTGATTGACTTGTTGTAATTCATTGATTGGCTTGAACCAGTCAGTAGCATTGCCATAGTTGTACAGTTCATAATAAATACCGGCTTAAGTGTGATGTTAACAGCCACTTCTTATGATTTACAGGTAGTAATTACCGGTTTGTATGTGTTTTCAATTTGGAAAATTGGTATGATTTATATTTTTTACTACAAATTTTTCAAACATATTTGTAAAATCTTTCCTAATCACTTTATCGAGTTATTGTATACATGTATATAGGCAAATCCAAGATGTATCCCGTACGTTCCAAAGTATTTTGGAGTAGTGGTGTTGAATCGTAAACATGAATTTACATGAGATAAAACCCTTGATATTTTGTCTTATCAAATCTCTAGTAGCCCTATCAGCTTTATACAGCAGTGCTAGGATATTTATATTTTCATAAACTCCTTCCATATAATATTTTATCTATGTTCTTTACAAATCTCGATATTCATAATTACAGTACAAGAAATCGATCCAATTTACATCGTTGAAAAGTTGTATTTATGTATGAAGAAAGATCTCCTCGGTTTAGTATACCTCTAATTTGGAATTCATTACCAAATTATATTTCTGTTTGCATTAGCCAAATCTCATTTAAAAAAAATCTGAAAACATTTTACTTATCCAAATACTGACACAGTTTTATATACATCTGTTTGTACACTTACTGTGCATGTTGCTGTTCCTCTGTCGTATGTCTTTATCTTTGTTTCATTTGAATTTGTTTTTATCCATGTCTTTCAGTAACAGATTTGTTATAAATAGCTATATGTCATTGTAATATCTATTATAGGGAACTTGTTTTACAAGGCCTTTTGGCCTTATTTTAGTTTCCCTCTTTTTCATTTTCGACTGGATAATTTGGTTTATCTTGAAATTGTATTTTCTTTAATTGAAAGGCATGAGATATTATTGTATAACTTTTTAAATGTATTTTACCTACATGAATATGTATAATTGCATGTATTTTTATATATTGTAATGACTTGTTGTTTTTATATGAAAATGGAAATAAATAAAAATTAATGAATTAAATAAATGAATGAATGAATGAGATCGCTTTAGATGTAGTCTGTAACGTATGGGATAGCTAATAACTTGGACTTGCCCTAATACATATCTTGGAAGTAGACGGGAGAGAACAACGGAATAGTCAGGTCTTTGTGTTATGCTGCCCTCTTGTGAGAGAGGTTGTTATACCTGATAAACAAACCTTGCAAAGAACGAAGAGACATTCGTTTGCGTATTTTAGCTAAGATTTTGCAATTAGCTTCACGCAGATATTTTGGGTCAGAAGTTCTAAACTATATCGGACTCCCGCAAATAAACATTTTTTTTTAAATCCCAAAATTCGTGAAATCAGACATAACATCAGATACAATTTCACTTTAGATTTCTTCATAGCATTGTAACTTGAAAAGAAAATTTGGCTAAGTTGTGTATTTTTATAATAAAAATGCACATAATTATGGTGACGAGGTAGAAGCAACATTAAATTTTCTGTTGAATTGTAAGTTAGTACAAAGATCATGGACAGATTATTGCATCATTGTTTCATGACAGATATAAATATTAAGAACATTTTAGTGATAGGAAACGTATGATATACCAAATCTTACGTGCAACCTCGCAGGGTATGAACAAATTGATATTATGTAAAACCGACATTAACCCATTGGCTACTTGAACCGGGTGACCTTTGTATTAAGCCTATGGGAATGAGAGAATGCAGTAGTCAATGGGTTAAAAGATCACAATAAAATGCAAACCAGTTTGTTGTCTTTTGTTCTTTGATATGATAAGTCATATCTAGACAGCTGATGTAAACAATTGCATAATTCTATTAAAAATGAAGTAAATATGTTGATATCAGTAGATACGTGTTAATCATTGATTAATTATTCTGTGTTTGAACTTCCAACAAGACGAACTAAAGAATGAATAGAATAGAGTAGAATATGAAACGAGATGGAGAGATTGAGTTTAGAGAGGAACATAAAATGAGAAAGAGAGAAGGGGAAAGAAGGACAAAATAGGTATTGAACAAGAAGATGCAATGGAGATGGAGTGCGCAGGAGAGAGAAGTCACCTGAGTCACGAATGTGAGAGCAACAAAAAGGAAAGAAAGAAAACAAGTGAAATAAAGAGAGACGATGCATTTTTTAAAGTTTCAAGTTTATTTTATTTATTTCAACTCAACCCGACTTAACATCATAACAGTATAACATTTCATTACACAGTAAACCATAAAAATGAATATTCAATACAATACAATACCCATATATATATATATATATATATATTTATGGTGAACAAGAACATATATAACAAATGTGTAGTTTATATAGTCTATCCTTTTGTAAAAGTAGAGCTGAGGAAATGGAGAGATGCACTAAAAAGCAAGTATAGAGAAGATAGAAATAGGAAGATAGTGGGAGAAGGAAGAGTAAAGAAGGGAGAGGATATGTGAAGAAAAGAAAGGAGCAGAAATGGAATTGAAAGAAAGAATGGAAAATGAGAGAAACTGAACACGCCAGGAACATTTTTGGTTTTCAAACATTTGCACCCGTCCCATATTTATACGTCATATTTTTCATATCAGCTGATGTGGTCGCGTGACGGGTTTCATGTTTGCATCACCTACGTAAACAAATGCATGGTACTGTGGGATTCTGCTTCTCCATACAACACGTCGCGTTCGGTTAGAATTGTTGATAGTATGTTCGACGTTTCACTGCAACAGATCGAACCACTAATCAATCGACGAGATTCTTTCCTCTTGCAATTCTAAGATAGTTACGTCAAATTAAAACATAAAGTTTAGTGAATTCAATTCGAGTAAAATCGGACATGAATCTGACTGACAATTGGTAAACAAAGACTCCTAGTTCAGACTTCTGTTTTATTGTTATTGCTGAATGATAAAACTTTCCTGCAATTCATACACCTTTGAGGCAGGTAGCAATTACCAAGACTGTGTAGGAATTCAGAACACAAATATGGACGATATTTTGACTTCTGATATCAGCGATATCCACTAATTCCGGAGTTTCTAACAGTCTGCATCAGACCAACGCAACTACACCGATCTAAAGCGAGGACGTCGAAGTTTTTCATAACTTTTAAGTCATCGAGCTCAACAAAAAGTTAGTATTCTGATTCTTATTCATCGTAATAATAAAATTCTAGCAGATTGATAAATGTTGATCGTTGTTGGTTGATGTAAAAAATATGTAAAATGATATCAACCGGATGAAGGCAGATTTTTTTAATGAAATGAGCTTCATAATACTGAATATGAACTTGTAGATTGATGATGGAAATCAAAACAATGAAGTAAATACTGCTAGTATTTATATTAAATCAATTTTGATGATGAATAACTGTTTGCTTTATATAGGTCTAAGTACAAACATGTAAACATGGGTTTACTACAATTATGTGGTACGCAATCATAATATTCATGCGAAGCGTGTTATTTAGTCAAGCGTTCTTAGTAGTATAGTATTTAAGTGTCTTCGCTACGAAAAAAAGTATATGATATTACCTTCTTTATTTTATGAAAATCATATAGGCCTAAAAATAACATAAAACAAAACTATATCAGCTGCATTAATTTATGTGATAATGGGAAGTCAAACTACAATGCTAATAAAGGAAATAAAAAAGACAAAAAGAAATTTAACAATTGCCTCTGCGCATATTGTGTTTGTGTTTGGGTGGGTTGGTGGGTGTGTGGAATAATATATGCCTATTGCAAATTTCATTATGTGGTAATTCTGATGGGAAATAGTGAAATTAAGCTTCTGGAGCAGACTTCGAAAACAAAATCACATCCCAAAGAAAAAAGATGTTAATCTATTTGCATCGTTTTATTTGTTTTTAAATAGAGGATTTATTTTGGGAATGTTTAAGGTTGATAGTGCAAATTGTACCAATGCGAATTAGAAAAAAACAACAACGGAACGATAAGGCATGATTTAAGGATTGAATGGAAATCTAAGATAAGTCATTACTAATAAATTTCAATACTCTACATGATTTCAACGGTTTTACACGACAGTTTGAATCAAATTACCGCAGTAATTGGAATATCTTTTCAAAGTTTCCCTAGAAGTAGACATTGTTTTATAAATGACGTTGAAGTTCCTTTGAGTGCAATAACTAAAATTGGCAAGTTTTATCTAAACATTTTAAAATGATTTCTATTTGATTACGTTTTGTACTCAGTTTAAAACATTCAAAAATACGACGGTGTCGTTAATCGGTTGCTGAAAGCCTAGGTGAGCAACACTTTGGGATCGTACAAAGGTCCAGTTATGGAAATCTCTTCTTACCAGTCGCGGGTCTCGCTTGGGGCCGATCACATAATCATGCAGAATTTGGTTTCGTGCATTGGGACTTGTGCTCCACATGTCTTGTTCCCTCTCCGGTTTGGTTGGTTGACAGTCTACGCCATAGCGTAATGTGATCCCATTACATTTGTTGATGCCCTGCATTCCTGTTGGGGGAGGGGGGGGGGGGGGGCAGAGGAATAGGGCAAAGGAGGAGGGAAGGAACGGGGTTTGCCTTCAGCTTTTGTTGATATTACCATCTAGAGGAAGAATCGAAAGTCATAGATTATTTTATTCATCATTTATATGATTTACAAGTTACCCCTAAAAATACTGACTTATTATGAAAAAAAAAAATATCTAAGCATTTTTCTTAGGGGCAGGTCCAATGGAAAAGAAGGTGACTGTCACCCATCGATCTATAATAATTCATATAATATCCTTGATAAATGATATATTTGGTTATTAAGCACAGGAAACATGAATGGCATTTAGAATCGTTAATTATAATGTTTTTTTAATTACAAAGTGTGCCTAAACTTCATAGGGAGCTAGTATGGTAGTCGCCCTTTAGATGTTAAAAACGATATGAGAAGAGGCGTGAGAGTTCACCACCCTGGCCCCGTCAACCCCCCAACAGGTCCTTGCCCGCCCCTGCAGTGGCCCTCAGATTAAAAAAAAACAAAAAAAAAAACGTAGAGGACAGTCTTCATTTATTCAATTATTCATTTACCGAAAGCAAAACAGAAAATTGAAATCAGAACAAGTATTTAATTTTCAATTTGTAAGGAAGAAAAAAAGAAAAACAAAATCTGAAAAGGTGTTTAATTTTCTATTTTTTAGAACAAATAATGAAAAAACAAAAATAGAAATCAGAAAAAGCTGATCAATTTCTCATTTCTGCAGAAAAAATGGAAAAAACAATTTTTAAGAAAACAGTAAAACCAAAAAAGTTGGTTTATCATATTTTCGTTTTTCAAGTTTTTAACCTTAAAAAAAATATTAACTAACGACCGTTTTTCTGTTTGTAAAACAGAAAATTGCAACGGTTTTTACTCAATATTCTGTTTTTCCTTTTTCCGTTTCGGAATGGGACAAATGAATTATCTCAACGTACCTTGATTATAATCTTGTCCATAAATGAATTTCAGTGTTCTTAAATTAATCCGCTGGCCTCGAAAAGAATTTCAATGGCTCCATTCAAAATTTGAAAGACCGATATCGATCGTTAGACGATAGTGTCTGAATTTGAATGCATCTAAATTATTTTGACTAAAAAAAATATGAAATCGAGCGGGAAAACTATCTGTAAAGCGATTAGAGACATCGCATCGTAGATGTATTGGGCGCTATATATCAAGAATATTATTGTTATTATCACCACATTTTGAGATGAAAAACTTGTTTTACTAGACACATTTGTTTTCCTTCTAATCATTTATGGAATAACATATTTATTTTCAAAGACCTCGTTTAAGACAAACGTAACTTTAGACAAAAAAACCGAGGGCGGGGGGGGGGGGGGGGGGGGAGGGGGGCGTTGCAACACAGACATTGTGTGAAATGAAGAAAGGTGGATGGGGTTGTAAAGGGGCCTCCCAGTCACTTCCTGTACATTCCATGAAAGGTATGGACACGATAATATCAAAAGGCCGGACCCGACGAAGGAGGTTTATATAGGTTTTCCCGCCCAATTTCGTCAAAACTGCATCCGATTTAACAATGCAATCATTCGATTTCTAGCGAATTTGAATGATCACCGAGATCAACATTCATAATATAGCCAAAATAATCCCTATTTTTAAAAAGGGTAATCCGTTATCGCAATCAAATTACAGGCCAATATCTTTGTTAACCACTTTCTCCAAAATACTTGAAAAAGTAGTTTTTACTCGCACAATGATGTTTTTGAATAATAACGATATTTTACATGAATCTCAATTCGGATTTAGAAAACACCATAATACAACACATGCTCTCCTATCTCTAATTAATAATATTACAAGTTCTATTGATAACGGTACCCACACAATAGGAATGTTCTTAGATTTCTCTAAGGCATTCGACACTATAGATCATGAAATTCTCTTAAGCAAACTTTCACATTATGGCATAAGGGGCATTGTTTCAGACTGGTTTCGAAATTATTTATACGAACGTCAGCAATATGTCTGTATTGAGAACTGCATGTCACAATTAAGAAATATTAATTGTGGTGTTCCACAGGGTTCTATTCTAGGCCCTTTACTTTTTATCTTGTATATAAATGACTTTCATAGATCATCAAATTTATTGACTTTTATCATGTATGCGGATGACACTTATCTATTTTTCTCGCATAAAAGCCTAGAAACTATATGTAATGTGATTAATTCTGAACTGGATTCAGTTGCAAAATGGATTAAGGCTAACAAGTTATCACTATATCTAGAAAAAACAAATTACATGTTATTTAGTAATACTTTTAACGAACTTCCTCATCCAGTTCTCATAGATAATATACAAATACAGAAGGTGATTGAAACAAAATTTCTAGGCACTATAATAGATAATAAGCTATCATGGAAGCATCATATTGATAATGTATGTAAATTGATATCCAGAAACATAGGTATGATTAACAAACTCAAATGGTCTTTTCCGCCAAACATACTTCTATCACTATACTCCACACTAGTTTTACCATATCTTAATTATGGAATATTAGCCTGGGGAAACAGTGCGGCATGCCTGTTAGACAGAGTTTTTTTATTACAGAAAAAAGCTATGCGAATTATAAGTAATGTTAATTATCGCCACCACACTGACGGTCTTTTTCACTCTAATAATGTACTAACAATTTATGATATTTACCGCCTCAATCTTGCTGTACTTATGTTTCAGTATCATAATCATGAATTGCCAACTGTCTTCAATAATATATTTACAGCAAATAATGAGATCCATCATTACCCCACCAGACAAATCAATCTATATCACTTGCCAAGAACTCGTACAGCATTAACCCAGAATACTTTTTCATATACAGCTCCTAAATTTTGGAATTCACTCCCTTTAAATATACGAGACAGTATAAGTTTAAGTACACTCAAACGTAAATTGAGAAAATCACTTATTGCTTTTTATGAACGTTGATCCCTCAATGGTGATTCTTGTTTACCTGTGTAGCAAAATCTATAGATTAAATGAAACCTTCCAGATCCTGCCCCTCCATCCCACCCCCCCCCTTCCTCGCCCCCTGTCACTTTGTCCTTCTTCTGTCTTTTGTAAAATATACTCCTTTCCATTGTTACTATTCCCAGCTTTATTATTTCTCAATGCTTTGTCTTCGATGGAAAGTGTGTTATGATTATGATTTTGTTTGCTTTCCATGGGCATGTATCTGTCTTCTTCTTTTTCCCTTTTATTGGGCATTTTATGCATGGTTGCCCAGACTAGTTTTTTATGTGCTGTATTCATGATTTATCTTTTGCCAGGGACCAGCGCTTCTACAAGCTATGCTTCTATGCTGGTCTCTGTTTTCATTATCATTTTCATAAAATTAATCTAATGTATTCTTCATTACTGTTACTTTTTTCTTACAACTCAAACTTTAATGCACATTATTTTGCTTGTAATGATCAAAAACGTTTCTGCACTAAGTTGTATTGTCAATATTGTTGATTGCATAATGCATATTGTTATATACATGTACTTTGAAAAATGAAAGTGTAATGAAATAAAAAATATGAATCTGAATCTGAATCTAAAGCTAACTTGTTCATTCAATTTAATTTCATTAGCATGCGATTTCATAATTAATAATAATAATAATAATAATACCTGGCATTTATAAAGCGCCTTACCCAAACTGGCTCAAAGCGCTAGATATATATTATAACCCCGGTCGTTGGATTCTGGCACGCCCGCACACAATGTATGCACATTCTCCTCTCCCTGGGGAGCATTCCAGCCAGTCGCCTGTTTCCAAGCGCACACATGCTAAGCAAAGGGCATTAACTTTCGCCATCCTACTGGGTACCCATTTAACACCTGGGTGGAGAGTGGCAAATGTAGATTAACGTCTTGCCAAAGGACGCTAGTGCTGCGGTGGGATTCGAACCCCGAACCTCGTGGTTCACAGTCCGGGGACTTATCCACTGATCCACAACACCTCTAAAAATGTGACCGTGGCGAACCTCGAACCAGGTTCCGCTGATTGAGAGGCGCTGACGTTACCAATAAACTAACGAATGCTTCTTTTCTCACATAAACGTGTAAAAAGTGCATTCAAATTAAAAATGCACGTAAAATGCATCAAATTCAGACCAGCACCGCCCGGATGAACGTTAAGGAATTCAAATTCACGAATAGGCAAGCATTTAAAGCATTTTGGGCAGTCTTTTTCGTTACTGTTTATGTTCTTTGCAATATGCATCAATTCTGTTTGAATAAAAATTATGCAAATTCTATGTACCTAGAAATTTGACCTTTGCCATATATTGAACTTTCTCGTTCCTCTGATAAACCGTCATCAAAGCAACAGCTCGTATAACTCCACTTTGATACACATACAACTCATTTCTACACGTATGGCGGCGCCTCGAGGAAAATACATGGATATCTCGATACAGACAGAGCTAGGTGGGCTGAAGCATTTGAAATATGATTAAAATAAACTTTGAAAATGAAAGTTTGAAAATGAGAAGTAAATTATATAATAAAAACAGTGAAAAGGGTGCAAATGACAGCGTGCGTTGTAAGTGCATAGCACGTACTTCCTCGGTGCTGTTTACGTGAGTTCTGCGTGCTCACTGGACATTGAACCGGAGAAGCGCGGAATTAGCACGGACCCCGCACTTATCACGTGCGGAGTGACGCACGTCCTAGGTGCGTTGTCCGTAGAGCAAGAAACTGTGGGAAAATTTTTCAAAAACCCACGGAGTCCGTGCTTTGTGCGCTTGTTAGCAGCAGAGGGCACGCACGTCAACGCACTTCACCCGTACTGGGGGACGAATCCGTAGACCGTCCGCAGCCTGAACGCAGCGAAAGTTCCTCCTGCACTAAAAATTCTACGTCTTGTCTGCGTGCCCCAAATCCGTACGGAGGCAGTACTCACCACGTACGGATTCACAAATTTTGCCCACGTTTTTGCACGCAGACAGCACGCACTTGCAAGTACGGCGCGTTGTGACCTAGGCTTAAGCCAGAGTTTTGAGAACGTAGCAGTCTAGAGGGAATGTAATGCTTAATCAAACCAACGTTGTACTGCGGAGCAGAGCCACGTATAAAGTGAAATAATAACAAAAGAATTGAACGTCTATTCAGCGGGCGCGAAATTGAATGAGAAGTTATCATTTCGGCAGCAGGTGGGTGTGTTTCCGGCTTCTTCTTGGTGACCTTCTTGGTGACATTCTATTTATAGGAATGTTGGTATACTTTACAAAATAAAGAGATTTTGTCCCTTGTAAAACGCTCATTATGCTTTATAATTCATTGATATTACCATATATAACATATTGCAATTTAGTTTGGGCCACCACCAAAATCAACAAAACCAAAATCAACCCTATTTACTTGCAAAGGAAAACCCTTCGTATATGTAGCGGTTCACCATATTTATCTCACACCAGACCAATATTTTACCAACTGAAAATTCTAACAGTATTCGACATCAATTCATTACAAAGTTAAACGCCTATTCATGAATTTGAATCCAACTCTGATGAAATTGGGCAATAAAACTTATGTTAACCCATGGTTTAAACTTCCATGAATGTAGTACATGCAGGTCATCATACATGCAATTGGAGGGCAATAACACGCTTAAATTCGTTGATACGCGTATTTGTGGTTATTTTAGTCTAAGGTAAAGGTTTAAACTTTAATTTTAGCCCATGGAATGAATTAAACCACATTCGCGAATTCTGCTCGAAGAACATTATACGTTCAACGGTAATAACTTTATTTTTCGCCCACATATTAGATGCCTTTGTTTGAAGAGGGGAGGGGGCTTCTTCCAAAGCAAATACATGTACATACAAATACAAATACATATATTATGACTATGTTATCAAGCGATATTTTCATCATGATAAGCAGGAATATAAGACTAAACAAATCTTACGCAAACTCCAAAGATCACTTAAAAACGACACTGGTTTGCACGGTATGATATTTATTTAAGTAATGTTTGTCAGACATTATGCAAATATTTCTTCGATAATTCTGTTAATGTATAACTACGGTCATCCTTTGAACGTTGGTTTGCCAGTTTTGCCAGGGTTGGATCGGTGGAAGTAAGGCTGAAAGCAAACAGAGCGACTACAAATTCCAATACACTACTTAAAGATAATGTTCTGGCCATGCAATTATATTGTGAAAGAAACTGTCTCAAAGGAATTAGAAAAGGTTGACCACGCCTACATCAGAATGGTTTTATACCATGTTATTTTTGAATCATGAAAATAGATAAGAAATTGACCCAATACCGCTGAAAATCACATGTAATGCACAAAAAAATAGGTATATGGAACTACACACACAAGTGGCACGAATGTTCTGCCAGAACATTTTTTCAGCTATTTCTAGTCAGATTTCCAATATGAGAGCATTTGAAGATCAATCCTATTCTGGAGACGTTTTTATTATGATGTTCTTCCAAACTGACATAAACATGATAAAAGGAATGAGAAAGCTCACAAATAATTTTTTCACCTTTCCCAGAAGTCAACAGCTGTTGATGTCTTTTTTTGCGGTTCGACAAATTTAGACCTCTCTTTCTAGAATTTTTGCAGATTGTCAAACAATGAAGAATAGTATACTCGATATTAAAGTTAACAGGATTTTAAAAATGTCAGTGCAATTCAATACAATACAATGCAATAAGCATTTAGTACGCCCTTCACAAAAAGGCTCGGAGCGTTTACAAAATATTTAAATTATAGAACACATTATATTTTTTTATATAAACACAAATAAGAAAACTCTTCAATGTCTTCAGTGTTTCTCATTTTCCCCATCATGCCCCATTCCAGTTTGTAGAAGCTTAGTTAAGGTCTGATTCTGAAATAGGAGATTCTCAGCTGTAAAGTGATATATAACTCATTAGCATCAGATGTTCCTAAACTCACTGTACAGAGAGCAGAATGGACAAGCCCTCAGAATGTTATTTCTGAGAAATAAGGGTTTAACGTTTGCAGTCTATTGAAGCACTCTGATTTGCAAGGCGTTGTGCTATGGTGACAAAAGGAGGATTAGAACTCGGTAAAAAATTTTATGAAGAAATTATCAGATTGTCCTAAAACTTGGCATACTAATTAGGCATATCCTGTTCATCATAGTGCACAAGTACCAATGCAATAACTTACTCTCTTTAAAAGTTATGGAAGATCAAAACGAGACAAGTATCCAGGATACAATATCTAGAGAAGACATACATAAGTTCAATAAAAAACTGTCAAAAAATACCACTTTTAGATTGTTTGGTGCCTCCAAATTTTTAGATTTCTTAGAAAAAAAGTATATTCTTTCAGGAAATTCCCCAAAACTAAAATTTCACCATGCCAACCCAAAACAAACTGATTAAGCTCTAACTGAAAATCACACAGTGCGACTTTTTGGTGGTTTGGTGGTGCCAGGTCACAAATAGCCCCCAAATCTGTGACTGTTATTGTGTATTTGGCCCGGGCCCTAGGTCTATGAATTTATAGTCTAGATCTACTGCTGATTTCCTAACTCTAAATTTCATTGGTAAACCATGCAACTTTCTTTTTCTGTGATCGGGAATCTAAAAAATCGTTTTCTTTTAGGAAAAAGGTATCGACTCCCGAACGGTAGCAATCGGAAAGAAATGACCCAACCCCTATTCATTTAACACGGGATTCCCCGTGCAAAAATCAAAGTTATAGTGCACGATCGTGTGCACTATAACAACTTTTTTGCACTTCACGTGATGCAAATCTAACCAATCACAGCGCGCATTATACATACACTATTTACCATATTTAAATAATCGGAATTGTTAAATTTTCCATGGTTTCAACCTCCATAAAAAACGTGCGTGTACTCATGTCCAGTGAGAGAGCAATGATACGCTTATCCGTTCATAGGCATTTTCATGGTTATTTTATTCCAAGGTTAATTTTAGACCATCATATGATGTAAAGAACATCATGCATTTCCAAAGCAAAAATATAATTTAACCATGATACTCAGGGGTGTAAGACTAAATTTATCTTATGCAAACTACAAAGAGCACTCCTAAACGACGCGGGTTTGCACGAAATGATATTTACTCGTATTTCAGCACTGTTTATGAGACATAATGCAAATACAATATACATATATTTCATTTGATAATTGTGTCAGTTTTGGCGGGATGGAAATATGGAAGTAAGGCTGCAAGCAAATATAACGACTATAAATCCCAGTACATTACTCATATTGAGCCCCTTTTCTCATGACTATGTTTATATTTATACGCTTTATTTTCAATATCCATTTGTTCCAACAATGTAGCGAATTACTTTAGGGAGGTAGTAGGCTGACGTTTTACCTACTGCTTTTGAGGTTTGTTTTGCGTTTAGGCAAATTATAGCCCTTTCTTTGCATCATCTCTACATATTTTAACATGGAAGAGTTTACTGGATATTCATTGTCCCTTCAAATCGCAGATGGTTAAATAATGTTTTAGACTACTATCAATTCCAAGGTTATGTATCACCGAGGGTATTAGTAAAAGGGAGGGGGTGGGGTAGGGGTCATAGGTGCACCTAACCACTGGCGTAGACACGAACACGCTTTCTATTGTTAGTGGGGGAATAGATCACCCCCCCCCCCCCACTAACAATGGGTAATTATGCGTGTATACGCCCGTGCACCTAACAAATATATAGGGTAATTTATCGGGACTTATTTGAACTTCCGCCTTACTCCAATACACGCGCCAAAATGTGGATGACTCGTAGATAATTGTACATTTCTCCGTAGAGATCGGGCACCGGACTCTACCCCCAAGAAACAAGAATAAAACAAGGGGGCCAGTTTGGATGTACTGATGAACCGACTCCCTGTAATGGCGACAACAGCTTTTTCCGCTGACATTTAATACCCCTGGTGCAGACACTGTACAAAGACGGAATACGAATTGAGAAAAAAAATCGGCAATGTAACTTGGCTGACAGAAAAAAATCGAAACCATCTCATAATGTCAATAAATGAGTCTGTACAAGGGTTGGACTTATTTTGATGGAATAAATGCAATCATTAACCCTAAGTAATTTTTGTAAATGGTTTAATTACGAATACATACACTCAGAAAAAAAGTGGACACTATTTATAGTTAAGATTTTCTAATAAATATTCAATGAAAATCTTTCATATATCAAAATGAAAAGAAATTAATCACCTTTAATGTGATTTGCTATTGGAATCTTACCATTCACGCTTGAGTGAGCACAGTCATTCAACAGTAAATGAGGCTCTGAAAGAAAATTGTAAAAAAGGGCATCTGGCCATTCAAATGTTGATGATCATTTCCATCTCGGACAGATAAATTAAAACAATGACTTATATTTAAACAAATTAAAAGAAACACTTAAATTTGCTTTTCAAAACCATGCAGTTCTGAGACTAGAGTTGATATCCAGAGCCCAATCCTCCTCATTGTTTCTCATTCTTTGCTTTTATTGCTGAACAAGAATGTCTGATAGAAACTTATGTCTTTTATTAAATTTTGAATTGCAGCGTCCTATATCAGACCTTCTGACGGTTATATACCGGCATTATAGAGAGAGAGAAGCCACTTGAAAAAGTAATGTGAGAGAAACAAAGACTGGAAAGAACGAAAACAAGTGCGATACAGAGAACGAGATATAGAGAGAAGACAGAGATAGGAAGATAGTGGGAGAAGGAATAGTAAAGAACGCAGAGGAAACTCTGCGAGAAAGAGGCAGAAAGGAATATAGGAAAGGGAATTGAAAGAAAGAATGGAAAATGGTTTTCAACATTTCCACCCGGCCCATATAAAGACGTCATATATTTCATATCAGCTGGTGTGGTCGAGTGACGGGTTTCATGTTTGCCTCACCTATTCATGAATTTGAATGCAACTCTGATGAAATTGGGCAGGAAAACTTAGGTTAACCCATGGTTTAAACTTACATGAATGTAGTACATGCAGGTCATCATACATGCAATTGGAGGGCAATAATGCACTTAAATTCGTTGATACGCGTATTTGTGGTTATTTTAGCCTAATTTTAGCCCGTGGAATGAATTAAACCACATTCGTGAATTCTGCTCGAAGAACATATACATTTAACGGTAAGAACTGTAGTTTTTACCCACATATTAGATGCCTTTGTTTGAAAAGAGGGGCCTTCTTCCAAAGCAAATACATGTACATACAAATACAAATACATATATTATTACTATGTTATTAAGCGATACTTTCATCATGATACGCAGGAATATAAGACTAAACAAATCTTACGCAAACTCTAAAGATCACTTAGAAACGACACTAGTTTGCACGGTATGATATGTATTTAAGTAATGTTTGTCAGACATTATGCAAATATTTCTTCGATAATTCTGTTAAGGTATAAGTACTGTCATCCTTCGAACGTTGGTTTGCCAGTTTTGCCAGGGTTGGATCGGGGAAGTAAGGCTGCAAGCAAACAGAGCGACTACAAATTCCAATACACTACGGAAAGATAATGTTCTGGCCATGCAATTATATTGTGAAAGAAACTGTCTCAAAGGAATTAGGAAAGGTTGACCACGCCTACATAAGAATGGTTTTATACCATGCTGTTTTTGAATCATGAAAATAGATAAGAAATTGACCCAATCCCGCTGAAAATCACATGTAATGCAAAAAAAATAGGTATAATGGAACTACACACACAAGTGGCATGAATGTTCTGCCAGAACATTTTTTCAGCTATTTCTAGTCAGATTTCCAATATGAGAGCATTTGAAGATCAATCCTATTCTGGAGACGTTTTTACTATGATGTTCTTCCAAACTGACATAAACATGATAAAAGGAATGAGAAAGCTCACAAATTATTTTTCATCTTTCCCAGAAGTCAACAGCTGTTGATGTCTTTTTTGCGGTTCGACAAATTTAGACCTCTCTTTCTAGAATTTTTGCAGATTGTCAAACAATGAAGAATAGTATACTAGATATTAAAGTTAACAGGATTTGAAAAATGTCAGTGCAATACAATACAATACAATGCAATAAGGATTTAGTACGCCTTTCCCATAAGGCTCGGAGCGTTTACAAAATATTTAAATTATAGAACACATTATATTTTTTTATATAAACACAAATCAGAAAACTCTTCAATGTCTTCAGTGTCTCGCATTTTCCCCATCATGCCCCATTCCAGTTTGTAGAAGCTTAGTTAAGGTCTGATTCTGAAATAGGAGATTCTCAGCTTTAAAGTGATATATAACTCATTAGCATCAGATGTTCCTAAACTCACTGTACAAAGAGTAGAATGGACAATCCCTCAGAATGTTATTTCTGAGAAATAAGGGTTTAACGTTTGCAGTCTATTGAAGCACTCTGATTTGCAAGGCGTTGTGCTATGGTGACAAAAGGAGGATTAGAACTCGGTAAAAAATTCTATGAAGGAATTATCAGATTGTCCTAAAACTTGGCATACTAATTAGGCATATCCTGTTCATCATAGTGCACAAGTACCAATGCAATAACTCACTCTCTTTAAAAGTTATGGAAGATCAAATGAGACAAGTATCCAGGATACAATATCTAGAGAAGACATACATAAGTTCAATAAAAAACTGTCAAAAAATACCACTTTTAGATTGTTTGGTGCCTCCAAATTTTTAGATTTCTTAGAAAAAAGGAATATATTCTTTCAGGAAATTCCCCAGAACTAAAATTTCACCATGCCAACCCAAAACACACTGATTAAGCTCTAACTGAAAATCACACAGTGCGACTTTTTGGTGGTTTGGTGGTGCCTGGTCACAAATAGCCCCCTAAATCTGTGACTGTTATTGTGTATTAGGCCCGGGCCCTATAGGTCTATGAATTTATAGTCTAGATCTACTGCTGATTTCCTAACTCTAAATTTCATTGGTAAACCATGCAACTTTCTTTTTCTGTGATCGGGAATCTGAAACATCGTTTTCTTTTACGAAAAAGGTATCGACTCCCGAACGATAGCAATCGGAAAGAAATGACCCAACCCCTATTCATTTAACACGGGATTCCCCGTGCAAAAATCAAAGTTATAGTGCACGATCGTGCACTATAACAACTTTTTTGCACTTCACGTGATGCGAATCTAACCAATCACAGCGCGCATTATGCATTCACTATTTACCATATTTAAATAATCGGAATTGTTAAATTTTCCATGGTTTCAACCTCCATAAAAAAACGTGCGTGTACTCATGTCCAGTGAGAGAGCAATGATACGCTTATCGTACTTATACGTACTATGGAGTATCGTAATCCTTATTTAAATCGATCTCGCATATCTATTTTGTAATTTGTATGATGGTCTTTGAACAAGTTCCCCATGCAGTACAACAATTATCAATGTGTGGTAAAATTAGTGCACAATAAAGATTTACTATAGAGTCTTTTGAGGTATCAAACGTTTTATACGAAGGATACATCCGAGATATCTTTTTTTAACTATATTTTATATGGTCAGACCACGTCAGTTGTGAGTCAAGTATGACACCTTAATATTTTATATTATATCCCTTCTATGAATTTTCATGAGTATTCTAAATACATGATTGGTCAATTGGTAATCACGTGATACAATTATAATTTCACTAGGAAAAACAAATCTCTGTCGGAGCTCCGAATATCTTTAACTATTTTTCCTGGGCAGAACTGCGCATGTTCTATTTAATATTTTCTTCCAAGGCGCTACTGCGCATGTTCACTTAAAAAAATATGTCAAATTCGAACCCTCAGACGACCCGCTAAACGAGTCCTTGACCTATTACTATGCCAGTCCCTCCTCAGATAAATAATTTCCACTACACTTTCTCACAGCTTGGTATAATTGTATAGTGTCGACATATTGCATGTTAATATCATTTAATTTAATCGAGTTGTTATTGTTTTCAAACTTTCCTTTTGACACAAAAGACCTGTCCATGGTTTTATGTGAGTGTATATACATCTTATTTACATCAAACCATCTACAAATTAAATCAAAATCAATTTGAAAATTCTCTTGAACTTCCGAAATATTGAAAGCATTATTAAAAATGACAGTATCGTAAGCATAAAGTGCTATTTAAGAATTATTATGAATTTTGAGATTATTAATATCATTTACATACAAACAAAATATAAGGGGGCCGAAGATTGACCCTTGCCGTACCCCGATCTAACAAATATTCACCGAAATGGTTATTTATAAGAACACATTATTGCCTCCCCCTTATGTAAGTTTGGAACCTTTTTAATATATGTACCTTATTACTAATCCCATAAAACTTAAGTTTTTCCGATATTGTTTCAAACCTCAATTAGTCAAATGTCTCGTTGGGTAGTTGTGGAGTGTATTGTTAGTTGTGAAAAGGTCCGAGAGAGCATTCGGGAGTTCATTATTGATTAGTTTGAACTTCCAACAAGACGAACTAAAGAATGAATAGATTAGAGTAGAAAAGGAAATGAGATGGAGAGATTGAGTTAAGAAAGGAATGTAGCAACTTCACTCATGTGTTTATATATGTAAAATTGTCTCAAATGAATGTTTTTATGTAGTATTTTACTAAATATTTGTAATGAATTACATTTCGCATATAATGTGTCATGCAAAATGTAAAATTTTATGTAACATTTACTTAGCACTATTTAAGTAAAATTCATTTTGCAAAAGAAATGGCTATTATGTAAAATGTGTTAAGTACAAGTATTTTTTAAAGTAGATATTCAAAGAAAATCACAAATATGGCAATTAATGTATCACTAGAAACTGGGAAGCTTACAGATGGCAATCGTATAAGTTTTATGTCAACTGCGTATCTGGTGATTATAAAAACAACACAAATAAAAGCTCTTCTCAGCATCTGGAATATCCGAGGATTCGCCAGAAATATAGCGATGTTTTGATGTCGTCACACTCGGGATCGATCCTGCTTAAGCAGACGACGTCCTATAATGAATGAACGTAATTGCAATGCAATTATTTATCAAATTATAAAGAGTTTGGTGTATTTAAACATGACCTTATTTCACACCATTATAAAGGGAAAGTGAAACTGATTCTGATAGCTAAAACCGTTTGATTGTAAATACATAGGAGAAGGGTCAATGATCAATGAAATAAACCCCACTTTCAAATTGAAAAGCCCTCCGAATAATAGCAGGATGGTATTCGTTCCCTCTTGAAACGCCGAACATGGCCCGGTGCAAGCAGCTGAAAATACAATGGCGTCTTATTTTGTTTACAAGTGACTGATTCCTTTATTTTTTTAACGCTGCATTTTTCATCAAAATAATACCATACACGAAGTTAAGAGTGAGGCAACAGACTAACATTAAGACTGACGCTAGTGAAGGAAGAGAAATAAGTGAAGAGGAGATGACAAAATAGGCTCTGAAAAATGTGTAAGATGTTATGGGACATCGTCTGCTTAGACAGGACTGGTCCAGGGTGTGTCGTCACATATCTCAGCAGCGTTCGAGGAGCTCTTCAGCTGCTATATCGGGGGCTGTATTTTACCGTTTTATAATTGATAATAATCATTACTTCAAATGTCTCCAAGCGTTGAATTTGGATAACCTTGTTTAATTTATGCCATCTATGCAATAATAAGTATTAAGCCAATATTTAAAATCATTAACGTTCTACTTTAAAGGGAATTTTATCATGCAGATGTTATAAGTCATCATTAAGTGAAATGTTTTGTAAACTATTGTGTATAAAATACATTTTACGAATGTCAGTTGACATTAACATGATTTTGATACACAGTTATGTAAAACTGACTGAACAAATCTTGCAAAATAACGCTGTAAGATATTTCTTCATAAAGATTTTTGCAATATTGCCCTTTTCGTTAAGTTTATTTAACATGCACAATGTAATTTGTCGTCATTAAGTAAAAATGTTTTGCAAACGGTTTTGTAAAAAATGCATTTTCGTATTTTCCCCTCAATATTGGGGGAAACACTTATATGAATATTCATGAATTTTCAGTAGCGTATGGTTTGGGGTGGCCCGATTTTAATAACTGTTACCAAATGCATAAAAAATTATAATGGGTATATAAGAGCTTGCACTAGACTGTACCAACTGGATAGGATAGGACTAGGATAGGATAGGTTAAGATATAGGATAGGAAAGCTTAAAGTAGGATAGGTTAGGATTGATAAGTTAAGACCCAGAAAGACATAACAAGCAGGTTTATTTTTTTTTTTACCTGGGTTGGAGGAAAAAGGAAACAATTGGGCAACTGAATTTGCCCAACCACATAATACATGTGTAGAATTGTTTGTTAGGTAAAATTTACACGTGAATTTTAAGTACCTATATTTAACATGACATTTTACATAATTATCGTCGAATATTTTGTTAGCTAAAATTTACACAAGTTCCTATTTAACAAAACAATTTACATAATTTTGGTAAAACATTTTGTTAAGTAAATTTTACAAAAAAGTTATGGAGTTCCTATTTAACAAAACAATTTACATAATTTTTGTAAAAATTTCTGTGTGTGTACGGCACAAAAAGAAACATCATTGGTGAATAGGAAACCGCAAATAACCATTTCCTACAGGAACATAAAAGGCGAAAGTGAGAAGGGGAGAGAATGACAAATAGGTAATGGACAAGAAGATGCAGAGGAGATGGAGTGAAAGGGGCAGGAGAGAGAAGCCACTTTAAAAAATAATGTGCGAGAAACAAAAAGGACGAAAACAAGTGCGATACAGAGAACGAGATATAGAGAAGATAGAAATAGGAAGGTAGTGGGAGAAAGAAGAGTAAAGACAGAAGAGGAAACCCGATATAGAAAATAAGAGAAAGGAGCAGAAAGCATTATAGGAAAGGGAATTGAAAGAAAGAATGGAAAATGAGAGAAAGTGAACACGCCAGCAACATTTTTGGTTTTCAAACATTTCCACCCGTCCCATATAAAACGTCATATTATTTCATATCAGCTTGTGTGGTCGAGTGACGGGTTTCATGTTTACCTCACCTACGTAAACAAATGCATGGCATTGTGGGATTCTGCTTCTCCATACAACACGTCGCGTTCGGTTAAAATTGTTGACAGTATATTCGACGTTTCACTGCAACAGAGAGAAGCCACTAATCAATCGACGAGATTATTTCCTCTCGCAATTCTAAGAAAGTTACATCAAATTAAAACCTAAATTTTAGTGAATTCAATTCGAGTAAAATCGGACATGAATCTGACTGACAATTCGTAAGCAAAGACTCCTAGTTCAGACTTCTGTTTTGTTGAATGATAAAATTTCCCTGCTGTTCATACATTTTTAGCCAGGTAGCAGTTATCAAGACTGTGTGGGAATTCAGACCACAAATATGGACGATATTTTGATTTCTGATATCAGCAAAATCCTGTTTATTAATTCCGGAGTTTTTAACACCGAACTAAAGTGAGGACGTCAAAGTTCCTCATTACTTTGAAGTCATCGAGCTCACACAAAAAGTTAGTGATCCGATTCTTATTCTTTTCTTTTTTGGCATGTATTTGGAATAGAGTATAGGCATAAAATGCCATCAGATTGATAAATGTTGATCATTGTTCGCTGATGTCAAAAAGAAAATATGTTAATGATAGCATAAAGAGGAAGCGGATGAAGGCGAATCTTAAAATGAAATGAGTTTCATGATACTAAATATGTGACCCGCCGCCTCAAAACCTACAATAAGTCGCACGGACCACAACGTAGCAAACAGCCCAAAATAGTAAATTTGCTTGGATCAGTCGATTTTCTGTTTTTGATAGAAATGGGTAGTTTCATTATCATTCCATCATGTCTCAAGTTTGTGAGTCGTAATTCGACTTAGAAATATGTTTTGGGGGCATTTTAAAATGACTCCTTTTTTTTCACCTGTCGAGCTAATGAATGTTTGGAGAGCTTTTGTAATACTTTCATTCAATGCCAAATTACTACTTTAGCTCTAAAAGGTATTAACTTGATTTTTGGAGGAGTAATGTCCAGGGTCTCCTGGAGCAGCGTGCCAAAATTCAGCCTAATCTGATAATCCCTTCATACCAGTTGCTATGGCCATTTGAATAACCAGTTTTAATTGGGCGCACACAAAGAGCGAAGGTTTAGCACTCTTTTGTTCCGAACTTAAATGGCCATTTTCTCTGAATAGGAGTTATTGATTGCTGGTTACATACTGATTCTAAATGTGATATTTAAAGGTGTTATCGTTGAGTAAACTAGGCAAGTGATATACCACACATATATATGTACTTGTAGATTAATGATGGAAATCAAAAAGATGAAGTAAATACTTCAAGCATTTATATTAAATCAATTTTGATGATGAATCTGTTTGTTTTATATATGTTTCAGACTTTCAGTACAAACATTTTAACATGGGTTTACTACAATTATGTGGTACGCAATGATAATAAATGTTTTCATGCGAAGCGTGTTGCTTAGTCAAGCGTTCTCAACAGTATTTCAGTGTTTTCGCTGAGATAAAAGAAAGACGCAAAGTTTCTTCATACTAAGTCAAACTACAATTCTGATAAATTAAATTAGGAAAATAAACAAAAAGAAAGAACAAAATTGCCCCCACGCACATGTGTTTGTATTTTGGTGGATTGGTGGGGGTGTGCGGAATAATGCAGTTATGCCCTTTTTTATGGGAAATAGTAAAATTAAGTTTCTGGAGCAGACTTCGAAACCAAAATCACATCCCAAAGAGAAAGATGTTAATTTATTTGCATTGTCTTTTTAAGAAGAGCATTTAAAATAAAACTGACTTGTCTTAGGGGTTAGGGTGCACTGAATGTGTTGTTCGCTAACATACCCCTGAAGAAGAATAAATATATATACTAAAGATAAACAATACATTTAATTCGTCACTGAAGACGAATTAGGTGGTCTGTCCCTGTAGCAAATTGCTTTGCAAGATGTGATAATATTTGTGCAAGATAATCATGTTAATGTTGACGACAATGATAAGATGCTCATATAAGTGATGGCAATGCTGACAATGATTATTGATAATGATGATCATAATAAAACCAACTAGAATTGCAATCGTATCAGAACGATGTGCATGCAATGTCGTTCGTACCTTCTAGTTTGTTGAAAAGTTGACGGGTGAAATATAAAGATATGCATGGTAAAACATGATATAAGATAAGATGGGATAAAATAATGCATACTGTGAGATTAGGAGATGATAGAATCATGAAAACAAGAAATGAAGAACAACAAAGAATGATGATGATAATGCTGATGATGACAGTGGTGATGGTGATGATGGTAATTGTGGTTGTGACGATGATAATGGTGATGATGAGGATAACGGTGATGATGATGATAATGGTGATGATAATAGTGATGATTATGGTGATGATGATAGTGGTTATGATGATGATAATGATGATGATGATGATGATGATAATGATTATGGTGATATACTGATGATGATGATGATGATAATAATGATGGTGATAGTGATGGTAATGGTGGTGATAATGATGGTGATGATAATGGTGATGAGGATGATAGTGATGATGGTGATGATGATTATGGTGATGATGATATAATGATAGGCGTCATTTTGAGACCACTCTCATAAAAATATTTCTATGACATTCCTGTCGAAGCGTGTGATGCATTATAGATTTATAGACAAAATGGAGTCTAAAATGTCACGCTTGACCGATTTTCAAAATCCGGTATTGCCTAAAGGAATGTCCCTGCAAAATTTCAAGAAAAATAAAGATCGTTCAGGAAACGTTGCGGGGGGGGGGGGGGAGTTGGGAAACCGATTTGACCTATAGACAACATGTGCAATGCATGGGCGGCTACAGTGCAGAATCCGTATTATGACCTGATTTGCTTAAATCTCGGTTTCCTGAAAATTTTCTGTGAGACCATATACTGTGTTTGGTAAAAATGGCATAAAACGTGTGCAAAATGAATTAGGGACGATTTGGAGCATTTCTAAATTATACGCGCGCATTGACGCGCGGAGGTACGCGAACGCGCGCGCTTAACGAAATGACCATTACTGGAATGACATTGACTTTAGCCCTGCCAAATATAAAAGAGAAATGACATTTCGGTATGAAGATATAAGTTGATTTTCACAAAATGGCGCCTGGATGACTTCACGTTAACCCGATGACAGATCATCGAAAATAAAAGGACAAAAGGAAATAGGCGGCAGAGAAATTAAAGGAGAGGAGAATATAGATTGCGTTGAAATAAAAAGATAAATGTGACGGAAGGTGTTTGCCATCTACACTGCCCCCCCCCCCCCCCCCCCTCCACTCCAACAATCCTTGACAATCAATTGGTCGGCACAGGATGATTGTACTAAAATCTACACATTCTATAGTTTATTTATTTTACGTAATCTATGTTTTCCTCTTCTTTAATTTCTCTGCCGTCTATATTATTTTGTCTTGTTATTTTTAGGTGGTCCGTACCTACTAACTTTGTCAGAATTGTATTTATTAGGTGGTCTGTCATTTGCCAATCCACCTCTTACTTTCGTAAGATTTTTCTTTCGTTATTATTAGGTGGTCTGTCATCGACAGACTATTTTCGTTTGTCTTTTTCCCCCTTTTATTTTAGTACACGATTTAGGGTTAAACTTTAATTTAGACCATGTTGCATTTAAACCACCTGCATGGAATTTGCCAGTGCGAAATTGTAACAGTATGAATTACACTTTTCCATCACTTATGCGATGCATCTGATTATTAATGGGGACCTATTTCGAAAGGTAAAATAAAAAGTAATATTTTATGATTATGCTGCAAAACAATGTTTTCGTCATGGTACGCAGGGATTTATTAACTCAACGTATCTTATGCAAACTACAAAGATCACTCAGAAACGATACGGGTTGGCACAAAATCGTCTTTACTTGTACTTCAGTATAATTATGTTTATCCGACATACTGCAAATACAATATTGTTTGATAATTCTGTTAATGATTAACTTCTACTATTATTTACCTCTAAAAAACTGGGCTAATTCAGAGGTTGTGATTGTGGCTATATGATAATTATGCCAATAATGCATAGTTAGATTTAAAAAAAAGAAATACCATCTATTTTTAGAATGAACGCTAATCAATGATGCGAATATGCTAATATTTTTTAAATTGGTTTGGTCAGTATGTACCTCTTATGGTTTCTTAAATATGAAATGTGTGAAAGAAAGTTGTTTATTACCTATCGGTGTAAATTACAATGATAATTTATGAAAATTATATACATAAATTAATGACTATTAATTTTGTTATGTATTTCAATATTACTTTTTCTTATCTTAATTGTTGTTTTATAATTTATTTTGTTTTATATGGTTTTGTAATATGTTACACTAAGAGGTTATTTTCAACTTCAGTTCAGGTTTTTATTGTTCAAAACAGACTGTGCCGTTACCAGAAGCAAAACATTTAAATCCTCCCAAACCCTAAGCATTTAACACATAAACGAATATGAAGCGACCATTTTAGATTGACATATTTAAATTTTACGTTTAAGACATTTAAGACAATAGCCGCAGAAGGTACATATGCAAATAGGGTATCGAAAGATGCGCAAGACAAAAGTCATGAAGTTTGAAAAAAAAAATCTGAATGTAATTGCAAAATTTTCAAGGGGGATCTATCGTGCCCCAGTAATTTTAGGTTTAAAAGTTGGTTTGCTATTTTTTGGCGGGATGGAACTATGGAAGTAAGGCTGGAGGCAAAATATAAATCCCAGTACATTACTAATAGACCTGTTTACTAAGTGATTCAAATTTTATGCATACTTTTGAAACAAAGGGTGTTCTTGACAACCTGAAAGCTTGCCAGAGGCTTGTCAGACATAGCAACAATTAATGTATGCAAACTGGATTCCAAGTATTGTAGTTCATTCATTAATAACAGGTTAATGGAATACCTCGTTACTAGGTCCCCAGGAAAGAAACATCCATAAATTTGAATCACTTAGTAAACAGGTCTATTAAGGATCCCTTTTCGCATGACTATGCTTTTTTAATTAAACGTATATCATTATAATGTTGTTCCAGCAAAGTATAGAATTACGTTTTGTGAGGAAGTTGTCCGGTGATTCACCCTTCGTTAGCGGTTAGTCAATTCAATTCAATTTTATTTTTCATTTCATCAGAATCATACAATCAAAGTAAAGCCCTCTCTTTGCCAAATTTCTGCAGATTGTAACAAGGAGGAAAAGTTTACTCAACATTTATTCCCCCATCAAATCATTAATGGCATGATAGTGGTTAGACTACCGTCACTTTCAAGGGGGTGCATCAACAAGAGCGGAGGATTGGAGTTGGGAAGGGGTGTCCAAAGATGCACCCTAGGACAAATTTTATGAAGGGGCATATATTATATATTTGAAGAATGGACATTTTCTGGAAGTTTTTTAAAGATCCACCCTCTTCAAATACACACTGCAGGATTCGGGTGATTAGGAGAAAATTATACACTTCCCAGTATCGATTGTATTTTCCCTTGTAGCGCCCATCCGACTCCCCCCCCCCCCCCCCCCCCCCCCCCCTCCAACAAAAAATTAAATAAATAAGGAGGACTGTTTGGGTGAAATAGTGAAATGAATCCTGGTAATGGCGACCACATCTTCATCCCCATTTTTAAAATCCTGGTGCTGCTACTCTACAGAGACGAAATGCGAATTGAGAAATCCTAACATGACCCTCGTTGAGCAAGGATTTTACATATTTTGATAGAATAAATGTCATTTATTAACCTAAAGTAAATAACAGAAAATGGTTTATTTACGAAAAACTACATATATACATATAAACAACTATCTCGGACAATAACGCCGCTTAATAGAGAAAGATTGAAATGCCGCAATGTAGACGGAATGAACACACGTTTCACATGATATCCCACGGGCATGGTGAAATTGTCCAAGGTGATTTTTGATAAAGTTATATGATAATTATACAACAAATATACAAATTATGCTACTTTTTCTTGTTTCTATGCTACACCTTCGGGGAATATTAGCAATTAAAAACCAATTTCGCTAGAACATGTTACGCCTTTGTTTGTCTGCAATATGAGAAAGAGAATATGAGAAGACATAGATAAGTCGGTTATTTTTATAATGAATAGACAGGATAGAGCAGGCTTACAATGTAACCAGTAACACTCTTTGCTAGGAATGGGAGTAATGCAAGACATTAACCATATTTTGTTGGCCTGTAAACACAAATGTCAGTCCTATTTCAATTATCAAATATAACATGGATATATTGTTTCTTTCACGTTATCTTAGATTGATTCAGTATATTTAACATGTTCTTTGTACTTTTCATTTCTTATCATTAGGTTAAGGAAACACCAGTTTACCAGACGCTTGGTTCGCAGACGAATCTAAAATGCCTGTTTCTATTTGCGAGTGGAGAGTGCGGATAGGTAGATTCGTACAGTGGGTGAGGGAGTACGATATACGAGAACGAAAAGAGAAAATGTTGAAGGAGAGAACTCGGCTACTCAAAATATTACATGAAAGACTCCTTGCTAAACACAAGCAATCTGAAAACAATGACGATGAATCCATGCCAAAGTCAAATAACTCTGCCATTAAAGTGGACAACGCGCAAAATGAACCTAAAATCTCTAAAAGTGACGCTCCAAATGATTCTCAGATGGAGAACAGCCCAACTCAGTCTACCATTAATAGGAACAATATTCAAACTACTGCTTTCTCCAAAAAGATCAACGCTTCAACTGAATCTATTACAAAATATAAGCTCTTTAAATATGACTTAATCTTCTTCCTTTTCTTCTTCGTCTTGTTGGTGTCGTTGGTGTTGTTGTTCTTATTCTCTCTGGATGATTTCCTCAATTTGATAGAGGACTGCAAACTATTTTGGCAGTGGCAGAATAAATGTTACTGGAGAAGTATTTGTTTACTAGGGATGGTCTCAAGCGCCTTTGTCTACAATATGTTGCCTAAGAATATCAAGGGAAAGTTGTTAGGTAATAGGCCGGAAATGGGGGATAACAAAACAGTACCTGAATCTATCATTAATAAAAACAAAATTCCAACCGAAGCTACTATCAAGGAGGAGCACACCCCACCTCAATCTACCATCAAAGAGAACCGTACACCAACTGAATCTACCATCAGAGAGAACACCCCAACTCAATCTACCATCAAAAAGAACAACACTCCCACTGAATTTATCGCCAAAGAGAAAAACGCTCAAAGTGAATCTACAATCCAATGTAACAACACTCCAACTGAATTTACCACCAAAGAGAAAAAACATCCAACTGAATCTACCAACAAAGAGAGCAACACTGCAAGTGAATCTACCGAAGGAAACAACACTCCAGCTGAATCTAACATCAAAGAGAACAACACTCCAACTGAATCTACCACCAAAGAGATCAACACTCCAACTGAATCTACAATCCAAGAGAACAAACCTTCAACTGGATCTACCATCAAAGAGAACAACAATCCAACCGAATCTACCACCAACGAGACCAACCCTCCAACTGAATCTACCACCAACGAGAACAACCCTCCCACTGAATCTACCATTAAAGATAACAAGACTCCAACTGAATGTACCATCAAAGAGAGCAACACTCCAACTGAATCTACCACCAAAGAGATCAACACTCCAACTGAATTTACAACCAAAGAGAAAAAACATCCAACTGAATCTACCAACAAAGAGAGCAACACTCCAACTAAATCTACCATCAAAGAGAACAAACCTTCAACTGGATCTACCATCAAAGAGAACAACAATCCAACCGAATCTACCACCAACGAGAACAACCCTCAAACTGAATCTACCATTAAAGATAACAAGAATCCAACTGAATCTACCGCCAAAGAGAACAACAATTCAACCGAATCCACCATCAAAGAGAAGAACCCTACAACTGAATCTACCAAAGGAAACAGCACTCCAACTGAATCTATCATCAAAGAGAACAGCACTCCAACTGAATCTACCATCAGAGAGAACAGCACTCCAGCTGAATCTACCATCAAAGAGAAGAACCCTCCAACTGAATCTACCAAAGGAAACAACACTCCAACTGAATCTATCATCAAAGAGAACATAACTCCAACTGAATCTACCATCAGAGAGAACAGCACTCCAGCTGAATCCACCGCCAAAGAGAACAACACTCCAGCTGAATCTACCATCAAAGAGAAGAACCCTCCAATTGAATCTACCAAAGGAAACAACACTCCAACTGAATATAATATCAAAGAGAAAAATGCACCAACTAAATCTACCGCCAAAGAGAATAACACTCCAACTGAATCCACCAACAAAGAGAACAACCCTCCAACTCAATGTACCTTCAAAGAGAACAACCCTCCAGCTGAATCTACCTTCAAAGAGAACAACCCTCCAACTCAATCTACCATCAAAGAGAGCAACCCTCCAAGTGAATCTACCGAAGCAAACAACCCTCCAACTGAATCTATCAAAGATAACAACACTCCAACTCAATCTACCATCAAAGAGAACAGTACACCAACTGAATCTACCATTAAAGACAACACTCCCACTAAATTTACCATCAAAGAGAACAACCCTCCAACTGAATCAACCATCAAAGAGAACAACAATCCAACCGAATCAACCATCAAAGAGAACAACACTCTAACTGAATATTCGCTGAAAGAGAACATTACACCTGACACAAGCATCAAAGGGAGAAACATTACACCTGGAGCTTTTGTAAAAGAGGTGATCAACACAAACTACTTGAAGGCACGTGAGGGCGAAATCAAGAAAATGGACACGATATGTAATGAGCAACTCTTAATGCAGGCAGGAGATGTAGAGATGAATCCCGGGCCATTTGAAAGGTAAACCATTATCATTATTATCATCATTTGAAATCTCACTTGTTCTGCTTATAAAATACGACCATTTTTAAATTACGCAGCTTTAGAACGAACAAAATATCTTGAAGAAAGCCCTCGCATTGCAGTGCCAACGTTACACAACCGAATATGCACATTAATATTCAATGTTTGTATTTAACATCAATATAAACATCAATATAAAAGCAAAACAGCAAAACAGCATAGCTGGTTTTTTATAAAATGTATACATAACAAAAAACTGTGTTCGTCACGAATAAAGCATATCCGCCACTGCATTTACCACCATATACCTTTCATGTGGTCGAGCAATTGTGTTGAATGAAAATGACAAGTCTATCTGTCAGATACATTTTTATGTGACATCGGAACTGAAAGAGTTAAGTGCAATACAAATAGGAATTTCCACTGTGTCCATAGAATGATATTAAAGATGACTTTCATTAAAACAAAATAAAGCAAGAAATATATAATTATAGGAAATACAAATACTGTATAGGCTTTTGTTCATATATTATTTTATACGCTCTCTACTATAAATTTGAAACATTGCCTTATGGTCTAATGACTGTTTCCTACAGTGTTAAACATCAAATGGTATATTAGTGACCAATAATAAATCAGTGGCATAATTCATTATATTATATACTCTAAAACTATGTTAGCACGTGGAGTGACGGTCAAAATCGACACGGTATAAAATAAGGTATAAACAGAATGAGAATAGTGATATGCAACGATGCTTACATGGCGTTATGTTTATAAAAAAATAATAAATTGCCCTTGCCATGAACCTAATAGTTCGCCCTTAGGCATGCTACAATAAAAACATAAACTTCCATTCATTCAAGAAGATCCAGAAGAGATACATAAGTTTGTCAACAGGGTCTTCACGCCACCCCAAAATACTCTAATTGGTGAATGAATTATTATGGTACCAAATACAATACCCTCAATAGCGTTTAAAATACATAATCCCTATTCAGCAGGAAAACAACAAAATAACGCTTTTCGAGTACAATCTAACAAACCCTTTATTGATATCATATTTATTTTTATAAAACAATCAAAATCACCTATCGGTGTTATTTATATCAACAAAATACTCGTGATCACGAGGCCACTGCGAAGACCGAATTTGTTATTTAGTGCACTAAACGGCGATTGAAGCTGACAACCCTTTTTAAAGGAAATCGTCGACAACGCCTTAATGCTGAAAACAGACCATTTTCGACGCGGTTGCGTAGCACGACCGTAATGTGGTGAAGCAAATTAAAGCCTACAGTTCAAGGGCCCAGACTTCCAAGAGACCGATAGCCCATCTGGTTTCCCTGCCTTCTGATTTTTTTTTCAGGGTTCCCTAGATGTACATGGCCTATCGGCCTCGTTGGCTGTCGTTCTGAACCAGATATATCAGACCGATTCTCATTTAGAATCCTAACGACAGGATGCAATGCAAAATGTGATGAATATTTATATAAAGAAATAAGTAAATAAATGGGAAAATGGTCACACCGTGCACTGGTGCACTTAGAGATCGATAGAATGCAAAAAGAGGTGAAGAGTACGCTGTTTAAAATCAAAATAGTGAGAGAAAACAAAAAAATATTAAAACTATGAGGAAGAGAAATGTTGGTGTAAGCGTGAATAGTGTTTGTAAAGCACTCTTCTAGTGATTCTTTTTACATATAACTAGGTATAGCACACTAAAATCTGAACTACTTTGGGGTGTGCAAAATTGGTCTCATTTCAAAGAGCGTGACAAAATAAGAAATTTGGCGTAAAAAATCATCAAGATTGGATGAACGGTTCTCGGGATATGATTCTGGAAAGTTTCGGAAATAATCCCGAAAACCTGCCACAAATTGCCATTTTTGGCCAAAAATGTGTTTTTTCAAACTTTTGCACACCCACAAAATCCAAATTACTCACTTAAAACAACTGCAAATTACTGAATCAAAACAACTCTCATTGGTTTATCAAATTTTTATAACAGTAGGTATGTCCCTAATCTCAGATTTGTACAATAGATCCATGAAAATGCTGTTTCGTTCAAAATTAACAACCTCAACTTAGTTTATTGGCAAAAAATGACTAAGTCAGCTAATTAAATATGCGTAAAATGAATATCTCCACTTCTAAAAGTAGCACATGGCTGAAATTTGGTATGGTCATTAAGTCTCCCAAGTTGTATCCAAATATTTACTTTTAATGTGATTATCTCATTAAATATGCAAATTAGCTCATTAAATATGCAAATTAGGTGGATGTTGACGATATTTTTCGGCATGCATAAATTCCTTAAATACATGCTGAATTCAAGTATTAACTCTGTCAGTGCCGATGTCACTTATATGTGTCAGGTAGAATGGTCATTTTCATTCACCAACTGCTCGACCACAGGATAGGTATATGGTGGACAATGTATAATTATCAAAAATTTTAGTAAAAATCAAGCATTCTAAATATGTGATTATAATTATATGCTAACATAGAAACTTTCAGAGAAAATTGCAAACTTTTAAAAAGATATTACCTTATTTCGACATTAAACAACAGTAAACAAATGAGAATCCAAAAAATGGTGGACAAAAAAGAAACTCAAATGTAATTTTCAATCATTCTAGTGCATACTGTTGGGTAAAGTAATAGTGTTTGGTATCATAAGAAATTGAAATAAATTAATAATGAAGCGCAGGCATTTGAAAAGTAAGCATTGATCACATTTTGGTAACATTTTGAAGAGAGATAAAAAACCCTTGGCACAGTAAAAGTTAAACATTAAAGTAATTCAAACTACATCTTATATCCATACAACAGGTTAAAAGCACGAGAACATATATATTTGATTTTAAAATATGTGGTGATATTAGATGGTCTCATTAAATATGCGTAAACTTTGACAAGCAGTGTTGTGTTTTCTTTGACAAAAATGTTCTTTTAAATTGTCAGTTTTGATTCCAAATTCATATTAAACCAGCTAATCTGTAAATCTGATAAGGAGGTCGATTTCTTGTGCCGTCCATCCACACAGATCGTGTAGTCTTGACGTGTGGTGAGCCATCTTCTCATTGAAGGGACACAAATTCAGTCAAGTCGGTGTTGCTGTTCAAATGTTTGAGCGAGTTTCATCAAGTGTTTCACTCATTGTATAAAAAAATGAATTAGATAACAAGAAGCTACAGACTTTCAGCTACAAGAGCATATGTTCAAAATTAAAAATTACCGATTTTTAGCGGAGCCAAGCACAGTTTCTTGAAATCCATTCTAGCTATCATAACTCTTCTTCTGAAGAAGCTATTGAAATTTCTGAACTGCCAACAGGTCAGGGGTCATTTTAGCTACCTTTATGGTAATGTCAGTCTATTGTTATGAATGAAACACATGAGGCTATTCCATTTTACGTTGCGTGTGCTGCACTGTGAGGCAGGCGTAGGAAGCATGCACAGTGATATGCCTAATATAACTTTTAATTTTGACTGTCACTCAATGTGCCAGCATATTTTCAAATAATAGAGCAAAAGACAGTGTAGGTTAATTATTGTAGAGGGTGTATAAAGTAAAATATGACTAAAAGCCTATCTTATGTATTTCTTGCATTATTTTTTCACGAAAGTCAACTCCAATATCATTTCTATACAAAAAATACAAAATACAAAAATCAGCATTCTAAAAATACCCGAAAACAAAAGCACACATAGTCCCTAGGATTTATGGGGGATCTATAAGACCAGTTGAGCCTTAATTATACATTTTCAGAGCTTTAAATTTCATGTTAGCCACATTTTTCAAAATTTGTAATAATGACTGTGGAAATTAAAATCATTCCAAAATCCCTGTTTCCACGTGATAACCTATGGACGCTGGAGGGCAATAACAAAAACTGGGGGAATTATAATTTGGGTTTAAAGCATTCATAGTCCATTAGACTAGTTTAGCCTAAATTATGCCTTTTCAGAGTTTTTAAATTCACGTAAGCAACAATTTTCATATTTTAGAATATATTCAGGGGGAATTAACATTATTCAGAAATCCTTGTTTTTGCGTGTTAAGATAATGTAGCTGGAAGTCTAAAAGCAAGTATAGTCCATAGGATTTATGCGAAGTCTCTTCCACTTTTTGAGCCTTTATTAAGCTTTTACAGTGTCTCAAATTGCATGAAAGCCACATTTACAATAAACTTAAGGTAATACTAGGGTAACCATAATCCTTCTTAAAATCCCTGTTTTCACGTGTTAACCGTATGGCAGATGACTCTGTCAAAAGTAAGCATAATTCTCGGGATTTATAGTGCCATTTCTAGAAAATAAAGGTTGTACAAAAATCTGATTTAAAAAGATAGCATAAGATATTAAATATCAATAAAAATTGTTATACCTATGGCGAACGTAGTTTTTCGAGTCTCAGGAATAAGCATTATATTGAAGGCACAGGGTTCTGTATGAGGAAGAAATTTCGAGCCATTCGCAGCCTAAAAAAGGTGTTCTACATTCAAATTTTGGGGCGAGATTTGCCGCCCATGGCATGGTAGGGGTTTTAACACAGCAAATTACGTCTGCTGAATGTACTACGGAAGTACGTGAGAGTAATTTGACTTGGCATTAAAGGTCTTTGGTGTCACTTTCTTATCCTATCAGGTCCTTAGGAGTCTTACAAGAAAGTGAACTTTTGTCACTGGCAGATCACGTATCTCCGGAGTATTACTACACTTTGTGCATTGCCTTGGGGTTCTCTCAAGCACAAAGTAAAAACATCCTTTCAAGGAACCTCCTCAACGTCCCCCAAGCTGTATTTGATATTCTGTGCAAGTGGAAAATTAAGCAGAGGGATGGTTCCGATTGCCGTCGAGCTCTTAGTGAAATACTACGACAGAAAGACATGAATGAGCTTGCGAACACAATATCAGAAGGTATTTTTTAGGGTTATAACAATTTGCATTTGCAAATGCAAATGAATCCTTAATATACAAACCACAAGGACAGGCGAAATATTGATATCATTCATATTAGGTCATACATTTTCTTTTTTAACTTTGAAGTCCTTTTCCTTGGAGTGATTACTATTCTGTCATTCAGAAAGGTTTGTCTTTTCCATTGTCTCAGGATTTTTTTTTTGTTCAGTTAGTATACATGGTCAAAGTTACGATTTTAATTTGACTATGGTCACATTTAGACCTACGTAACATAACGTGGGGGGGGGGGGGGTACTCATGATCGTTCTAATACCATGAAATCGGGTAGTCTTATTGTGCAAGAAAGTATCACATTTATTCAAAAATAATTTGGATCATTTTCCCGATTTGACTCGTGTTTTTTTTAATGAACAGGCACGTACTCTTCCCAAGAAAACACACCCGCCGGTAAGTAAACGTAGCTGTGAAGGCCTGCTAAATCCATTAGGAAAGAAACGGATAAAAGGGTTACTAAGACCTGTAACACATAAGCAATTGTATAGATAGCCGAGCAGTATTATTACGAAGCCAAATGAATGGCCTATACTTGGATATAAATTATCACGTTTTCATAACAAAAATATGATAGTATAATGTATAACTACGCCAACATTCATTATTTCAATAATAATACTAATAATAAAATTGTTCTGTGTGATTCATATTCATGGTGTCAGCAGGAGATAAAAAGCAACCCCTTACAAAGGAACAGGTGGCCCGTTGTGGTGAGGACTTCAAAACCTTTTATCGAACACGGCTGTGCAAGATCAAGACAGATCCCCTGGATTTTAACTCTATCTTGGAATTCGAAAGCATCTACACAAATTTAGTGCTTCTACGAAAGGAAATGGGAACCACTAGAAAGACACCTTTGGATTACACCGAACTTCTCACGGCGAAAGTTAATGGGAAAGCACCAAAACGTCTCATGGTTGAAGGCGAAGGAGGTGCAGGTAAAACAACATTCTGTTCAAAGATTGCATGGGACTGGACGAATGGAGCTGACGAATTTCAAGAGTTTGACTGGGTTCTGGTTATTCCCCTTCGGAATACTAAGGAAGGTCAGACTGTAGGGGATATAGTAAAAACATATCTTTCAGATAGCAACATTGTTCAACCACGCCAGATCGATGAATACATATTGTCTGCACCTTCAAAGGTGTTTATCATATTTGATGGACTAGACGAGTATGACGGTGATATCTTAAAAGAGAATTCCGATATCGCTAAGATTATTAGATCGGAGAAGTTTGTAGAGTGCAAAGTTCTTGTGACAACACGCCCATGGAGAGCAATTCAAATCAAATCCCACCAAAAAATTACACAGATCTTTGCTTTCATTGCAGTAGCTGGGTTTGGAAAAGAAAACATTTCGACCTATATTGCTAAATACTTTAAGAATGAACCGCAGGCAGGGAATGAATTGATGATTTTTATAGAAGGCAATGATCTTATCCAAGAAAATATGGCTCCATTTCCAATCTACATAGCAATGCTTTGTATCTTATGGCGGAATTCTGATGCCGATAAACGAAATATAATTCGGAAACTTAAAACGTTTTCCCAGCTGTTCAATGCGATGATAATTTTCCTCAAAGACCACTACCTGACAAAACAGGACGAGAACCCGAATGTTAAAATTCTTTCTAGTGAGGAGATAAACAATATTTTATCAAACATGGGAAAATTTGCTTTCTCTGGCCTTTTAGACAAAAAAATGGTGTACACCGAAAATGATTTCAGTGGATATGAAGAAGCCATGGAGGCATGTTGTAGAATTGGAGTACTGAGTCGAGAAATTTATATAGTGCCTAGACAGGAGAGGCGTCTGAGTGAGGGGCATCCTGTGACGACGAGCGTCTTCTTCCCTCACAAGTTGTTCCAGGAATACCTTGCCGGTATATACATTGCCTCTCTTTTTGAGTCGGATCACAACGAGTATGAAATGACGATTGATAATATGATGAAACGACGAGAAGAGTTCCGATACCTCCTGTACTTTACTGCATCCCAAACGAAGAACCTCTGTCTTGATATTACCAAAAGGCTAATGAACTTTAAAAACCATTATGGGAGGTATGAAGACATTCTGGTTGATGTCACCTTCGAAGCGTATGATGATAACGCGGCGATGGTGGTCGGAAAGCACGTATTTGAAGAACAAAACTCACTAGAAATTAGCGATCAAATGTCAGCGCACACTGTGTCCGGATATTTCTTCATCATGGAAAAGATAACAATGGTAAGATCTAAGGCTTATTTATCAAACATGCAAAAATGTCAGCGCACATTGTTTCCGGATATTTCATCTTCATAGGAAAAGATAACAATGGTAAGATCTAAGTCTTATTTATCATTCATGCAAAAATTGTAAGGAAAATTATGAAAGCAATACTATTAAAAAATATATATAAATCATGGGCTCTATTCGTAATGTTGTTTGGGATGGACCAACAACTAGGAGATGCCCCAACCCCATTTTTTTTATTAGCGTTAATCTTATTTCTTGTTTATCAAAGAAAAAAATGTCAGACAAAAACAATCATAACTTCTCTTTAAAAAAAATAATTAATTTAGTAATCATTCGTTACACTTGTAGAACACTCTCATATTAAGTAGACGGTCATGTGGTCTAACAGTATCCCGTGATCTAGCAGACGTCATATGCTCCTCTGCATCGTTAAAAGCATTGGAACTCGTTGGAACGACTATTCATGACGATTTCTACAGTAGCCTGGAGGGCAAAATCAAGACATCGAAGGTATGTCTTGATTGAAGGTATTTACTTTACGATTATATCCGTACTCCGTAACGGTAGGAATGCATTCATTTTAAAGAACATAAGTATTTATATTAAAACCATTTAATACTTGACTTTTGAAGCATACAACGATCAATAGGGTTTGTTTGCACTGTTTTATTTTTTATTTATTTATTCATTTATTTTTTTTTGATGAATGCGTCCCCACTTTTCATTCACAACGAATGTTTAACGGGAGGGTCTGAAAAAACACCATTGAATAGAGTATGTTCATCACCATTATAGGTTGAACGACTTTCACTGGAAAGGATGACTATATCTGAAGAGAGAACATCACACAACTTGGCCACATTCTTGAACAAGCTCCCGAGACTCAAAGATCTGACTCTACGAGGAAACACTTTTCACAGAGATTTCTACACCGAACTAGCATCAGGGACAGGCTCAAAAGATGTGAGCAATTTTACTTTGTACAAACTGATAAGCTATGCGTTTATCGTGTAACCTCGTTTACAAAGATGTCATGTCGATACTTGATACGGTACTAGGCTCGAATACTGCTTGAACAAAACGAGGTTGTATAAGTACAACTAACTCAAGAGAATTATGAATTCGGTCATTCATGAAGATGCCACCACAAGGTATATTGAGGTAGATACGTTTTAATCAAATTTAGAAAAAAATATTCGTTTCGAGCATATCCCTGCTACAACCTGTAATGTCAGAATGATACATAATGCACAGATATGAATAGTGGAGTACTAATTTTCACATGAATGAATTAATTTTCTAGCAGTGAAGTAAAATTCAAAGTTAAGTTGATTCACGTACGTATTATTTAAGTTTTTTGAACGCTTGAAATCCACATGTTAACACTCCGTTTTTTTTGTAGCAACACAGTGCAAAATGTTTTGTTTACACATGTATATATGCAATGTCTACGTAGTCTGCAAACTAGCTTAATTAATTATACTTTAAATAAACCTCTTCCATGAACTTCAGTACCAGAAATTCATTAATTCAGCCGGAAATAATACTCTGCGTTGCGTCGTTGAGACATCACCGGTTGTATCCTTGATAACAGATTTCGTCTACTAAAGAATAATAATGGCGAACATAATTGAAAATTAAGATGTTTCAGAGAAATCTTTCGTAATGTTTTTACAAATCGGAATTTCCAAGGGCTTTCATAATTGCTTCTCAAAACAACTCCCAACACATTGAATAAGAATGAAAGTCATGCAGGATATTGTGGGGGGGGGGGGGGGTTGTTAACATTGTTTAACAGGAGAATAAGTGAAACCTTTGAGTAGGATTTTTCTTATAACCTGAATGGTCACAAAACTATTAAAAAAATGGAAAATGTCACAGGGCGCCACTTTCTCTGAATATATCAGAATAATCATCAAATATATTTGACATTGAACTGGTGAGGGTCGATCAATGATCAGTAACCTGGAGGGCAAAATCAAGACATCGAAGGTATGTCTTGATTGAAGGTATTTACTTTACGATTATATCCGTACTCCGTAACGGTAGGAATGCATTCATTTTAAAGAACATAAGTATTTATATTAAAATCATTTAATACTTGACTTTTGAAGCATACAACGATCAATAGGTTTTGTTTGCACTGTTTTATTTTTTATTTATTTATTCATTTATTTATTTTTGATGAATGCGTCCCCACTTTTCATTCACAACGAATGTTTAACGGGAGGGTCTGAAAAAAACACCACTGAATAGAGTATGTCCATCACCATTATAGGTTGAACGACTTTCACTGGAAAGGATGACTATATCTGAAGAGATAACATCACACAACTTGGCCACATTCTTGAACAAGCTCCCGAGACTCAAAGATCTGACTCTACGAGGAAACACTTTTCACAGAGATTTCTACACCGAACTAGCATCAGGGACAGGCTCAAAAGATGTGAGCAATTTTACTTTGTACAAACTGATAAGCTTTGCGTTTATCGTGTAACCTCGTTTACAAAGATGTCATATCGATACTTGATACGGTACTAGGCTCGAATACTGCTTGAACAAAACGAGGTTGTATAAGTACAACTAACGTCTATGATGAGGAAGGGGAATGACAATAAGAAATATGAATGCATGCTTGCGTTCACATGGAAACAAAAAGAATAATCATGTAAAGGGTATCGGAAGAAAATGCGATCAAGAATATAAAAGTATCATTGTGATTATTTTCCAACAAAAAAATCTATAATATTAAAACTTACACGTTTCTTACCGGTCAATATTGTAGTGTATGAGATAGTTTACAATCGCGTAGCTGACAATTAACGTGTTATTTCTCGTTATTATAACGTTCTCACTCAATTCACGGTGTTTTATCGGAGTAGTTACGGGCAAAAATCAAAAATATGTACAGGCGTTCGACTGTTGTCATAATTACACCGCATATCGAGAAACTGCAGGAAAATACAGACACAATGGAAAAAGTAACACCACGAATATTGACATTATCTTGAATGAAAAGGGAAGTGAAGGAGAGTAAGCCAACAATTTCTTTCCAGAAAATTAGGGAATGATATTCTTTCCCGAATCCCGCCGACCCTATCAAGGCCGTTTCATGTGGACTTTGGGGGGGGGGGGGGGGGGGGATGCGTTTAGATCTAACCTTGTAGTTAGGTCTAGTTGGAAGGGGGGAGGGGAGATGCGTTTAGATCTAACCTTCTAGTTGAGTCTAGTTGGAAGGGGGAAGGGGGGGGGGGGGTGTTTCTGTGCACCATCGATATACATATTTTTACCAACTTTTATTAATAATGTCTGAAGTATCTAGTTAATGAATTTTTATGTTCCCATTGCCAAATCGTGTCCCATATGGTTCCAAATCGGCTATTTTGGCCGCCATATTGAATTTTTAATAAAATTCCATAATTAAACATTATGTATGAATAAATAAAACAGCTTTTTTGAGTAATAATAGGATGAGGAAGCGCTTCAGAGAGTTACTTTTGTGATTTGAGTAGCCTGGGTTCCACACATCAACAAATGTGAAAAAAGTGATGACATTTGCACCAAAAACCGCGTATCCTAACCTCATCTTGTTTTTCAACTAGTAAAAACAATGATTGGCTATTGTGTGCGAAACCCCTAGACTTTAATCTGTGTGTTAGAAGCGGCACAGTTGAGACGCTTTACCAGCATGATTGGTAAGAGTACTATGTTAATTGTGAATTAATGCACAGAATTCAATTCGATTTTTTTTTTAATGATATACACGAGTACTTTGTAGTGATTGATGTTTTATGTTCAAAGGCGGTAAAATTAATTGAGACCAAATCGAAAATACTGTAGATACATATTACAGTGGACAGAGACAGAGAAAGACAGAGAGAGACACAGGGATGGAGAGGTGAACAAGGAGAAACATATAGAGTGAAAATAGGGGATGGAGTTTAAACAGAAACAAAGGTGAGAAAGAGAGAGAGAGAGATGGTGCTTGGGCAGAAAGACAGAACAAAATACGAAGGAAGAAGGTGGACATGGAGAGACTTGGAAGAAGAATAGAAGAAGGTATGCTAAAGGTCGCTCTTTCTCTTTCTCTCTCTCTCTGTTCTTTTCGCTTACACACTTCCTCCACTTTCCTTTCTCAATTCTCCCTCTCTCCCGCACTCTTTTTTGTCTCGCCCACCGGAGGTGAAGGCGAGACTAAGGGATCCAAATTCCGTCCGTCGTCCGTCCGTCCGTCACAAACGTTATGACAGATAACTTTGCAACCGTCACTCACTTTTCAACCAAACTTGGGTTGTAGATGCACTGAGGGGACCTGCATGTTATGGTGCCGTTGGAGGTCACATGATAAGGTCAAAGGTCATTTCAGGTCAAACGTTAAAGTTTACCTGCAAGACTCTCTTATGACAACTTATTACAACTTTGTAAGCGTCACTTTCCAAACAGTAATGTAGATATATGCAAGCATAACTCATGCATATTTATGCACTTGGGGGACCTGTTGCATGGCAACAGAGATCACGATATTTCTAGTTATCGCATTATGATTTTCGATAAGTCACCCCAATTATCTTTCGAAGTTTAAATTTTGATTGATTTTATAATGTTGCTATATCAGGCAAGGTTTATTATAACCCATTGAACATAGGCAGGTTGAGCAGCACAAGAGGTTAGCTTAACAAGGGCGGTGGACTTTTGGTTCATTAGAAAGATTTTTAATGTGTAAATGACTATTATCATTCAAGACTTTTCTTGCAAAAGGCCCTAAATCCCACTTTTCTTGCAAAAGGCCCTAAATCCAAAAAAATCATAAATATAAAAAATCATATAAAATATTTGACGGCCGCAGGATTTTTAAAATTGTGATTATTGTTACTTGTGGTGATGTCTCTTAAAAATACATGAAGATCTTCTTGAATGAGATCATAGAACTGTATGAAACAAAAAATCTCAATTTACTAAGAAGTAGGTAAAGTGGATTTAGGGCCTTTTGCAAGAAAACTCTACATATAGGCGTTTCACATACAATTCGTACAAATTTAAGTTTAACATTCACAAACTATATTGTACCCCAAAAAATATGATAATGATAGTTTCCATGATATATCTAAATAAAAACAATACAAATTATCAAATAATTATATTATCAGGTTTTGACAAGAATCACGAGATAAAATTATAACTCTATATCTACGTATTACTTACAATTATAGGGAGGAAGTGAGTGAAAATTCTAGGGTTTATTGAGAAGTAAAAAGGTCGGCTTGGTCCAAAGGTGCGGTGGCAGAGCAGTCCATACTTTGGGCGCAGTGAAGGCAAAATACCGTGAGCCATAGTACTATATGCGTGCAGAGGGGACTTGAAGAATAAGATGATATGATGCATGAGTAAAAGGGTTTCGAGGGACGTAGAATTCATTTTTAACCAAACTCTTGCAATCTAAGGTCACGTTTAGGTCATAACGGTCAAATAAAGGTCAAATCTGTTATATGTGTACATGACTCTGCATACGTTATATATTTAAATTGTTATAAATGTCTATAATGTTTAAATGAATGGGCTTTGGGTGTGTGGAATTAATATCTGAGATCATTCATTCATTTATTTGTCAGAAAAGGGTTAATTCAAGGTTGAACTTGATATTATGGATAGTGCTTTGTTTAGATTTGATTTGTCTATGACGGGTATGTGGTGCCAATTTAAGTCGAGTTCACAAACTGAAGGTCAGGTCAAAGTTCGATCTTACCCTTGGGTCGAAACTGTCAAATTCAAATACAGCGTATCTGTCATTTTTAGTTCATTGTCAAGGCTTAGAGGATAATATTTGTATGCAGAATTATGGCATAAATGAGTGGGAACGATTTGGCTTCGACCAAATTTGTTTTACATTTCTACTGGCCAAAAACCAAAAGTGAACTCCAAGTTGTTCTCTTTGGTCGGCAATCATTGGAACAAACAGGGGACTACCACGGTCAGTTTTTGTCAAACGTAAAGATATACTCGAAACAATGTTATTATCCAGGGTTTTGATCCACAATTATTCATATGATGTATGCGGTGATGATCTGGTATAAGTGATGGATATCACATATACCATATCACCATTTACACCCTCAGTTGTACCCAAAATTTGCAATTGCAGGGATTATCTGCAAACATGTGATGTAAAGTCCGGATTATGTTTATGTCGTCCAATATTTGTCTAGTTGAAAACTCAGAAGCGTGGTGACAGGATCTAGCTCAGGTTTGGAGGTATTCTTCATGTTTATTACGTGAGATTTTCCCGAAGCAACGTTTGTAATAAAATCTTGCTTCATCTGGTTTGTCTGCAGAAATCCAGAAGAGTTTATTGGATTCAAGTCTCAGTTTAGGCAGAATGTCCTCACGAAGTGTTATACTAGGTAAAGAATCATGAGAGGATGTTCCGTTCTACAGTATTCATAATACCAAGAGTTATATTTGACGGAAACGAAACATCTATTTTGGTCATGACGAACCATCAAACTCATGTTCATGGTGGACATTGAGACGATGTTCAGAATTATCTGGTATGGTTAGAAAGCAAGGGTCCCTTAACTACTGATGTCCACTGATCGGTACCATTAACACAAAAGTTTGCAATTAATCGCAGATTTGAAACAACCGTTTTGATTGATCTGTAGGGGCCATGTTCATGAGACAATAAGCTAGATAGGTTATTGATACTTTGCGATTGATTGCAAACCTTTGATTTACGGGGCCCAGGTCATCAAATTCGGCAAGGGAAGGTCCTTTATATCGTATGAAACTATAAACCCTACCTTCCCAACACTACACCCCGTGATGAACACATGGACCTTCATGCATAGAAACTTAATCCTAATCTCCATGCTAGTTCTGCAAAGTATATCTGAAACTGAAAGTTTGCACTGTAATTGCAACAATCTAGAGCAGACTATCTCACACATAGTAAACATACTGACAAATTTCCATCAAGAGTGGCAGAAACAAATCAATGTGTTAAGGGATTTTTCGTTCTTGAATAGTAGAAATATATTTCAGTATCATCCATCATTTTTTTTCCTGTCGAGCACCTCTCATCAGCAATAATATTATATGTAGCATCTGAACAATTAAAAGGAAAGGCATGATCTTATTATGGTGACAGATGTTTACTACTACAACTTAAAGAGCTGTGTTTTACTCAATTAGCTGGTGACAAATTTTGCCTACTTGGACATCCATATGAGCGTGATGAATTAGACGTAAATGTATGGCGGAGAATAACCTATGCTGGCGCTATCTGTTAAGCTTCAGAATCTCAATAATAACCGCTCTTGGTTCCAACAAAGATCATTTAAAGAGGGGGTCTCATGGCGAAAAAAAAAATTGGGGGGTTTTCAGGGTGTGAATGTATACAGTTTAAGGAATAAATACCTGTATTACCTTTCTAATTGTCTGAAGGGAACTATATGTATTTCAAGGATGAATATGCACCTTTTAACCGTTTTTGAACTCACGATCAGCTGTTCCGATAAACAAAGCCATCCTCATGAATATGCAAATTTTGACCCCTTACGTCATGTCAAGTAGTCGTGTCAGCATCAAAGTCAGCAGCATCGTAGCGCGCGCTAGCATGATCTGTATGATATTTGCGTATGCCAATGAAATGGCGGACGAGTGCGAAGCTGTTTACGTGATCGAAGAAGAATGTGAGGATTCCCCCTTCGAAAGTTCTTCATCTGAATCCGACAATGAGGTTATCGAGAGGGATGATCATGTGGAAGAACGACAAGAGGGAGACGTGATTGTGGAGGCGGCGAGTAAAAGTTATAGCATAATATGGGAGCAGAGCCTTACCAGTTCGAACCCAGCGCCAAGCTGCAACGGCTGGCTCGTCCACCGGATTCAACCCAGCATGAGACCACCGAAGACGATCGATGTATGATGGGAACCATCTGGTACGTTTCGTCTTCGATACTACGATAGTCAAAATTAGTCAGACAATTTTTATGCCTTATCATTACATTATTCCCTGTTCAACCCCATACCGTTGTTGCTTAAATAGCAATGCATGAAGAAAAAAAAAATAACCTCAGCCTCTCACTCTCAGAGTCAGACTCTCGCTCAATCTGGTCTTCAAAAAGTTCAACTTCGTCTTCAATTCAACAAACAAGTTCAATTAAAGTTAGACAAAACTCGAATTTCATTTTCAGTACTCAGACTCAGTCAGAGGCTCAGAATAGCCTCATTTGATCCATTACTAGAGTACATTAGGTCTGTGAGCTAAATTTTGTCAGGCCTGACATGCCTGAGCTGGATTGGGGCACACCAAAATGACTAATTTTCCTAAATAACAATACTGAAGAATACTGAGAAATGTTGAGTGTTCCATAAATTACTGTGTCAAATTAAAAAACTTTGTCGTTGGACAAATGCTGTTTAGGGTTTCAAAAATTAGTACTGTCACTGTGTGAATTAATTTTTTATGCGTTCCCAGTTCGACCTATACTATCATGACTATAGGATGCTGAAGGTACATGTATAATTGTTTTTAAATATAACTTATAAGTTTATAATGATGAGTGATTTCTGTCCGAAGGGGAGAGCTTGTGCCTTTTAGTTTTGTGGCAACAAGCTGTAGGTAGACCGGTCAACCGCACTTGGTCAAATTTGTTTTCATCCAGTGGGGGGTTGTATTTATAACTTTATCATTTAATGTTGTGTTCCATGTTTACATTTGATGATATTCTCTTTTTTTTTTCTTTCTACTTCAGGAGACCGAGACATGTGGCATACCGGCAGCTAGCAAAGTGGTGCTGGGGCTACCTCGGAAAGGAAGTGTGAGTCCCTCTTCCATCATGTGCAGTCACGATACGGACAACCTTTCCGTCAGATGACTTCTGCGGGTTCCATGAACCCCCAGAGTCTTCAGATTAACTTACACCTTACAACGGTTCTTTTAAGAACCACCATACAACCAAGAAAGAAACAAAAGATTGCTCTTATACACTACACAAAAAAGAAAGTAAACACCTTTTCAATATCAATGTTTACTTGTATATTTTTAATGAAAATTAGAGTATTAAATATCAAATTAAAGGGAATTTGTCTTCCAGGCCATGAGGTAATCAAGAAGTGAAATTTTTTATGCATGATTGAACACACTTTTGTGTTCCAAAGTGCAAAAGCAAAAATTGTAAAACTTTCAAATCAAGTCAGACCCCTTGAAATTCACAATAACATGGCAAAGAAAAGGAAAACCATTATAACCACTAACATGGATTATTATGAAACCGAAAATCTGTATTTATTTACATAACTTTTCTGCCCTCAGTTTCTCTTTCTTTTAAGTCGATATCGTGTTGGCCGTCAAAATTGTCAATCAGTTCAGCGCATGGATGTCTCAAAATGGATATTTCTCAGTGTAATCTACCCTGCGAAAAGTTTCTCCACTCCTGAACCGCAGTGGTGGATCCAAGGAAAGAACCAGCCACTCCCTTTTCCATGATGTCCCACCCCATCCCCCCCCCCATCCCCCCCCCCCCCCAATACACATGACTCAAGTTTGTACCCGAGAGTGTACTGCTTTGAAATAATTATGGTGGACTTGGTAATATTAAGTTAATGGAGGGTCCATCATATTCTTTCATCATATCAAGCGTAATACTATTATACATCCAGAACAGAGGGCAGCATATTAGCAGACTGGATTTTGAAAATGGGATTGTGCAGAATATAATACCTCTATTCTAGGCTCCAGTGTTTATACATTTCGTCGATATGATCAGATGATAGGATCGATTGTATACTCTTTATTACCTCTATATAGGTTTAATTTTTAGTTGGCTGTAAAGTCTAAGAGGTAAATTTGATTTTGACATTTTATGGGGAGAGATTTCTGCTGGTTACAGAAGAAATGTTTTGAAATTTCAAAGGTACATCGCGATATAATTTTGATTCTCTCTTCCCCCTCTCTCTCTGTCTCCCTCTCTCTCTTACCTTTCCCTTTTCATATTTCTTTTGTTTCTTTGCTTTTATGCTAGAGCCCTATTGAAGATGTTATGGAATTGGCTACCATGCAGTGAAATATTGACGGATGCAGGCGGGAGTGTAAGGGGCACGTGCCCCCTCTATTTTTTGGAAATCACACATCGAACATTCACAATTGATATAGCTAAATCTAAGAAAAGTGTCATCTGCGCCCCCTCTACATTCAAATTTGCTGTTTGCACCCCCTGTATTGCCAAATTGTGGATCTGCCCTGAATATCAATTACGGTAATAATTGTTGGTATTTTTTCAGTGCAGCCTTTCATCCTGAGGAAGTCTATATGGACTGAAGAATCTTCAGTCAAGCTTTATATCTTCTTCTCTCCCCCCCCCCCCCCCTCCCCACGGTGAGCCTTAAAGGGGGTACCCAATGCTGAAACAATGTTCATTTAAAAAGAGCATGTTTTTATGAGCAGAAAATCATCTGCCTAAAGTTTTTGTATAAATTTGTGTTGCCAGGAAAACCCTGAAATATGTTAAGATTTCAGGATATTTTGGCCCCTCAGCTGTGTCCCAATTTCAGCTAGGTACCCACAATGACGTCAAAGTGGTTACCTTACGCGCAATTCTAGCAAAATGCGCACAAGGTATACGTTTTGTACAGTCTAGCGCGCAACACAACTGCAATACGCGAACCTGGGTAACCACTTTCACGTCATACATCACACTCAAATTTTTAGGTCAAACCTTGACAATTCACAAATAATTTGCCAAAATGCATTGATTTTGATTGAAAATTATATCAAATTTTTAATGTTATTGTTCTTAGAATTCTATTCTCTATCATATATCAAAATATTTTAACCATTGTGTAATCCCTTTAACAGTATCTTAATAAATAAACCGAGCTGAAATAACCCTTTTTTAAATTCATGATAATCCTAAATGCATGTACACCCATGGAGCATTACTGCTACTTAGCACGAATATGTAACTAAGCTTTTCGGTTGCAGTCTTTGGCAGAATATTGAACCATGCAAAAATATGTGCTTCCAACAGTGTCAAAATTTCATACATTAAAATTCATGAGCGTACAGTGCAAGTTAGAAGGCTCTATACTATGGCCCTGGCTATGCAAAGTCGAAGTCAGACTAATGGGGTGTTGCAAGAAAGTTGCGATTGATTGCAAGTTGCAACTGATCGGTACTGAACAATCAAAATCATTGTTGCAAGCGCATCTTCTTGAATTGACGGACCCTGAACCATTCAGAATGGTTGTTCTAATTTGCTTTACAATTTGCAATTGATTGCAATTTTCTTGCAACACCCCATATGTTTGTCATCATGATGATGAAGTCAACGACTTTAAGTTGCATCGAAAGATCAAGGTAAAATGTGCAACTGACTGAGTTGTATCATGCCCTAGCAATGGCTAAAAATGCACTAAAGACGCAAACTGGAACTGGGCCCTGATAAGTGTAAAAATGATGAAAAATAGTTGTCTCCAAGAGCACAAAACACTTTGTGGACTCAATTACAGGCGAGCAATGGAAGAGTGAAGAAAAAGTCGTGCACAAAATGCATTATAGAAAGAAGAGCCCCAGGGGGCACGACGCTCACCTGAGGTGGATCAATTCACATCTGGTGCATGTTCTCTCTAGCACCACCAGGAGATATGTCAGAAATTGAAACAACTAGGAAGATGTACATGAGATGACGTTAGAAATTAACATAATTCCCCCCCCCCCCCCCCCCATGGTCTACAATGTCATGTATTATTTGAATCTCCTACATCTAAGGATGATTCCCACCAAGTGTGGTTGAATCATACAACAAATCATGCAAAGAATGTACATTTCCCCTCCTGCATATTAACCTTGCCCTCGCAGGACCCCTATGGGGCCACCCTGAGAATGTCATGAACAACTTTTTTTTATTCATCTTCAAGATGTATATATCTAAAACTTCTGGAGAAGAAGAATGTTTGAAATTTACATAGCTTTTACACTTGGGGGCTCTACCCCTGGGGCCACATGTACCATTTTTGCAACTTTGGATCCCCTACCCCTAAGGATGAATCCTACCAAGTTTGGTTGAATTCCGATCATGTGTTTTGGAGAAGATCAGAATGTACATTTTGCCTGGCAGCGCCCCCCCCCCCCCTCCAGTATGTTACCCCCACAGGGCCCCTATAGGGCCCCTATAGGCCACTCAGAGAAATTTCATGAACAACATTCATTCTTCATCTATAGAGGTATCTCCATACACAATACCAAGTCTGAGCTATGCCTGGGTCTGGAGAAGATGTTTGAAATTTACATAGCTTTTACAATTGGGGCCCTCCCCCTGGGCCCCCCTGGGGGCCACATGTACCATTTTAGCAACTTTGGATCCCCTACCCCTAAGGATGATTCATACCAAGTTTGGTTGAATTCCGATCTTGGGTTTTGGAGAAGGTGAAAATGTAAAAGTGTAAAAACGGACGACGAAAAAATTTCCATCGCAATAGCTCACTCGAGCCTTAGGCTCAGGTGAGCTAAAAAACGTTATTATTTACATTCCCATAGGCACGATCGATACTGATAAGAAAATAAACAAGAACATAAATCAAATACTCATTAAAGGCCAAGTCCATCCTAAAAAAAGTTGATTTGAATAAATATAGAATACTGCATACTGAGCAGGATGTGCATATAACTGTTTTGCGAAATTGAGCAAAACTTTAAAATGCCAGAACTTTCTTAGGCAAAAAAAAATTGTTGTATTGGCGTAACGGGTCTCTGAAAAATAGGGTCGGTCGGGAGGGAGGGATTTTTTTTTTTTTTTTTTTTTTAACAACAGTATAATACATAATACACGCAGCTAGTTCTGTCCGCAGCACTTCCGGGTTTTCGATCACAATCGCGATCGCAAAGGCAGCACGATACGCGATATCGATAGTCAAAAAAAAAAAAAAAAAAACCTAGGGTCGCGACATTTTTAGGGTCGGGCGGGTTACGCCAATACAATTTTTTTTTTTTTGGCCTTATTTTACATCCTATTTTGATGAAATTTTCAGTGTTATGCTTGTTGGATTTTTCTCTATTTTTTATTCAAATCAACTTTTGTTAGGGTGGACTTGGCCTTTAATACCTTAACGTATTATATTCTAATAATTGGTAATTTAGGGCAGTGTGACGTTTGTTATCAGCAGTGCTACAGCACCACCACTTGTGAAGCAGCACACACAAAGTTCACAACATGGCTGATGCTAAGAATGTATGTTCTTCAAAGAAGGGCCGAACTTCAGCATTTTAATGTCTTCCATAGTTGCCATGAAAATGCAGAAATCAATACAACATGACAAAATGTTTCAGTTATTGGAGTTCCTGGGTGACTTGAATTCTTCAACGCTTCCAGAAATATTGTGTTTCTGTAAAACTTTAAAGGTTTGGTTGGAGTTGGGCCATTCTTTTACTTAGATTTTCAATTGTCAGTGTATATGGCAAGCCATATAGATACACGATGGTTAGGTACTCTTCACAGAACAGTCTTGAATCTCGAGTGCAAATTTCAGTTCACATCAATTTAAAATATCGTGTTCGTGTATGCTGCTTGGCTTCCTCCGGAGTTGGCCGGTCATATGTAGACGATAGAGGCTGGGGAACATTCTGCAACAGAGGCATGTTGTCCCTCAAGGTCTTCGCTGAAAAGTTCATGCACGTAACCTAAACACAAAAGGATGAAATTATTTTAGCTATTAACAAATTTTTTTTGGCAGTCAATGCCCCACACATATTCAATGCTACTCTCAATTCATGGAAACTCTATAAAATATTGCCACTAGGCCAAAATTGTGACATGGAAACTGGATATAAAGAAATTTGATAAAATATTCAACTATAACGAAGTATATTTTCCAAGGCCAAATGGAAGTATTTTGGGTATTCACCATTAGAAATAGGAAGAAAAAAAATTATGCAACAAAGTTCCATCCTCCCATGGACCTCATTTTTGTTTCCCTCTATGTTGGCTTCATTTACCTGCATAGCATTCCTGTGTAGCTATATGCACACAACTTGGGTGCGAAGTAGTTGATGGTGCCATGGTACGCCTCAACACTGGATGTCTGCTGGCAAGGGTACATTTGCTTGATGTCACGTATCAGGTGCAGTGCCTCGCATCTTCTCGTTCAGATGCTGGCTTAGTACCTAAACAAGCAAACCAAAACAGAAAACTATAAGACAAAAAACAAGTACATTGCAGTGGACAGTACCTTCCACAATAAGCCACTTCGGAGATGCAATCTGAGCATGAGCAGATAAAGGTCATCTGTACCAAATTCTAAAACCCACTGACACTAATATTCGATATGTGCTCATGAATGTCATGTAATCATTATTCAATAAGCCATTTCGCTATCTCAGCGCCGCGGTGCATTGTGGGATAGACTCGCGGATCGCTGGAGATAAACAAAGAGCGTTGCCATGCGTAACAGAGTGCAATACACACGGACCGAGTGCACCGAGTCGCGCTGGCCTGAGTGTTTTGCTCATTAAACTCGCAAAATATTGGATATTAGACCACTTTATATGACTCAAAATGACTGGAGACGATGTTCAGTTTAGTCTTGAACAAATTCAACAGTTAAGCTCATAAATACCTTTGGGCAACAATCATCAAGCTTGTTAATATGTTAGGATAAGGCTATATAACCAGATAAGTTTTGGGTCTTTAAGTACATTTGACTAATTGTGAAAGACACAATGACAACAAGATTTTTGTTTTCAATATGAACAATTTTTCCTTAAAATTAATGACATTTTCCCGTTAAAAGTTTGTCTGTACTACCTAATTAGCTCAGATGGTAAATATGGAATAAGATTTCGGTATTTTAATCACGATTTAAGTTGTGTTTTGTCACACGGCACGGCTCGGAAGTATTTTAATCGTAGTTATATTACAGTCCCACTTGTAATAAAATGTGTTATGTTTTAATTTACTGGTGGAATTTCGTTGAAAGCAATGTAGGAAAAATACATTTTAAACGAGACTAACAATACATATCAGGGCTTAGATATTTGCCAATGAAACTGCTTACATTCGTAAGTAACAAAATAGCGATAGAAATGAAGGAAATCCAGCGATTCTTGATATAGTACGGAGTACGAGTGAATGCACAATCGCACGGTCAGGGGAGCGTTTCATCAAGTGTTTTGTCAGTGATTTTTATTTTTACCGACTAATTTGCTCTCAGCCAATCAGATGCAAGGATTTCAATAGCTTATAACAGTTGTCGGTAAAAATCACTGACAAAAACACTTGATGAAACGCTCCCCAGGTCCCTCAGGCTTGTTTGTTTATGTCCAAAAAATTGGAGACAAGAAAATGTCGCGCATGCGCAGTCAAGACTGCGAAAAGGCTTATTATGCACTAATGGTGCATTCCATGATATCCAGGTGGAAGTATTCTTTTTAAAGGGGGAAACAAAAGCTATTCATGAGGCACCTCTTTCACTCCCAGAGTTATTTTTCTGAAGTGCACATAAAGGGACCCTCCATGTCTAAAATATCTGTGGATATTTGGGGTCATTTGTACCATGCGCTAACCCCGAACTGGCTTATTGCCCTTGTAAAAAAAAGAACGTCCCTTCATTGCTATTATGTAAAAATATGTAGAACAGGCATCACATACATATTCACCTGTTCTACTTATTTCACATAATAGCAATGAAGGGATGTTCTTTTGTCTACCAGAGCAATTGTGGAGGGTACAATGAGGAGCTGTATATTTTGTCTGCTCTCTTTGTCATCGTCTTCATAGTGATAGTACATGCATTTCACAGTTGTGTACTTGCTCACAATAATACCACATGATTTCATACCAGTTTTTAAGTTCCATTCTTTTCCTGTGATGCTGGAGAATTTCTGACATAGCAACCGCTACTGAGCATGTGCTCAACTAAGTGATAAGTACCTACAATGTTATTGTTTGGTTTATTTTAGGTGACCGATGATGTCATGATGAGACTCCAGGAGATATTTTTGAGGTAGGGCTAAATAAGTATAACATAATTTATTTTAAAAAATTGGAAATATTTAATACATATTGAGATTAAAAAAATGGTTGCTAATTTTGTACTGTAAATAGAAATACACATCAAGAGAAATCAATATTTAGCAGAATTCCATTGGTCCTTTAAGGCTCTCTTTTTTTTTGTGTGTATGTGTGTATGGGGGGGGGGGGTGAAGAATACAGTCACATCACATCAGCTGAATATCTTAATTTTTGCAATATCTTGTTGACCTTGAAAATGGGAGATTTAGATTTGAGCTTAAAAATACATGCTAATCGTAATTTAGTGGTCACAGAATCAAAGACTAAAAATGTGTGATCATGAATTTAAAAAGAAAAATTGGGACGAAAGACTTACTGAGTTACTGTAATTTGATTTTGGATCCATTTTACAACACGGCAATCCCTAGTTCCCGAACTCTCATAGAGACTCGAGTATATGTATCCAAATACTTTAACATTTAAAAAACTAACCTGGTGAGATCCATGCTTTTTCCTGAATGGTTTGGTCATTCAAAGGTGCATGTGAGCAGGTCTTGAAATGGATGTTATTATGAGTATGAACACAGAGATCCATTTTGCGGCCATCACATCTGGGTTGACATCTGGCGTTGAACAAGCAGTCCAGTACATGCGGTTGGTGATGCTCTTTATCCAGGGCAAAATGCACTCACAGTCCTTCCTCATGCCACATGTCCGGAGCTTCTTCTTGAGACCTAGCGCCCCTTACGCTCCCGCCTGCATCTGTCAATGATATTCCACTGCAGGGTAGCCATCTTCAATAGGGCTAGCTCTAGCATAAAAGCAAAGAAACAAAGGAAAGATGAAAAGGGAAAGGTAAGAGAGAGAGAATGAGTGAGAGGGAGACAGGGAGAGGAGGGGGGGGGGGGGGGGGGGAGGGAGAGAGAATCAAAATTATATCGCGATGTACCTTTGAAATTTCTCAACATTTCTTCTGTAACCGGCAGAAATTTCTCCCCATAAAATGTCAAAATCACATTTACCTTTTTCAGACTTTACAGCCAACTAAAAAAAACCCCTATATTTTATAGAGGTAATAAAGAGTATACAATTAATCCTATCATCTGATCATATCGAATTAGCGCTAGATCTAGTTTTAAGTTAGATCTTAGTAAAACAGTATCGAAATGCCAACCCCCCAGGCCCTATACTATACTCTATACTAGCAAATGAAATGGTGATGCAATTCACTTCAGTACGGCCCAGTATTCACACTAAAGTATTTCCTGTTCAAGCCTCTAGTCTCTAGACTATTTCCATCACTCTCTTATTCAGTCTCACCTGGCAGGTAGATTGAGTTTATTCCATCAAAATCGAAAAGTTAAGTCTTTTAAGGCTGTCTAACTTGTGAGCCTCCGCCTGCGATCTCGCAAAGCGATACCATTGATTGTCATTGAGAGTCGAGTCCGACGACTGTGAACGGAGGAGCGTAGCAAGCGAAGACTAACCAAAATAGACTAGGCCTACCGCTACAGTACGGCGAATTTAGCTTAATGATGCATTAAATTTAAAACCATAAATAATCACACTCACAGCCAACATGGCCAAGGCGAGACTTTATGGCCTTCTCATGAAATAAGCCACTGCCTGGTCATCGAGTGTGTACACACTGCCGTGTAAAGTCAATGGAGGATGTGAACCCTCATTTACACGCAATAAACTGCATGTACTAAGTGGATGCGGGTGGCTTATTTCACGAGAATGCTGACTTGATGAGAGGAAAGGGAGATAGCAGTAATTCAACTTCAAATGAGGCTACAGTATTTTTGTAATAAACCAGGCGCAGGAGCCTACGAATGTGCATGCCAGGAATTAGCACTATGAACACGATGACAAAAAAAGCGGACAAAATATACAGCTCCTCATTGTACCCTCAACAATTGTTCTGGTAACAAAAGAACATCCCTTCATTGCTATTAATAATAATAGAACAGGTGTATATGCATGTGACACCTGTTCTATAATTTACATACTTTTACAATTATTTGAATTAATACTATGTTCTATTGTATTGACAGTTTTGTCTAGTACCAGAGCAAGTGTGGGAGGTAAAATGAGGAGCTGTATATTTTGTCCGCTTCTTTGTTCGCCATGTTCATAGTGTAGGCCGGATTATTAATTGTGAAAGAACTAAGTTGTTATACTCACTCGTGACCGTCATGACCGTGTTCGAATCCTTGCATCACTTAAGACTTATCTCATTCTCACAATCATGACAATAGACAATTGTGACTATTGACTTTGTATTGTATTGTCAATAGGCTGAAACCTAAACGCGATAGTCTTCGTTTTATATTGACGGATGCTACTATTAAATGCTAGATCTGTACTGTAGGAGTGTAGCTTCCTTGACCATCATTGGCATGCAAAGTTGGAATTTAGGGGCAAATCCTCCGCTTTCTTTCAGTTTATCAGCAACTTCACATGTTGGTTCGAAGTGATTTCTCTGGAAATGGGCACTGACTGACTGGCAGTGCACACCGTTACGAATTCACTGTACCGTACCCGGCGCTGCAAAATCCTTGCGTGTACCGGTACCGTACTCTTCACAAAATTGATCCATTTTTTCCTATAACTGTTGGATTCTTAGGGAAACGATGGAAACTGACAGCCATATCTTTATCCTTATTTGTCTTCCTGCATCCACCAACAACGCAGTTAGTCGGCATTTTTGACGATGGAACTGTCAAAGAAGACTAATAACTGAGGTCGATGCGGGGTCGATGTAAACTACGAATACGATGATTACGAATTGCTCATTATAATTACGCGCAGCATGCATGTCAGCTAGCTATAGTACTATAGCTATAGCCAGGCGAGGCCAGGCCAGGTCGAAGCGAGATCGACTACTTGACATGACGTCACGCGGTTGACCTTCGGTCACGTGACAGTATACCATATGTTTCACAAACCGTGTTAGAAATCCTTACAAAATAACATTTTCAATTATATGCTATAAAAATACTAAGGACTTTTAAGGTGCCAATTATGAAGAATTGTGTTACTTAATCAACATCCTTACCATATAAAACAATAATTTGCAAATTTAAACCATACAAAAACCCGTAAGACCCCCTCTTTAATTCCGGTAATACAAGCCAAGTGTCTAAGTGTATTATACCACATCATCAACAGCCAATCAGCAGTCACAGACGTCAGTGCTATGCATAGGCACTATGGACATCCTGAACTCTAGCACCTCGAGTCATACAACCTAATACATTTTTAATAATTCAACATTCAATGGTTTCCAGTATACCAACTGGAAAAAACAGAAAACTGAGATGATTTGAATCGGCACAATATTCTAAATACATATACTAAATAAATTTAAATTTGACCTTTGTGACCAAGGGGTAAGATTGAACTTTAGCCTGACCTTCAGTTCGTGAACTCGACTTAAATTGAAAATATAACATCATCAAGGCATTTGGCACCACACACCCGTCAAAGAAATATCATATATACTGAACTACAAAAGAAACGTCGCACTTTTCAAATTGATATCTTTTACACATGATATTGGAATTTGATACGTAAAATCACGTTTTATGCTTTTTTAACATCACAGATATGGCATTGACCGTCCATAACACATCATCATAACAAAATGTGATTTCTGTGTAGGATTAAAACTCATATCCTTTCCGTGAACATGGTAGTGCACTCGAGCGCAGCTTTTTGAAAAACATGATGCACAGGCACATCCTCTATCCAGTGGGTTTAAAAGGGACCCAAAACCTTCATCCTGTCATTCGTTTCCTGAGCGCTGTCACCATGCCACGTCTGACTCGAAACCAGGGGGAACAAGCCATCGGACGTCTTCATGCTGGCCAACGTCCGAGAGTCATTTCCAAGGACTTCAATGCAGCGTTCGGACAGTAGAGAGACTGCGGGAGCGATACAATGCAACCAACAGCACCAACGATCGTCAGCGCAGTGGTCGTCCCAGGGTGACAACAGCACGTCAAGATCGCCATCTTCACCGGGACCACTTGCAGGATCGCTTCCGCAGATCGGCTCTACAGACTATTGGCACACACAACAGACCAATTTCTGCAGCAACTGTTCGTCGTCGGCTGAGAAGCTTCAACTTGTCTTGTCGGCGTCCTGCTCGGGGCCCTATCCTCACCGTTCGACATCGTCGGGAACGTCTCCTGTGGGCCCAACATCTTCAGAACTGGCCCTATCAACGAAGAGAGTCGTTATTGCACATCTGCACTTGTTAATCAAAACAAAGCAAAACATTTTCTCAGTTTTCACTCTTGAATAAAGAATATGTTTCCTTGTAAATAAAACAGTTTCAAACACATACATGTGCGACGTTTCTTTTGTAGTTCAGTATATAAATAAAATAATATCCATTATATCAAGTTCATCTTTCCCCTTGAATTTACCCCTTCTGACAATGAATGAATGATCTCAGAAATTATTTCTACACTCCAAAACACCTTCATTTAAACATTAGACATCTACAGTTTAAAAATCGAACGTATGTACGTCATGCAAACAGGTAACAAATTTGACCTTAATTTGACTTTTATGACCCAAACGTAACCTTAAATTGCAAAAAAAGTGCAAAAAAAACCCCTAGTATGTAGGGTATGTAGGGTATGTAGTCCAAAGGTTGGGTTGCAATATGGCTACCAGACGCCAGTTTGGATTTATGCAAATAATAAAAGTTGCTCAAGGTTTTGGGCAAGAACGCTGAAATTGTTTTAGGACCACATACGATCACAAATCATCAAAACAACTTCAGTGTACGCAACTTTTCTAGGTTCATGAAATGTCAAGCCGACTACTGTTACAACATGTAATTTCAAAATGAAAGATAATGCGTAAAGACGCATAGTGGGGTACCGATTTTTCACATGAATTAACTAACATTTGACACTGAAGTTAATGGGATGGATATTTAAAGTTAATTGAATTTAGCTTATTATACTTTGACTTTTTTGAACTCTTGAAATCCACATGTTAACACTGCCTAACTGTTATGATAACGCGATGCTAAATGTTATGTAGATATGTATGTAACGTTTGCGTTAGCTAAATTAATTATACTTTAGATTAATCCATCCCATTAAATTCAGTACCATAAATGAATTCATTCAGCCAGAAATAGGACTCCATTATATTACATCGAGAAGTGTTAAGAGAAGTAATGGCGAACATACTGGAATTTATAAGGTTTTTCAAGGACTCTTTCCTAACACATTTAAGTAAAGACATCGGAATTTCCAAGGGCTTTCATAATTGTTTCTTTAAAAAATCTAAAAATATGAAATGGGAATGAAAGTCACGCAGGATATAAAAAAGTACGAATACTTTTTGGATATATTGTTTAAAACAAAAATGAAACCTTTGAGTAGGGTTTTTCTTATAACCTGAATGATCACAAAACGAACACAAAAATGTCACAGGGCGCCATCTCTCTGCATATCAGAATAGTCATCATATATATTTGTGACCCGACGCCTCAAAACCTACAATAAGTCGCCAAAATTATTATTTTTGTTTTATACATTTTCTGAAAGTAGAGATTCTCAGCTTTCCAATGGTATATCACTTGCCTAGTTTACTCAATGATAACACCTTTAAATATCACATTTAGAATCAGTATGTAACCAGCAATCAATAACTCCTATGCAGAGAAAATGGCCGTTTAAGTTCGGAACAAAAGAGTGCTAAACCTTCGCTGTCTGTGTGCGCCCAAGTAAAACTGGGTATTCAAGTGGCCATAGCAACCGGTATGAAGGGATTATCAGATTATCAGATCCTTGGCGTTCAGGAGAATGCTAGTGAAGACACAGATCAAGTGATCTGCGATATCAGCCACACGAAACTTCACATCCCCTTAACGCGTGATGATATCGATCGTTCTCATCGCACTGGGAAGCGAACTGGGCAACGTCCGCGGTCCATCATTGTCAAATTCTGTAGCTATCGGAAACGCAACGAAATCATCAAGGCACGCAAGAAATTGAAAAATACTGGAATAACGATACAAGAGGATCTGACCCCACAAAATGCAAGTCTGTACAAGAAAACCTACCAGTCATCCAAGGTGGAGTCTGCCTGGACACATGATGGAAAAATCATCGCCCTGGTGAAAGCTAGCGGTGGAAAAAAAATAACTAAACTCATCGGAAGTGAACTTGATCTCCGATCGCTATAAACAAACTAATTCTTAATCTTATCATACATGTAGGGGAGTTGACCCCTCTGCTTTATCATGTATAGGACTCAGAAAAAAAAGAATATATGTCTCTGGATGGAAATCTCAATTTCCACTTTTGTTATCCCCTGTATTTTTTTTTTCCTTTTCTTAGTTCCACTCATTTATTCTTTGTTATATTCTTTGTCTAAGTGTAATGTCACCATTTGTATGTGTAGTCTGCGAAAGGCAAATTTCTGATATAAATAATCTTACATGTCATGTTTGTGAAGATCACTTAGATTCCTTCCGGGCTTTGGAAGATGATTTTGGTCTAAATACCCATTACTATACAACATCAGACTATAATAAAATACAAAACTCAAAACCCCAAAACAAATTGTTAACTATTGCTCATTTTAATTGTAGAAGTTTAAAGAAGAATATTGACAGTCTTGAATATGTTTTATCAGAAATCAAATGTCCATTTTCTATAATAGCAGTATCAGAAACTTGGTTCAGAAATGAGGAATGTGTATGCATAAATGGTTATCAGTTTGTTGGAAAAGGGAGAGATGATAAACGAGGTGGAGGAGTAGGTTTTTATATAAAAACTGGCTTGAAATTTAGGAGACGTTCCGATCTTGATGTTTTTAATGATTTCATTGAGGTCCTTTTTATTGAAGTATATTGTAAATATTCAAGTAAAATCCTTGCCATCTTTTATAGACCACCGGCTCAATCAGTTACCTATTTTCTAAATGCATTAGAATTACCACTGCATCAAATAACAAAAGAGGAGAAAGAATGTATTTTAATTGGTGATTTTAATTTGGACTTATTAAAGCTTACTTCGTGCAATCATGTAAATAGTTTTATTGATATCTTAAAGTCTTATTCTTTTGCTCCCTTGATTGTAAAACCTACGAGAATAACTACACAATCTGTCACCCTCATAGACAATATATTTACAAACAGACCTGAAAATAATATAAATGCTGGGATACTCCTCACTGATGTGAGTGATCATCTCTCTATTTATTGTCAATTGCAATTTCTCTTTGGTGATGATGATCCTGGTGCAATATACAGGCGTGCAATAAATGACTCAAATATTTCTATGTTCTGTGAAAGGTTACTTATGACAAACTGGAGTGAGATTTTAAAATATGATTATGTAGACAGTGCTTTTGATGTATTTATGAAATATTTTCTTGAAACTTACAACAAATGCTTTCCATTTCAAAAAGTGAAAATAAAACAAAGACAACAAAAGCCTTGGTTTGATGCTGAACTTAAAAAAATGTGCAAAAAGAAAAATATTCTGTTTCGGAAATATATCAAAAATCCATCTTCTTATCGGAAAAACGTATACTCATGTTATAGAAATGTAGTCAACAGTGAGATAAAAAAACATAAACGAGAATATTATTTTTCTAGATTTAAACGTGTCAAAAGTAATATTAAGGCAACTTGGAAAACCATAAATGATATTTCAAGGAAAGTTCAGGAAAAAATGCAATGTGATTTTATTGAACGAAATGGTGAACAGATACATGATAAACAGGTTATTGTCCAAGAATTTAATTATTTTTTTAGCACTATTGGTAGGGACACTGTAAATAGTGTACCTGATGCCTCTGTTGATTTCTTGCATTTTTTACCTAAAAGGGACTTCTCTACATCTATATTTATGAAACCAGTTGAAATTTCTGAAATATTTGAAATTGTTAAAAAACTTGAATCATGTAAAACCCCAGGATATGATGATGTTAATATTGCTGTTCTCAAGAAATCTATTGCTACATTTGTTTTACCGCTGTGCAATTTATTTAATATATCTTTACAAGTTGGTGTCTTTCCTACTGCTCTCAAGAAGGCTAAGGTGATTCCTGTGTATAAAAAAGGAGATAAACACATTTTAAGTAATTATAGACCAATATCCATTTTATCTACTTTTTCAAAAATCTTCGAAAAACTAGTTTATAGTCGTCTATTTTCCTTCTTGTGTAAAAGAGATATATTATACCATAAACAGTATGGGTTTAGACAAAACTACAGTACATATATGGCTCTTTTGGATTTTACAAATATTATTGCTAAATCATTTGAAGAGAAAAAAGTTGTTATTGGTATATTTTTAGATCTTACCAAAGCATTCGATTGTATAAGTCATCATATACTATTACAAAAATTACAGTTTTATGGTATTCGGGGCACTGTATTTAAGTGGTTTTCTAGTTATTTAAACAATAGGGTGCAATATGTATGTGTAAATAATGTATCTTCTGAAATCACACATAACCCATTTGGTGTCCCTCAGGGATCAGTATTGGGTCCCTTATTGTTTTTGTTGTTTATCAATGATATTCAATTTGTAAGTGATATTTTACAATCGATAATTTTTGCAGACGATACAAGTTTATTTATGTCTGGTAAAAATATTGATACATTGTGTTTTACTATTAATGCGGAACTTAAAAAAATTGATACATGGTTTAAAGCAAATAAATTAAAACTGAATGCACAAAAAACTTGCTGCATGTTATTTCAGCCAAAAAACAAAAATATTAATACTTTCTGTATGAAAATAAGTATCAGCGAACAAAATATATCGATTGTAAATTCTACAATTTTTTTAGGAGTACAAATCGACAACAAACTGACTTGGAAACAACATGTAAATTATGTATCATGTCAAATATCTAAAGCTATTGGTGCAATAAACAGAATAAAGAAAATTGTACCTTTTAATATACTTCTTAATCTGTATAATACCATGATCTTGCCATATCTTAGTTACTGTAATATAGTATGGGGAGATTGTGCTAAAACTCATTTAAATCGAATTTTAATTCTCCAGAAACGTGCAATACGAATCATTTTTAACTTACACCCTTTCTCCCACACTGCTCCTGTATTTAAAAAACATAACATATTAACAATTTATGATATACATAAGCAACAGATCGGTATCTTTATGTTTTCTTATTCTAATAATATACTTCCAAAGTTTCTAGACGATTGTTTTATATATAATAGAAATGTGTCTAATTATGAAACTCGTCAATCTAATTTTTTCCACCTCCCAATGTTAACTTATGATTTCTCAAGAACAACAATTATTTATGCCGGGCCAAAATTATGGAACAAATTGCCTCAAGATATTCAAATATGCCCAACACTGTCAATGTTTAAAAGAAAGCTTAAGAAATATCTTGTCAATGATTATGTTTAACTAGATTTAATTTTACATAATTGCCCTTTCTGTGTTTGTTTTTTGTAATGGATTTGTCTGGTTTAATTTCTATATGTTAATGTTTTGTGTCATTGTATTTCTATCTTATTTTTTAGTATATTTAAGAAACATTTTATGTAAATTTAATTATCTTTGGGAATAACCTTGATAGGCCTATGGCCTTTGTTTTTCCCCCCACATTATGATTTCAATTGAAGATGTTTCATTTTAATGTTTTATTATTGTATATATGCATATAAATTGTACTTGTGTTTTTTAATCAGATGTGGAAATAAACTTGAACTTGAACTTGAACTTGAGGTTGAATTTTGGCGCACTGCTTCAGGAGGACCTATTCATTACTCACTCCAAAAATCAATTTAATACCTTTAGAGGTAAAGTAGTAATTTGGCATTGAATGAAAGTATTACAAATGCTCTCCAAACATTCATTAGCTCGACAGGTGAAAAAAGGAGAAATCATTTTAAAATGCCCCCAAAACATATTTCTAAGTCGAATTACGACTCACAAACTTGAGACATGATAGAATGATAATGAAACTACCCATTTCTATCAAAAACAGAAAATCGACGGATCCAAGCAAATTTACTATTTTGGGCTGTTTGCTACGTTGTGATCCGTGCGACTTATTGTAGGTTTTGAGGCGGCGGGTCACATTTGACATTGAAGGAACTTAAAGGGATACGCCACAAGGCGGCCGTGGGGAAAGTCAGGATTGCGTAAGCCCCATTCACTCGTACACACAATCTGTGCGTCGAGCGCGTCCGTCGAACTACAGGGATTATAATTTCGGACTGCAAGAAGGCGACTAAATCTCGCACGAGAGCTCGAGCTCAAGCGGAGCGTGCACGTTGCGCAGCGACTCGTTTGTCCGAAGGGCAACGGCATGACCAGCTAACGATCACGGTGCCCTCTCGCGGCATAAAAACGTCCACAATCTGCGATTGAGTATCCATTTAACTGGTGAGGGTCGATCCCTTGTCAGAACACAATAAGGACTACTTTCGAAAAAATAAACTCAAGGGCATTTTCAAAGGCCTATTGTACTGCCCATAGAAATCAGGTTCTGATTATGTAATACACCTTTGTAAGGTTCGCACATTTCTAAAGGTGATAGACAGGGCTATTGAAATTGTCTTGAGTTTATTTTTCGAAAGTAGTTTTTTATCGTGTTGTAGATATTATTTGTATTTCATATTCTTTCTATTTCATTTTCTTGGAGGAGATATGAATTATGACGGAAAAACTTCAAAATTAATGTCGATAGTATGTAATTCCTTAAACAGAACTTTTATAGTTATGCTGATATCGATTATTTTACGATCGTATTCGTACTGGGGATTGGTAACAATGCATTTTTTGAAGAACTTACATATTTATATTACAACCATTACTTGACGTTTAAAATCCACCACTATCAACTGGTATTGCTTGCACTGTATTTTTGATGAATTCGTCCCCTATTAACGTTCATATCAAAGGATCAAGGGGATGGGATCTGGGAGTAAAAAAAAATGAATATGACATGTCTTCATCACCATTATAGGTAACGACTTTTACTAGAAAGGATGACTATAACAGATGAGGTACGATCATGTAATCTGGCTATGTTCATCAATATATATGTACAGGCGTTCGATTCTAGTCACAATTATACCTCATATCGGGAAACTTCGGAAAGTGGACACAGAATGGAAAACAAAGTTAAACCACGAACATGGATATCATCTCGAATAGCAATACATATTATAATTAGTTGAGAGTCCTCTCAGCAACTCGTTTAAATTGCATGTTCATTTTACCGGGATGTCTATATTCACACATCTTATTCTATCTGTATTTGATGGATAGTATATGCTTGTACCTCTCCGCAGTTTTTTACCAATGTTTGTGTCATTCTGTTTGAACCCATTTCTTCATCATTATCAGACCCAGTCATAGCTCACTGCATAGAATCTGATTTTTTTTTCTTCTGAACTTTAATATTTTACAAATTGTGTGTGATCATATTTTCACTTAGGTTGGAGAGTCCCACAGCGCTGTCACCAAACTTTACATAGATCATCGGTTCTGTAACGACGTACTGGAGCATGGCTTAGCTACGGAGAAGCTGTTTCCGAACTTGGAAGAATTAGTTTTCGCAACTCTTCAAACAGTGTCCCCGAACATCATAGAATCTTTGGCTCATTCTAGTCTCATAAAGCTCTCAATTGGCATGGAAAACACATCTAACTACGAATATCCCGATGAGGATGAAGAATATCACGTTTCTCTCGTCGGGGCTCCTTCATCACTCGATCAAGTCTTCTTAAAATCATTTCCACGGCTTACCGATCTAACTTTCAACAAATTAGTGATTGGAAACAATCGTTGTAAAACAATATTGCACTCTCTCAGGCAACATCAGTTCTTGAAAAACATAGGGTGCGGTCATATACAAAATTACCAATTCAGTACATAGTACTCTGTAGAATATGTATTGTGTAGTGATATTTCGAACGAATATGAAATATATGTCTCATATCGGCTAACCAGTTTTGACATTGTTTAAATGTATTGAGTATCCCCTTTTTAGATAATACCTACTGCATTCGTCGACTCAAAAAAGTATACCTCCATTAGTACTGACGTTGGTAGCAGTACCAAGAAGGTGGCGGTCCACTTGGTGGAAGCTATTACCACCAGTACTCACGTGGACACCAAACGCACCCCCATCTCAATTAGAAGATTTTGCATTTTGGAGCATACAGTCTTTGCAAACTGGCAAGGTCCTGGTGGAATTACCCTTCAGATTTTGCAAGGGCGTGCAGCATCTGAGCGAGAAAAAAATGTCTTATAGTATTGAAAATTTGTAATTTGCAAATTTGCAGAACAAGAATGGTGATTTGCCTACAGTGGGCAGAACTTGTTAATAGAAACATGTGGTGACGGTGGGCTTGTTCCGAGAGGGTGGGTAGCGTCTCGTCGCGTCGAATTGATTCAGTCGTTTTGTTATAGTACTACATGTATCCAGTGTAGGCCCACATGCGGCTGCGGACAAACTATTATAATTATCCGGATCGGATTAAACTATCGAACATATCTTAGACCATATCCATATTCTGGGCGTTTAAAAAAAAGAGGAAACCCAACTTTGAAAATTTCCTGTAAATGGACTATATATTCACTTGAGTTGAAGTTCACATCATATGCAATAATGCAAAAGTAATTAATTTGCTTTCCAGTGGTAACTTGTTTAGGTTTCCAGGGTCCCGCATCAAATTAAATGCAAAATTCTAGTTGGTTCACTTTCATTTAAAACACGATAGGGATGGTTTAGGTTAATATGTATGTATGCCATTCCTCAAGTGATCATGTGAACGGGGCTTCGTTATAAACCTCCTTTGAACAGATGGATTTTTCTGTCTGCTGTCTAGGTAACTTGGCTAAGACCTATAGGGCTTAGGTTCTCTTTCAATTGTAAGAATGTATACTGATCAGCCTTGGATGTGAACACATTTTTTTACGCTACGTACAGCTGGCGAATACGGGTACAAGCTGGGCGCAATGATAATAAGTAAGGCTCTCTAGGCTGTGTACATCTACTCACTGCCGTCACCAGCTTTTTTCAAGGGGGGGGGTGCCTTTTGGAAAAACAAAGACAAAACTTACCAACTAAGAGGGGGCACACAAATGAAGGTTTGTCAAAAGGTAGACCCGTATTTTTGGGGTCTCGCCAGCGTCTCGAAAAGTCGGTCAGTTGGGTCCAGTTTCCCTCCATAATTCCCTTTTTTGGGGTTGGTCTGGAGGGGGTTCGCACCCTCCGCACCCCCCCCCCCCCCCCCCCCCCTGGCGACGGCCATGTTACTGTATAACTCATACAAGCATTACAACGTTAGATAGCCTATACATCTTTGCCGATCCAGTACATGTTTTTTTTTTAAAGTAAACATTGCCACTGAATTCTTATTTTTAATGTTGAAGAGGTTGGTCTACTGTCACATTAAAAATTTATGTTACCTCATCAGAGATCTATGGTTGCGTTTATAACGGTTTTGAAAGACGTTGCGTTCATGCAATTTTTGGTCGGTCGTAAAAATAAACGTGTTTGGGTTCGCCAAACTGAAACGCAGAAAGGTGCATTTTGTAACAGGTTTCTGCCATAATCACGTTTGCTGAAATTGTATGAACGCAACGGAGATCTCCATCATGATTCTATTACATTTTTAGAGTAAAAAATAGATGAGAGAAGATGAGAGAACAATAAAGGAAACATAAAAAATATAAAGAGAGGTTGAGGATAAGAACAAAACATAACGTAAGGAAAGACAGAAAGGGAAGGTGAAAGAAAGATAAAACCAAAGAATGAAATAAGGAAAGATAATATTATAAAGAAAGGAAAAACATGAAATTAAAAACAAAGAATAACATCAGGGATAGATAGTAAGAGAAAGAAAGAAGAAAATAAAAGGGATATAATTGGAAAGGATGGATGAAAAGATAAAAAGAAGGAAATATTAGAAACAAACATAAGAAGGTTGATGATATGGATAGTAGTCCTTAAGAATAATGAGCCTTTTCTCCATTTTGAATATGATCCTTATGAATATCAGTCTCTATGAATAGTGATCCTCATGGATATCTGTCTCTATGAATAGTGGTCCTTATGACTAGCGAGTGCACCATTATGCTAACCCCCCCCCCCCCCCCCCCCCCCACCCACCTACTGAGCGACTTTTGGAGGGCTGGCGAAAAAAACAATTCTCGGGGAGCTTCGGACAAATGGTGACATTCCAGTCAACGCGACTCGACTCGACGCGACGCTACCCACCCTTTCGGAACAAGCCGTGACGATGTAGCTGAGGAATGTAATAATTAAGCTTCTGTTGAAATTCTATAGTGCATGTACATGTATATTCCTTTCCAATGACTGTTTAATAATGATGATGATTATTATTGTCATTATTGGTGGTAGTAGTCGTAGTAGTAGTAGCCATAGTAGAAGTAGTTGTATACGTATTATTGTTAGCATAAGGATTAGTGGAAGTAGGAATAGTAGTAGTAGTAGTAGTAGTAGTAGTAGTAGTAGTAGTAGTACTAGTAACAGTAGTAGTAAGATTAGTACTATTATCATAATCTATTTATTCATTGATATATTGATTAATGGAACGTTTTATCTATCTATTTATGTTATTACTCATTTGGTGCTGTTGCAGCATCATCAGGTGCCACACCGATGAGGAGCTCGACCCCGTTGCGTCCGCTATCAACATGCATAACAAGATTAACGTTCAACTTCAGCATGACCAGGTAAATTTATGTTTGAGTCATGCACGGTTAGAGTGTGATTACATCTTGATTACTATACTTATAGCCACCATTTTCCTCACTTTTATGGTAGGAAAAGAGTGGCCTTAGCCAGTTATTGATCTCGTAGCTTACGCCACTTTTTGTTAACTTTCATGATCAGTAATAGCAAATACCTAAAACATAACGATATGTTAGGGAAAAGTGATTGTTGAGTGTTGACTATAACATAAAAATCAGTTTTAAATGCTTACATGGTTTAAACAAAAAGAAATATGCAGGCACAGTATATTGTAGGAGTTGTAAATTATTATATCAAGAATGTGGCACGATGGTATTATGCTCGATTAATCTCAAACAATACTATTTCAAAACATATGCAGCCTCTACTCTACCCTTTTTTATTTATCTTCTATTGACCGAAATCAATTCCGAATTTAGGTAACATCAAATAAACCGGGATACGTTTTAACTGCAGAACTTGCAATTGCAATACAGCAAATTACTGATCCCCTAGCTCATTTTGAATTAAAATGCATAATTTAATAAATATTCATTGTATATAATTTCTAACAGACCCAAAAGCGTTTAGAGTGTGATCAAATGTCATCAGGCTTGGCGGACGCTCTGTGCCACCGGACATCCATCGAGGAGTTGATTCTGTTTGAAGAAACAATGTTCAACAATGCTTGGCTTTCCGAGGAGAATGACAGAATAATAGACTCTAAGGTGATTTGTACCATTAAAATGAACTCCAATTCTTTTCAAAGCATTGTTGTAATTGTAAGAATTATTGATGTAACCGTAAAATTAACAATTGTGTTATTTAGTTTGTAATGTATGTCCTCGAAAGGGCTAAACATATATTCATTGAGTTTTGACTGAAACATGAAAATCCTCTTCTTCGTGTCAAAGCGTCACAATATGTGCTATTAAAAAAAAAATCACGCAAGATCTTAAATTATAACTAATATTATGTATTCATAATGTAAGATATTTGAAACGAATATCTTTCATTAGGCAATTTCGTAATGTATTCAAATTTATACAAGTTTGCCTAGTAACAAACTATTACATTCACCTGCAAAAACCTATTTTTTCAATTGTCAAAATATGAATTGCATGCATATGGCGTTGTTAGGTTGGAGAAACATTTTGGCTTGCCCAACATAGCAACGCTTAATGTGTGCAATCTGCATTCTATTGAAATACAATGACTTATTGCAGATGAATGTAATAGTTCTTTATTAGGAGTTTGACAAAGTGGTAAGAATTAATTTGCATGCATTCTGAAAATGGCCTATTTGTTAACCCAGTAATCACTGAATTATCTCATTTCTATGAAGAATTATTCGTTTCTGCATGCACTATAATTTGGTAAAATAAAAATTTTCTCATATATCCTTTTTGTATTTTTATGGAAATTCAAATTCTTGGTAGAAGTTTGTGTGTGATTATATCAATAAAAAACAATGTGAAATTCTTCCAGTAAGCATTGAATTTATGTGAGTCTAGTGCACAGTTCATCCAAAAGAATATCTTAGTAGGGAAGGGAAGGTTATATCATCCACTAATTTCAATAAGGAATATTCCGCTAATAATACACTGTTGGTCATAATGGTAGCATAATTTTTTTTCTACCTTTCGTACACTATTGACAACAATACGAGTCATTTTTTTTCCAAAATAAAGCATATATCTTCACCGATTTTATTGATAAATCTCTTCTCAACATATGAAATAACAATTATAAGACAAAAATTAATTCATACAAACTTTATAAACTGGTTTAAACCACTTTTGACAAACACAATCATCCAGACCTTGGATTCCTTGAAAAAATGTATCGTTTTTGGTAAATGTTTAACCATGATAAGTTGATCGTGAAAAGTAAAATCTTGGGATCTTTTGATGATTGAAGGGAAGTGTTCCTCTTTTTAATCTTGTTGGGTCACTTAGTACCTGGTATGGCCACCTCTGGCACGCACCAGTGCCTCCACAAGCCGTGGCATACTGTCCACAAGGTTGTTGATGCCTGTTCAAGGGCAGTGCATCCCATTCTTCGGTCAGTGCCTGGGCTAACTCCTGCACATTTTGAGGATGATTGTTTCTCTCATTGATGACACGGCCCAATGCATCCCAGGCGTGCTCAATGGGGGTTCATGTCGGGGGAACAGGCAGGCCAAGGCATCTGCTGCACGTCCTCTGCGTCAAGGAATTCCCTCACCAGACGTGCCCTATGTGACCGAGCGTTGTCGTCTCGGAGCTGAAAGTTATTGTCATATACTCTTCTCGCGTATGGAAGACAATGGTGTTCCAGGATATCGCGGTACATGACGGCGTTGACGTTTCCTTCAGGTGCAGCCAATGGCGTTTTCCCGCCATAATGTATTCCGACCAATACCATCACTGAGCCTCCACCTGCTTGATTGGTTTCCTGGACACAGTCATTACGGAGGTTCTCGCCCCACAATCGTCCAACCCTCTGCCTCCCATCGGTGCGGTCAAGGATGTACCGGCTTTCATCAGTGAAGATTACATGGCGCCAGCGACCAAGCTGCCATCTCCTGTGCCTCCTAGCCCACTGGAGTCGAGCAACCCGGTGGCGAACAGTGAGACGTGGAACCTTGGTCATTCGCCGAGCTCTGTAGCCATGTTGGACAAGTCTCATGTTTACGGCTTCCCGTGAAACGTTCACTCCGAAGTGCCTCCTCCACAAGTGGCACTGACGACTCGCTGGCATTCTCCAGTTCCTACGGCACATGTTCAGCAGTTGACAGTCATCCCGTGCGGATGTTCTTCGTGGTCGACCTGTAGATCTCTCTGGACTCAAAGTACCCGCCTCTCGATGTCTTCTGACGATGCGGCACACACAACTCTGCGATAGTCCAAGAATATCTGCAATCTGGGCCTGTGTCTGTCCATTCCGTCGGAGTGCAAGGACCCTCTGACGAATTGCAAGTGCCGTTGGGCGAGGCATAGTGTAAGGAATCAATGTACCAAATTTGGTAGGAATTGATCAAGCTAACTCTGAAAACGGGCTGTTAACACACGTAGGCTTTCTGCACGAAATGGACAGCAAAACAACAGCAGTAAGGAGGCTCTGCCTTTCATAGCACCAAACAATAAGATAGGCCACGTTATGGAATGTTTCACTTGACCAACTTTTACCTCGACAATACAAAATCATTATGTAATCATGAACCTGGTCAATATTATCTATTTAGGCTTTTAAATATGATTAAATCAACGGATGACTATGAAAATACGAATTATGCTAACATTATGACCAACAGTGTACATCCTGTATATATAAATTCCTTGCATGTGTTTTATTTTAAGATGGGTTAACGAGTTGACATAGTATTGACAACATACAATCTTAGATTAAAGTTTCTTTCATCATCATCATCATTATAATTACATACATTTTATATTTATTATTGTTATTATTATCAGTACCTTTATATTTTTAAAATATAAGAAGGATGTAATCATATTGATGGTTATATTGGATACTCACTATAGCCTTGCAATACACAAAAGGGGCAAATTCAAATTAGAATTTAAATCACGTTGCACGTTTATTGGCTCACATCCCATGAAGGATTATTTGTTTGTGCAAGTACTTTAATTTGGGAAAATACAATTTCTCTCAGGTATCCTTTTATATTTCTAGGGAAATGAAAGTTCTTGGTAGAAGCTTGTGCATGAACATATATATTTTACAACTTTAGGAAATTTTTCTAGTAAGCACTGAATCTATATGAGTCTAGTATACAGTTTATACATAATTTCCTTTTCATAGGGGAGGGAAATTATAATATCCCCAGTCCTAACTCTAATATTCTACATCACACAAGCTAAACTTTTTAGTAGATCCCTCCAAATATCTCTTAGTCACCCTTCTGTCTCATATCCATGTATCCTCTGTTTATGCAGTGTTTGTAATTGGCACATGTTGTTGTAATTTCATTTTAAAGATGGAATCTACATCAAGTCAAAACAAATCAAGTAATGACTATTCCAGAAATATATATATATATATATATATATATATATATATATATATATATATATATAAATCTATTCGCAGCCATAGGCGGAATCATTTTATCTCAGCCTATTGTTATCATTCCCCGTAACGCCCGTCGAAATTCCCCTTAACGCCCAATTTTTATTGTGACGGAATAAATCGCATTGTTAGGATTCTCCATATGATCGGAAATAGTAATATATACATATATATCTATATATAGTATATAACATTTCCTAGCATGTGTTTTATTTAAAGATGAGTAAACTGCCTGACTCGGTATACTGACAAATAACATTAAACAATTTTAGATAAAAGTTCCCATCTTTAACATCAACATTGTCATTAGAATCATTTAATGACTATTACTGCTACTTTTATCACTTCATTTATTTTATTATCATTGTAAAATGATTGGAAACGCATTATGATGCGTTTACTCACTATAACTTTTCAGTGGAAAAATAACTCTCTCCATTAGTATTGCCATAAAATGGAACGTTTATTGACCTGCATCTCATGAAGAATTAATGTTTTCTGCATGCACTATAATCAAAGTTTCCATCATGCTCCTTCCATCAGATTCAAAAGGTGTGTCTAGAAGGATGTAATCTAGAGAGGAATGATCTGACAGCATCACGTGACCTAGCCAGGTTTCTTTGTCTTCAGCCTTGTCTCACTGATCTTACAATAAGCGACAATGATAGATTATTGCTACATGATGAGTTCTACCACGAGATTGCCAGTCTAGCTTCATCCTCAAAGGTAATGTTAAGGTAGATATTGTATTTCCATCGACAATTTGGGTAAAAATGATGGAAAAAAGATGGAAAATCATATTGATGGTTTGATTGGATACTCACTATAACCTTGCATTACACAAAAGGGGCCAATTTAAATTAGAATTTACATCACATTGCACGTACATTGGCTCACATCCCATGAAGGATTATTTGTTATGTTAGTCTAGTGCACAGTTCATCCAAAAGAATATCTTCGTAGGGAAGGGAAGGTTATATCATCCACTAATTTCAATAAGGAATATTCCGCTAATAATACATCCTGTAAATATCAATTCCTTGCATGTGTTTTATTTTAAGATGGGTTACCCGTTGTCATAGTATTGACAACACACAATCTTCGATTAAAGTTTCTTTCATCATCATCATCATTATAATTACACACATTTTATATTTACTATTGTTATTATTATCAGTACCTTTATATTTTTTTTAATCAATATTATGACGATCATTATCATTTTAAATATCCAAATTTCCATCATGATCCTTCCATCAGATTCAAAAGGTGTGTCTACAAGGATGTAATCATATTGATGGTTTTATTGGATACTCACTATAGCCTTGCAATACACAAAAGGGGAAAATTCAAATTAGAATTTAAATCACGTTGCACGTTTATTGGCTCACATCCCATGAAGGATTATTTGTTTGTGCAAGTACTTTAATTTGGGAAAATAAAATTTCTCTCAGGTATCCTTTTATATTTCTGGGGAAATGAAAGTTCTTGGTAGAAGCTTGTGTATGAACATATATATTTTAGAACTTTAGGAAATTTTTCTAGTAGTCACTGAATCTATATAAGTCTAGTATACAGTTTATACATAATTTTCTTTTCATAGGGGAGGGAAATTATAATATCCCCAGTCCTAACTCTAATATTCTACATCACACAAGCTAAACTTTTTAGTAGATCCCTCCAAATATCCCTTAGTCACCCTTCTGTGTGATATCCATGTATCCTCTGTTTTTGCAGTGTTTGTAATTTCATTGTAAAGGTGGAATCTGGATCAAATCAAAACAAATCAAGTAATGACTCTTCCAGCAATATATATATATTATATATCATTTCCTAACATGTGTTTTATTTAATAACTGACAAATAACGGTAAACAATTTTAGATAAATGTTCCTTTCTTTAACATCAACATTGTCATTATAATCATTTAATGACTATTATTGTTATTTTTATCATTTCCTTTATTTTCGTATCATCATAAAATTGCTTGGAAATGCATTATGATGTGTTTACTCACTATAACTTTTCAGTGGAAAAATAACTCTATCCATTAGTATTGCCATAAAATGGAACGTTTATTGACCTGCATCTCATGAAGAATTAATGTTTTCCGCATGCACTATAATCAAAGTTTCCATCATGCTCCTTCCATCAGATTCAAAAGGTGTGTCTAGAAGGATGTGTTCTAAACAGGAACGATCCGACGGCATCACGTGACCTAGCCAGGTTTCTTTGTCTTCAGCCTTGTCTCACTGATCTTACGATAAGCTACAATGATAGATTATGGCTACATGATGAGTTCTACCACGAGATTGCCAGTCTAGCTACATCCTCAAAGGTAATGTTTAGGTAGATATTGTATTTCCATCGACAATTTGGGTAAAAATGATGGAAAAAAGATGGAAAAATCATATTGATGGCTTTATTGGATACTCACTATAACCTTGCATTACACAAAAGGGGCCAATTTAAATTAGAATTTACATCACATTGCACGTTTTTTGGCTCACATCCAATAAAGGATTATTTGTTTGTGTAAGTAATTTAATTTGGGAAAATAAAACTTCTTTCACGTATCCTTTTATATTTTTCGGGAAATGAAATTTCTTGGTAGAAGCTTGTGTATGAACATATATATTTTAGAACTTTAGGAAATTTTTCTAGTAGTAACTGAATCTATATGAGTCTATTATACAGTTTATACATAATTTTCTTTTCTTAGGGGAGGGAAATTATAATATCCCCAGTCCTAACTCTAATATTCTACATTACACAAGCTAAGCTTTTTAGTAGATCCCTCCAAACGTCCCTATATTAGTCACCCTTCTGTGTGATATCCATGTATCCTCTGTTTTTGCAGTGTTTGTAATTTCATTGTAAAGGTGGAATCTGGATCAAATCAAAACACATCAAGTAATGACTCTTCCAGCAATATATATATATTATATATCATTTCCTAACATGTGTTTTATTTAATAACTGACAAATAACGGTAAACAATTTTAGATAAAAGTTCCTTTCTTTAACATCAACATTGTCATTATAATCATTTAATGACTATTATTGTTATTTTTATCATTTCCTTTATTTTCGTATCATCATAAAATTGCTTGGAAATGCATTATGATGTGTTTACTCACTATAACTTTTCAGTGGAAAAATAACTCTATCCATTAGTATTGCCATCAAATGAAACGTTTATTGACCTGCATCTCATGAAGAATTAATGTTTTCTGCATGCACTATAATCAACATTTCCATCATGCTCCTTCCATCAGATTCAAAAGGTGTGTCTAGAAGGATGTCTTCTAAACAGGAACGATCCGACGGCATCACGTGACCTAGCCAGGTTTCTTTGTCTTCAGCCTTGTCTCACTGATCTTACGATAAGCGACAATGATGGATTATGGCTACATGATGAGTTCTACCACGAGATTGCCAGTCTAGCTTCATCCTCAAAGGTAATGTTAAGGTAGATATTGTATTTCCATCGACAATTTGGGTAAAAATGATGGAAAAAAGATGGAAAATCATATTGATGGTTTTATTGGATACTCACTATAACCTTGCATTATACAAAAGGAGCCAATTTAAATTAGAATTTACATCACATTGCACGTTTTTTGGCTCACATCCCATGAAGGATTATTTGTTTGTGCAAGTAATTTAATTTGGGAAAATAAAACTTCTTTCACGTATCCTTTTATATTTTTCGGGAAATGAAAGTTCTTGGTAGAAGCTTGTGTATGAACATATATATTTTAGAACTTTAGGAAATTTTTCTAGTAGTCACTGAATCTATACGAGTCTATTATACAGTTTATACATAATTTTCTTTTCATAGGGGAGGGGAAATTATAATATCCCCAGTCCTAACTCTAATATTCTACATCACACAAGCTAAGCTTTTTAGTAGATCCCTCCAAACGCCCCTTAGTCACCCTTCTGTGTCTGATTTGATTTGATTTGATTTGATTTGATTTTATTTGTCAGGTATATTGCAATACAAACATAACCAGGTACCATGACAGGATAGCCCATGAAATGGCTTTCATATCCATGTATCCTCTGTTTTTGCAGTGTTTGTAATTTGCGCTGTTTGTAATTTGCACATGTTGTTGTAATTTCATTGCAAAGGTGGAATCTGAATCAAATTAAAACATATATATAGTATATATCATATCATATCATATAGCATGTGTTTTGTTTACCATAGCCGCATAATGACCGAGGTAGAAAATGTGGTTTGTAGCACTTTTGAAAGCATTTTCGATCACACAGTCAAATTCAAGCGTTAACTTCCCATTTAAACCAAAACTGGGTATTTCTAATTTTCGAATAATTCGATATCAGGGCAACCACCACTTCATATTCGGGCAGCGAGCTGCCAGAATATCCACATATTTTGGCAGCGATATTCTCAGATAGTTATATAATTTCTGTGCATATTTACTAGGAACAGTATTTCTTTTTTTATCAGCATTTCTTGGAGATCGTTTTTCTTTCATTCTTCTCTTTCTTCTTCTTCCTTCATTGCTTATGAAAGTAAATTTATCGATAAAGTGTATACGGATGACCAAGTCGCAGCTATCATACAGTCAGAGTAAACGATATTGTTTTTCTGAATTACGTTTTTTTTTTTAAATACATAACCTTTTCGTTTTACAATGATTTTTCCTTTTCTGTGCGATTACAAATCAATCTTTTCAACGAATGTAGATATAGAGTTCATGAAATACACATTTATGATTTTCTCCCCGAATGAAAGTCAAATAAATTAAATATTTTGCATAAAAGATCAGAAATCTTTTTTGAACTTTTTGTTCTCCAAATCACAACCTTCAATAAAAACAGTCATAATAAGGACCAACCAGTGTCGTAAAGTTTCTGGACAATGTGACTAAATCTTAACCAAAAGGTTGATTTTGCTACAATTTAAAAATAAATGAATACTGTTGTGTAACTCATTGTCAAATTGACAGAGTGGATTATTACTTAGTTTCCATTTATACTTGCATAAGAACTAGCAGGTCGCTAGTACAAGATTCTCCGAGCAATAACCTATAATAGAATCATCTCCCCTATAATCATGGAAATGCTGCAAAATTTACCCGTATTGTTGATCATTTATGTTTTAATTTACATAATTATCATTTATTATGCATGACGTCTCAACAGATACAAAAGGTGTGCATTGAAAGCTGTAATATACAGAAGAATGATCCAACAGCATCACGTGACCTAGCCAGATTTCTCTGTCTTCTACCTTGTCTCACTGACCTGACGATAAAGGATGGTAGCAATGGATACCTGAAGCTTTCCCTTCATGATGATTTCTACCACGAAACTGCTCGGCTGGCTTCATCCTCGAAGGTAAGTTTCAAGGTGTTTCAATTGTATGTACGTTCATTGTAGAATATAGGTAATTTTTGTAGAAGTTGCCTGGAATGTTAGATTAATGATTAACGTTTTTAGATGTACAATAATATGATGCACGTTTATTAGGGTCATTGAAGAAAACGAGTTGTCCTTGATGATGAGTGATGGAACTATGAATTATTTTATATCATGTAAGTGAAAACGATGGCAATTCGTGTAGGGAGTCATATTTTATTGTTGTCTTCTTATCGGTTAATTGTATTCAGTGCGTTGATTAATACACGTCACTGAATAACATTTCATGAAGCCTGTCTCACTCGAGGCGTCATTTTCATTGTGTCAGTACCTAGACGGTACAACCCCCCCCCCCCCCCCCCTCCAAAAAAAAAATCAATATAAAAAAACCCCGTTGCATTTTGGCGGATTCCTTATTAAATTACATGTATGGTTACTATTTTGTGAGGTCGCATAATGACCGAGGTAGACAATGTTGTGGTTTGTAGCAGCTTGTGAAAGCACTTTCGATCACACAGGCAAATTCAGGGGGCGTTTCATGAAAGGACTTGGCAAATTTTTTATCAGACAAATTTGCTCTGACCCAACCAGATGCAAGGATTTCAGTAGCTTATAACAGTTGTCAGATAAAATATACGACAACTTCCTTTCATGAGACGCTCCCTGGGCGTTAACTTCCCATTCAGACCAAAATCAGGTATTTCTAACTTTCGAATAATTCGATATTCGGACAACCATCACTTCATATTTGGGCAGCGAGGTGCCAGGATATCCCCATATTTTGTCAGCGATGTTCCAATATAATTATGTAACCTCTGTGCATATTTACTAGGAACAATTTTGTTTTTAATCAAAATTTCTTGTTGATCGTTTTTCTTTCATTTTTTCTCTTTCTTCCTCCTCATTTCTTATCAACATAAATTCATCGATAAAAGTATACATATGACAAAGTCACAGATATCATACAGTCAAAGTAAACGATATAATTTTCTTAATTATGGTGTCAAAAATACAATTTACAATGACTTTTCCATTTCTGCGCGATTACATGACATTGTCAAATTGACGCAGTGGATTATTACTTAGTTTCCATTTATACTTGCATAAGAACTAGCAGGTCGCTAGTACAAGATTCTCCGAGCAATAACCTATAATAGAATCATCTCCCCTAGAATCATGGAAATGCTGCAGAATTTACCTGTATTGTTGATCATTTATGTTTTAATTTACATAATTATCATTTATTATGAATGACGTCTCAACAGATACAAAAGGTGTGCATTGAAGGGTGTAATACACATAAGAATGATCCAACAGCATCACGTGACCTAGCCAGATTTCTCTGTCTTCTACCTTGTCTCACTGACCTGACGATAAAGGATGGTAGCAATGGATACCTGAAGCTTTTCCTTCATGATGATTTCTACCACGAGATTGCTCGGCTGGCTTCATCCTCGAAGGTGAGTTTCAATGTTTTTAAATTGTATATAGCATCATTGTAGAATATATGGAATTTGATTTAGCAGTTGCCTTGAATGTTAGACTAAAGATGTACAATAATAATGCAGGTTTATTATGGTGATTGAAAAACACCCGAAAACCCCCCAAATGTCTTTGATGATGAGTAATGGAACTATCAATTACTTTATATCATGTAAGTGAAAACGATGGCAATTCGCGTAGGAAATCGTTTAACTCTTTGTATTATTGTCTTCTTATCGGTTAATTGTATTCAGTGCGTTAGTTTAATACACGTCACTGAATAAGTTTTAATGAAGCCTGTCTCACACGAGGCGTAATTTTCATTGCGTCAGTACCTAGAAGGTAAAGGAACAAGCCCCCCCCCCCCCTTCCCCCTCCCCCCCCCCAAAAAAAATATACATTTTGCAGCATTATAAAACAATTGCATTTGGGCGGATTGCTAATTAAATTACAAGTATGTTTTCTATTTTGTGAGGTTGCATAATGACCAAAGTAGAAAATATGGTTTGAATCAGCTTTTGAAAGTATTTTCGATCACACAGTCAAAGTCAAGGGTTAACTTCCCATTTCAGCCAAAATTGGGTATTTCTAATTTTCGAATAATTCGATATCAGGGCAACCACCACTTCATATTCGGGGAGCGAGGTGTCAGAATATCCACATATTTTGGCAGCGATATTCCCAGATAGTTATTTAACTTCTGTGCATATTTACTGGGAACAGTATTTCTTTTTTTTATCAAAATTTCTTGGAGATCGTATTTCTTTCATTCTTCTCTTTCTTCTTCTTCCTTCATTGCTTATGAAAAAAAAGTTATCGATAAAATGTATACGGATGACCAAGTCGCGGCTATCATACAGTCAAAGGAAACGATATTTTTTTTCTGAATTACGGTGATTTCAAAAATACATAACCTTTATGTTTTATAATCAGTCAGACCCAACTTCGGAAAACCGAGCACAGGTATAAACTCCGAAAACGGCGTATGAATATAGAGCCCTCATCGTTCAGTGCGAGTCAGTATGTACAGAAGGCATTTGCAAAAACTTGCAAAGTCAACCTGCCAACGATATATATATATTCTTAAAAATAACGCTGCGTGTCAATTACCTTCAAAATCCGTTGAATGATTCGCCATATGACATGACTTTCAAAAGACAAACATTTGAAATAAATATATCTGCAGCATTATTTTTGAAAATTATATTATCAACAGCAGGTCGACATTGCAGGATTTTTCCCATTCCTTTTGTACACACTGTCTCGCACTGAACGATGAGGGCTCTATATTCATCTTGCTCTATACGCCGTTTTCAGAGTATAAACCTGTGCTCGGTTTTCCGAAGTTGGGTCTGACTGATAATGATTTTTCCATTTCTGTGCGATTACAAATCAATTTTTTCAACGAATGTAGAGTTCATGAAATACACATTTACGATTTTCTCCCCGAATGAAAGTCAAATAAATTACATTATTTTGCATAAACGATCAGATTTTGTTTTCGAACATTTTTGTCTTCTCCCAATCACAACCCTCAATAAAAACAGTCTTCTAAGGACAAATCAGTGTTGTAAAGTGTTAGGACAATGTTACTAAATCTTAACCTAACGGTTGATTTTGCTACATCTTAAAAATAAATGAATGTACTGTTGTGTAACTCATTGTCAAATTGACACAGTGGATTATTACTTCAGTCAGACTCAACTTCGGAAAACCGAGCACAGGTATATACTCCGAAAACGGCGTATGAATATAGCGCCCTCATTGTTTAGTGCGAAGCAGTGTGTACAAAAGGAATGGGGAAAATCTTGCAAAGTCAACCTGCCAACGATATATATATTCTTAAAAACAATGCTGCGTGTCAATTACCTTCAAAATCCGGGAATGATTCGCCATATGAAATGACTATCAAATGACAAACATTTGAAATAAATTTATCCGCAGCATCATTTTTGAAAATTATATTATCCACAGCAGGTCGACATTGCAGGATTTCCCCCATGCCTTTTGTACACACTGTCTCGCACTGAACGATGAAGGCTCTATATTCATCTTGCTCTATGCGCCGTTTTCGGAGTATAAACCTGTGCTCGGTTTTCCGAAGTTGGGTCTGACTGTACTTAGTTTCCATTTATACTTGCATAAGAACTAGCAGGTCGCTAGTACAAGATTCCACGAGCAATAAACTATAATAGAATCATCTCCCCGAGCATCATGGAAATGCTGCAGAATTTACCCGTATTGTTGATCATTTATGTTTTAATTTACATAATTATCATTTATTATGAATGACGTCTCAACAGATACAAAAGGTGTGCATTGAAGGCTGTAATACACATAAGAATGATCCAACAGCATCACGTGACCTAGCCAGATTTCTCTGTCTTCTACCTTGTCTCACTGACCTGACGATAAAGGATTCTAGCGATGAATACATATACCTTTCCCTTCATGATGATTTCTACCACGAGATTGCTCGGCTGGCTTCATCCTCGAAGGTAAGTTGCAAGGTATTTCAATTGTATATAGGTTCATTGTAGAATATAGGTAATTTTTGTAGAAGTTGCTTTGAATGTTAGATTAATGATTAACGTTTTTAGATGTACAATAATAATGATGTAGGTTTATCAGGGTCATTGAAGAAAACGAGTTGTCCTTGATGATGAGTGATGGAACTATGAATTATTTTATATCATGTAAGTGAAAACGATGGCAATTCGTGTAGGGAGTCATATTTTATTGTTGTCTTCTTATCGGTTAATTGTATTCAGTGCGTTGATTAATACACGTCACTGAATAACATTTCATGAAGCCTGTCTCACTCGAGGCGTCATTTTCATTGTGTCAGTACCTAGACGGTACAACCCCCCTCCAAAAAAAAAAAATCAATATAAAAAAAACCCGTTTCATTTTGGCGGATTCCTTATTAAATTACATGTATGGTTACTATTTTGTGAGGTCGCATAATGACCGAGGTAGAAAATTTTGTGGTTTGTAGCAGCTTGTGAAAGCACTTTCGATCACACAGGCAAATTCAGGGGGCGTTTCATGAAAGGACTTGGCAAATTTTTTATCAGACAAATTTGCTCTGACCCAACCAGATGCAAGGATTTCAGTAGCTTATAACAGTTGTCAGATAAAATATACGACAACTTCCTCTCATGAGACGCTCCCTGGACGTTAACTTCCCATTCAGACCAAAATCAGGTATTTCTAACTTTCGAATAATTCGATATTCGGACAACCATCACTTCATATTTGGGCAGCGAGGTGCCAGGATATCCCCATATTTTGTCAGCGATGTTCCAATATAATTATGTAACCTCTGTACATATTTACTAGGAACAATTTTGTTTTTAATCAAAATTTCTTGTTGATCGTTTTTCTTTCATTTTTTCTCTTTCTTCCTCCTCATTTCTTATCAACATAATTCATCGATAAAAGTATACATATGACAAAGTCACAGATATCATACAGTCAAAGTAAACGATATAATTTTCTTAATTATGGTGTCAAAAATACAATTTACAATGACTTTTCCATTTCTGCGCGATTACATGACATTGTCAAATTGACGCAGTGGATTATTACTTAGTTTCCATTTATACTTGCATAAGAACTAGCTGGTCGCTAGTACAAGATTCTCCGAGCAATAACCTATAATAGAATCATCTCCCCTAGCATCATGGAAATGCTGCAGAATTTACCCGTATTGTTGATCATTTATGTTTTAATTTACATAATTATCATTTATTATGAATGACGTCTCAACAGATACAAAAGGTGTGCATTGAAGGGTGTAATATACATAAGAATGATCCAACAGCATCACGTGACCTAGCCAGATTTCTCTGTCTTCTACCTTGTCTCACTGACCTGACGATAAAGGATTCTAGCGATGAATACATATACCTTTCCCTTCATGATGATTTCTACCACGAGATTGCTCGGCTGGCTTCATCCTCGAAGGTAAGTTGCAAGGTATTTCAATTGTATATAGGTTCATTGTAGAATATAGGTATTTTTTGTAGAAGTTGCTTTGAATGTTAGATTAATGATTAACGTTTTTAGATGTACAATAATAATGATGTAGGTTTATCAGGGTCATTGAAAAAAAACGAGTTGTCCTTGATGATGAGTGATGGAACTATGAATTACTTTATATCATGTAAGTAAAAACAATGGCAATTCGTGTAGGAAGTCGTTTACATATTTTATTGTTGTCTTCTTATCGGTTAAGTGAATAAAGTCCATGAAATACACATTTACGATTTTCTCCCCGAATGGAAGTCAAACAAATTACATATTTTGCATAAAGGAGCAGAAATCTTTTTTGACCTTTTTTTTTCTCCAAATCACAACCCTCAATGAAGGACAAATCAGTGTTGTAAAGTTTTCTGGACAATGTGACTAAATCTTAACCAAACGGTTGATTTTGCTAGAACTTAAAAATAAATGAATGTACTGTTCTGTAAATCATTGTCAAATTGACACAGTGGATTATTACTTAGTTTCCATTTATACTTGCATAAGAACTAGCTGGTCGCTAGTACAAGATTCTCCGAGCAATAACCTATAATAGAATCATCTCCCCTAGCATCATGGAAATGCTGCAGAATTTACCGGTATTGTTGATCATTTATGTTTCAATTTACATAATTATCATTTATTATGCATGACGTCTCAACAGATGCAAAAGGTGCGCATTGAAAGCTGTGATATACAGGAGAATGATCCAACAGCATCACGTGACATAGCCAGATTTCTCTGTCTTCTACCTTGTCTCACTGACCTGACGATAAAGGATGGTAGCAATGGATACCTCAAACTTTTCCTTCATGATGATTTCTACCACGAGATTGCTCGGCTGACTTCATCCTCGAAGGTGAGTTTCAATGTTTTTAAATTGTATATTGCATCATTGTAGAATATATGGAATTTGATTTTAGCAGTTGCCTTGAATGTTAGACTAAAGATGTACAATAATAATGCAGGTTTATTATGGTGATTGAAAAACATCCGAAAACCCCCCAAATGTCTTTGATGATGAGTAATGCAACTATCAATTACTTTATATAAGTGAAAACGATGGCAATTCGCGTAAGAAATCGTTTAACTCTTTGTATTATTGTCTTCTTATCGGTTAATTGTATTCAGTGCGTTAGTTTAATACACGTCACTGAATAAGTTTTAATGAAGCCTGTCTCACACGAGGCGTAATTTTCATTGCGTCAGTACCTAGAAGGTAAAGGAACAAGCCCCCCCCCCCTCCCCCTCCCCCCAAAATATACATTTTGCAGCATTAAAAACAATTGCATTTGGGCGGATTGTTAATTAAATTACAAGTATGTGTTCTATTTTGTGAGGTTGCATAATGACCAAAGTAGAAAATATGGTTTGTATCAGCTTTTGAAAGTATTTTCGATCACACAGTCAAAGTCAAGGGTTAACTTCCCATTTTAGCCAAAATTGGGTATTTTTTAATTTTCGAATAATTCGATATCAGGGCAACCACCACTTCATATTCGGGGAGCGAGCTGTCAGAATATCCACATATTTTGGCAGCGATATTCCCAGATAGTTATGTAACTTCTGTGCATATTTACTGGGAAAAGTATTTCTTTTTTTATCAAAATTTCTTGGAGATCGTATTTCTTTCATTCTTCTCTTTCTTCTTCTTCCTTCATTGCTTATGAAAAAAAAGTTATCGATAAAATGTATACGGATGACCAAGTCGCGGCTATCATACAGTCAAAGGAAACGATATCTTTTTCTGAATTACGGTGATTTCAAAAATACATAACCTTTATGTTTTATAATCAGTCAGACCCAACTTCGGAAAACCGAGCACAGGTATAAACTCCGAAAACGGCGTATGAATATAGAGCCCTCATCGTTCAGTGCGAGTCAGTATGTACAGAAGGCATTTGCAATAACTTGCAAAGTCAACCTGCCAACGATATATATATTCTTAAAAATAACGCTGCATGTCAATTACCTTCAAAAACCGTTGAATGATTCGCAATATGACATGACTTTCAAAAGACAAACATTTGAAATAAATATATCTGCAGCATTATTTTTGAAAATTATATTATCAACAGCAGGTCGACATTGTAGGATTTTTCCCATGCCTTTTGTACACACTGTCTCGCACTGAACGATGAGGGCTCTATATTCATCTTGCTCTATACGCCGTTTTCAGAGTATAAACCTGTGCTCGGTTTTCCGAAGTTGGGTCTGACTGATAATGATTTTTCCATTTCCGTGCGATTACAAATCAATCTTTTCAACGAATGTAGAGTTCATGAAATACACATTTACGATTTTCTCCCCGAATGAAAGTCAAATAAATTACATTATTTTGCATAAACGATCAGATTTTTTTTCGAACATTTTTGTCTTCTCCCAATCACAACCCTCAATAAAAACAGTCATCTAAGGACAAATCAGTGTTGTAAAGTGTTAGGACAATGTTACTAAATCTTAACCTAACGGTTGATTTTGCTACATCTTAAAAATAAATGAATGTGCTGTTGTGTAACTCATTGTCAAATTGACACAGTGGATTATTACTTCAGTCAGACCCAACTTCGGAAAACCGAGCACAGGTATATACTCCGAAAACGGCGTATGAATATAGCGCCCTCATTGTTTAGTGCGAGGCATTGTGTACCAAAGGAATGGGGAAAATCTTGCAAAGTCAACCTGCCAACGATATATATATTCTTAAAAACAATGCTGCGTGTCAATTACCTTCAAAATCCGGGAATGATTCGCCATATGAAATGACTATCAGATGACAAATATTTGAAATAAATTTATCCGCAGCATCATTTTTGAAAATTATATTATCCACAGCAGGTCGACATTGCAGGATTTCCCCAATGCCTTTTGAACACACTCTCTCGCACTGAACGATGAAGGCTCAATATTCATCTTGCTCTATGCGCCGTTTTCGGAGTATAAACCTGTGCTCGGTTTTCCGAAGTTGGGTCTGACTGTACTTAGTTTCCATTTATACTTGCATAAGAACTAGCAGGTCGCTAGTACAAGATTCCACGAGCAATAAACTATAATAGAATCATCTCCCCGAGCATCATGGAAATGCTGCAGAATTTACCCGTATTGTTGATCATTTATGTTTTAATTTACATAATTAACATTTATTATGAATGACGTCTCAAGTCTCAACAGATACAAAAGGTGTGCATTGAAGGCTGTAATACACGTAAGAATGATCCAACAGCATCACGTGACCTAGCCAGATTTCTCTGTCTTCTACCTTGTCTCACTGACCTGACGATAAAGGATTCTAGCGATGAATACCCGAAACTTTTCCTTCATGATGATTTCTACCACGAGATTGCTCGGCTGACTTCATCCTCGAAGGTGAGTTTCAATGTTTTTAAATTGTATATAGCATCATTGTAGAATATATGGAATTTGATTTAGCAGTTACCTTGAATGTTAGACTAAAGATGTACAATAATAATGCAGGTTTATTATGGTGATTGAAAAACACCCGAAAACCCCCCAAATGTCTTTGATGATGAGTAATGGAACTATCAATTACTTTATATCATGTAAGTGAAAACGATGGCAATTCGCGTAGGAAATCGTTTAAATCTTTGTATTATTGTCTTCTTATCGGTTAATTGTATTCAGTGCGTTAGTTTAATACACGTCACTGAATAAGTTTTAATGAAGCCTGTCTCACACGAGGCGTAATTTTCATTGCGTCAGTACCTAGAAGGTAAAGGAACAAGCCCCCCCCCCCCCCTCCCCATCCCCCCAAAATATACATTTTGCAGCATTAAAAACAATTGCATTTGGGCGGATTGCTAATTAAATTACAAGTATGTTTTCTATTTTGTGAGGTTGCATAATGACCAAAGTAGAAAATATGGTTTGTATCAGCTTTTGAAAGTATTTTCGATCACACAGTCAAAGTCAAGGGTTAACTTCCCATTTCAGCCAAAATTGGGTATTTCTAATTTTCGAATAATTCGATATCAGGGAAACCACCACTTCATATTCGGGGAGCGAGGTGTCAGAATATCCACATATTTTGGCAGCGATATTCCCAGATAGTTATGTAACTTCTGTGCATATTTACTGGGAACAGTATTTCTTTTTTTATCAAAATTTCTTGGAGATCGTATTTCTTTCATTCTTCTCTTTCTTCTTCTTCCTTCATTGCTTATGAAAAAAAAGTTATCGATAAAATGTATACGGATGACCAAGTCGCGGCTATCATACAGTCAAAGGAAACGATATCTTTTTCTGAATTACGGTGATTTCAAAAATACATAACCTTTATGTTTTATAATCAGTCAGACCCATCTTCGGAAAACCGAGCACAGGTATAAACTCCGAAAACGGCGTATGAATATAGAGCCCTCATCGTTCAGTGCGAGTCAGTATGTACAGAAGGCATTTGCAAAAACTTGCAAAGTCAACCTGCCAACGATATATATATTCTTAAAAATAACGCTGCGTGTCAATTACCTTCAAAAACCGTTGAATGATTCGCCATATGACATGACTTTCAAAAGACAAACATTTGAAATAAATATATCTGCAGCATTATTTTTGAAAATTATATTATCAACAGCAGGTCGACATTGCAGGATTTTCCCCATGCCTTTTGTACACACTGTCTCGCACTGAACGATGAGGGCTCTATATTCATCTTGCTCTATACGCCGTTTTCAGAGTATAAACCTGTGCTCGGTTTTCCGAAGTTGGGTCTGACTGATAATGATTTTTCCATTTCTGTGCGATTACAAATCAATCTTTTCAACGAATGTAGAGTTCATGAAATACACATTTACGATTTTCTCCCCGAATGAAAGTCAAATAAATTACATTATTTTGCATAAACGATCAGATTTTTTTTCGAACATTTTTGTCTTCTCCCAATCACAACCCTCAATAAAAACAGTCTTCTAAGGACAAATCAGTGTTGTAAAGTGTTAGGACAATGTTACTAAATCTTAACCTAACGGTTGATTTTGCTACATCTTAAAAATAAATGAATGTACTGTTGTGTAACTCATTGTCAAATTGACACAGTGGATTATTACTTCAGTCAGACCCAACTTCGGAAAACCGAGCACAGGTATATACTCCGAAAACGGCGTATGAATATAGCGCCCTCATTGTTAAGTGCGAGGCAGTGTGTACAAAAGGAATGGGGAAAATCTTGCAAAGTCAACCTGCCAACGATATATATATATATATTCTTAAAAACAATGCTGCGTGTCAATTACCTTCAAAATCCGGGAATGATTCGCCATATGAAATGACTATCAGATGACAAACATTTGAAATAAATTTATCCGCAGCATCATTTTTGAAAATTATATTATCCACAGCAGGTCGACTTGGCAGGATTTCCCCCATGCCTGTTGTACACACTGTCTCGCACTGAACGATGAAGGCTCTATATTCATCTTGCTCTATGCGCCGTTTTCGGAGTATAAACCTGTGCTCGGTTTTCCGAAGTTGGGTATGACTGTACTTAGTTTCTATTTACACTTGCATAAGAACTAGCAGGTCGCTAGTACAAGATTCCACGAGCAATAAACTATAATAGAATCATCTCCCCGAGCATCATGGAAATGCTGCAGAAGTTACCCGTATTGTTGATCATTTATGTTTTAATTTACATAATTATCATTTATTATGAATGACGTCTCAACAGATACAAAAGGTGTGCATTGAATGCTGTAATCTACTGAAGAATGATCCAACAGCATCACGTGACCTAGCCAGATTTCTCTGTCTTCTACCTTGTCTCACTGACCTGACGATAAAGGATTCTAGCGATGAATGCATATGTCTTTCCCCTCATGATGATTTCTACCACGAAATTGCTCGGCTGGCTTCATCCTCGAAGGTAAGTTTCAAGGTGTTTCAATTGTATGTACGTTCATTGTAGAATATAGGTAATTTTTGTAGAAGTTGCCTGGAATGTTAGATTAATGATAACGTTTTTAGATGTACAATAATATGATGCACGCTTATTAGGGTCATTGAAGAAAACGAGTTGTCCTTGATGATGAGTGATGGAACTATGAATTATTTTATATCATGTAAATGAAAACGATGGCAATTCGTGTAGGGAGTCATATTTTATTGTTGTCTTCTTATCGGTTAATTGTATTCAGTGCGTTGATTAATACACGTCACTGAATAACATTTCATGAAGCCTGTCTCACTCGAAGCGTCATTTTCATTGTGTCAGTACCTAGACGGTACAACCCCCCCCCCCCCCCCCCCCCCCTCCAAAAAAAAAAAATCAATATAAAAAAAACCCGTTGCATTTTGGCGGATTCCTTATTAAATTACATGTATGGTTACTATTTTGTGAGGTCGCATAATGACCGAGGTAGAAAATGTTGTGGTTTGTAGCAGCTTGTGAAAGCACTTTCGATCACACAGGCAAATTCAGGGGGCGTTTCATGAAAGGACTTGGCAAATTTTTTATCAGACAAATTTGCTCTGACCCAACCAGATGGAAGGATTTCAGTAGCTTATAACAGCTGTCAGATAAAATATACGACAACTTCCTTTCATGAGACGCTCCCTGGGCGTTAACTTCCCATTCAGACCAAAATCAGGTATTTCTAACTTTCGAATAATTCGATATTCGGACAACCATCACTTCATATTTGGGCAGCGAGGTGCCAGGATATCCCCATATTTTGGCAGCGATGTTCCCATATAATTATGTAACATCTGTGCATATTTACTAGGAACAATTTTGTTTTTAATCAAAATTTCTTGTTGATCGTTTTTCTTTCATTTTTTCTCTTTCTTCCTCCTCATTTCTTATCAACATAAATTCATCGATAAAAGTATACATATGACAAAGTCACAGATATCATACAGTCAAAGTAAACGATATAATTTTCTTAATTATGATGTCAAAAATACAATTTACAATGACTTTTCCGTTTCTGCGCGATTACATGACATTGTCAAATTGACGCAGTGGATTATTACTTAGTTTCCATTTATACTTGCATATGAAGTAGCAGGTCGCTAGTCCAAGATTCTCCGAGCAATAACCTATAATAGAATCATCTCCCCTAGCATCATGGAAATGCTGCAAAATTGTCTTGTATTGTTGATAATTTATGGTTTAATTAATTTTTTTACATAATTATCATTTATTATGAATGACGTTTCAACAGATAGAAAAGGTGTGCATTGAAGGCTTTAATATACAGGAGAATGATCCAACAGCATCACGAGACCTAGCCAGATTTCTCTGTCTCTTACCTTGTCTCAATGACCTGACGATAAACGATTCTGGCAATGAATCCATATGCCTTTCCCTTCATGATGATTTCTACCACGAGATTGCTCAGCTGGCTTCATCCTCGAAGGTGAGTTTCAATGTGTTTCAATTGTATATAGGTTCATTGTAGAATATATGGAATTTGTTTTAGCAGTTGCCTTGAATGTTAGACCAAAGATACAATAATAATGCAGGTTTATTATGGTGATTGAAAAAAAAAAAAACCCTAAAATGTCTTTGATTAGTATTGGAACTATCAATTAATTTATATCATGTAAATGAAAACGATGGCAATTCGCGTAGGAAGTCGTTTAACTCTTTGTATTATTGTCTTGTTATCGGTCAATTGTATTCAGGGCGTTAATTTAACACACGTCCCTGAATAAATATCGTGAAGCCTGTCTCACACGAGGCATCATTTTCATTGCGTCAGTACCTAGAAGCTACAGGTACAACCCCCCCCCCCCCCCTCCACAAAAAAATACATTTTGCGGCATAAAAACAATTGGATTTTGGCGGATTCCTTATTAAATTACGTTTACTATATTGTGAGGTCGCATAACTACCGGGGTAGAAAATGTTGCGATTCGCAGCAGCTTTTGAAAACAATGAATGAATTTTATGAAGCCAGTCTCACACGAGGTAAATTTTCATTGCGTCAATACCTAGAAGGTACAGGTACACCCCCCCCCCCCCCCCCCCCCCGTCCTCGAAGGTGAATTTCAAGGTGTAGTATATAGGTGCATTTCAAGGTGTAGTATATAGGTGCATTTTCTTTGATGATGAGTGATGGACCCAGGGGCGGATCCAGGATTTTTGTATAAGGGGGGGGGGGGGGCGACAAAAAACGTCAGACCTCCAACTTCCGCTTAGTGGGGGGGGGGGGGGGGGGGGGGGTTATGAGGGTCCAGTTTCTTTCCGTAATTCTCTGACAAGGAAAAAACAAGGTTTTCGTTCTAAAAGGGGGGGGGGGGCATAATCAAACAACGGGGGCACAATGCATATTTTTCTCCCAAGAGGGGGGGGGGGGGCACGGGCCGGAAGTCCCCCCCCCCCCCCCCCCTCGATTCGCCACTGGGTGGACCTATCACTTACTTTATATCATGTAAGTGTTCTTTTCGGTTACTGTATTGATAATCAGATGATAACTAGATTGATACTGTTTAGCAACATTGAACCGCCGCGCCTGCGTGATGTAGTGTCCCACCTCATTACCATTCAATAAGAATTAATTGCGGATGCGCTGTGGTGTAGTGGATTGGGGTTCTCCTCCTTGGATCTGGGGGTCGCGGGTTCGAACCCTACTATGTCTGGTGTTTATGTCCTTGGGCAAGACATTTTATCCGCTCGCTTTTTTATTTCACCCATGAGTGATGGGAACCTTGGTCGGGTGTTAACTTAGCCTTTTGACAGGGCCCTGTGACTTGGCTATTTTTCTCGGCAAGTAAGCTAGTAGTGGCTGCATAACAAGACTAGCCGCCCAGCCCGGTGAATGCGTGATCGAACGACGTGAGTCGCGGGGGGCCTTTTGGAACCTGGCCTGTATTTCTTATGTTATCCTTTGTTCCTAGCGAGGATTTGCTACCTTGTAGGTAGGAGCCAATCAGCGAACGTATCTTCGCATGACGTCAGCATAAATTTGGTATGCAAATTCGCCTTCATCTCGAGCTAGCTCGCTCGGCACCCGGCACATGGAAAGCAAGCCCCGCAGATACCGTTGTGATTGGTCGATAATCCTCGGTAGGCGTGTTAGCATACGAATGTCAACTCGTGAATAATTCATATCGGACGATGGAAACCCAGGTTCCAAAAGGCCTCGCGACTGAAGTCGCGCGTTCAACCGGGCCGTGTTGATTCTTTTCGTCGCCGGCGAGTCTCATCTCAGGCACAGCATGACGAGGCAAATAGCCAAGTCACGAGGCCTTGTCAAGAGGCCTTGTCAAAAGGCTAGTGTTAACTAAGCCGTGAGCGTCATCTGATAGCCTGGCTCGCATGCTCCCCGGGGAGTTGAGATTGTGCTCAAGATAATTGGGCAGGTTTGAATTGTACCTGATGACTATGGGGTAATTGTTAAGCAGGGCCCGCTGGGAGAACCGTTCTTGGAACTGAGGTGGCTACCTTATTAGTGCCATTGTACTATAGATCTAGGTCTAACTTGAATAGTAATAGTATGACTTAAATATTGCCTATACACACCTTCAAAACAATAAAGAAAAAAATAAAAATTAAATAAAGAAGAAAACAGATGTACCTGTGACCGTGGAATTCAATAGGAAATCGCATATTACTTAGATGAAGATTCGCTGAAAGTTTGGTGAACTGAAAGAGAACCATTCAAACGTTAGAGCACTAACAAACAAACAGACAAACATCGGGACAGAATCGACTGAAATTAGTACCGCCCTTGCTTCGCGCAGCAGTATTGATTATTCCAAATATCATACCATGGAGTGTAATCGCGGGCCTTCGGATCTTGAATGTGCTATACATGTATAACAGGAAGTGAATTATGAGTCAGTTAAGATTTGAACAAGGAGCCAAATATTTGTTCTTCAGACAACCCCCCCCCCCCCCCCCTGTTGATAATGTATCTGTAATTTTTTTCTTTCAGAACCATTTCTTTACAAGTAATATGCACTTGAATGAATGGTCAGGGGAGCTAAAGCGACTGGGTTATTTACACAAACGTGAACACATCGGACATGTACATCATCCCACAATGTTGGTGATTCTCCCAAGTAGAGCTACAGAAACTCTCTCATCGCACCAGCAGTCTGTACAGCCACAGGTAAAGGACTCAGCCCATGTCAGTACATCAGGGTGTTTCCATCAATATTTACCAACACAACAAGTCTACCTCTCAGGTCAGAAGCCAGGAACTCTGGTACAGCCAGGCCAGAGGGAGCAGGAATCTGATAATTTCACGAAGGTACTTGTCACCAAATTCGATCGATTCTATGAATCATATGTAGCATCTCAAGAAAACAGTCAGCGACAGAACACCCAAAGTTATCAGGTGGGAATAGGCGGTACAGCACATAGCTCGTCCTTGACGTCCCTACCCGATACTACCGCTACAGTCAGAAGATGGCCTCATTCGGGCTTCAAACCCATGTACGAACTTGACGACTACGACTTAGATGCTTCCTCTACTAATGGAATAAGTTCACAAAGCTGCAAAAGTTCTGGAGGTAATTATCATTATATATAGTGAAGTAATATAGACCCCTATGAACGTGGGAAACTATTATGATAATGAAGCTGTCTACCCCTTTGATGTAGTGGCTTAAGCCTTTGTCAGCGGAAAACAAAAATGTTAACAGATTTTAGGCGTACGGGTACAATTTCACGAGGGGCCTGGCGCTTTTTGTCCAAGTATCAAGTTTCTGGTTTCTTTAAAAAAATAACAAATAAAAATGACATATTTTGTAATGAAAATGTGCAGAAATTACCTATTCGGGCATAAAACCAACCAAATGCGAAGATTTTCGTGTATGAGGTGGTAGTTGCCCGAATATCGGCACTTTCAAAATCCCCCACCGCCTCGTACGCCTAAGGATTTCGTGCCTCTTCCATAAAAACTGCGATTAAACGCAACTCTAAAAAGTAGATAAACAATATTAAATGCTCTATGTATTTTCAAATTCTGTCGATCGTCATTATGTTAAATAATAAATCTGAGTTTTTTAATTATATATTTTGTCATTTACTTTCAAAAATACCATTTTTAGGGTGTACCTTTTGGGATTGTACCTGCAGATAAGGGGGACATGATTCATTATCCGTCTATATGTGTATCGGTTATAATGCAAATAACGCGGTGAAGAAGCTTTATATGCTTCAGATTATAATTTCATTCAGTACATGGATATGATGATTTACCGTTGCCATCGACCAGGCGAATTGGGTTGTTGAATCATCGTGATCAGTTTTTTGGTCTACTCCTCTACACCCTCCCTATAATCATGATAATTTACCACCTTTTACTTTCTTGTTATACATTGTTTTCTATAATTCTACAGTCCCCGATTACTTTCATAATATGTTTTGAAACCATTTCGAAATGTAATTCATTTTCGTTCTCTCTCAATGTACAGTCCTGAGAGGCCACCAGCAGCCAGGGTAAGAGACTCCTAACAGAGTCACCAATACATTTCTTTCCTATTGACAGCTTGTATACACTCAGATTAGCATCACTTTTCTTAAATCCCTTGCCGTGTTCCTCAAAACAGAAATTATCATTATCACTTTGTCGTTGTTGAAATAAAATGAATGAACAAGACTGTGATGAGGTCTGAAAGCAAGTTTACAGACTTTCCTTGTTTTCCCATTCATGTTCACAGCCCATAGACCATCGTTTAATATCGACCTCCCCTCATTCTCTTGATATTTCTTTCATTTCAGCTGATTTTTAGAATAGCGAGATACCCATAAACAATTCTGAGCTGTTGGATTTTGTTTAATCATATAAGACGTGTAAGGAGTATATACATAAATCTTAACGTGCTGAGTTAACATAAAATTACATTCCTTTCTTTCCCTTTGCACCTGGGGGGGGGGGGGGGGGGGGGGGGGGGGAGGGGGTAAACCTGTCGGATCTTTTTAGAAATTGGCTATATCCAAGTGATAACTATACTGTACGTCCCAGAAGAAAGTTAACAGTTCGAAAAACCCTCCACCAATAAATGTTTCAAAATATTTAAAGAGATTTTCATATCTGTTGACAGCTTACGGTCTCTTCTATCAAATGACACCGAACTATTGAATCAATATTGGCTCTGGCTGGTATCAGCCAAGCTGAGAGTCATGAAAAGGCTTATACATTTCCACTTTCTGACCAAGAAAAGACAAGCTACGAAATAGCAAGCTTTGTTCTATGTATATGCGTACACATTCCATCAACATCTTATGCTTGAGTGAGCAATTAACTACTTTGTTGAGTGGTTCAAAATGTTACTATTTGCGAGTCTTTTAATTTTACCTGCTTACTCACTCAACCGTAAAATTTTGGTTGGAAATATCAGGACATACAGTGAACAAAACCTGTTCTCTCATAAATTGTCTATTATTGATAAGAATATGACAATTCTAAACATTTCATGACTGTCAACTGTGTTGACACCAGCCAGAACGGACAAACCAACATTTATCAAGTATGGATTTTGCACCCTTTCCAAAAAAGTGGCTCTTGTTCACTCAAGCGTAAAATATTGTGAAATATTTTAGTGTCATTTGGTAGAAGAGACTGTAAGCTGTCCACAGGTATGAACATTTTGTGAAAATATTTGAAATACTTAATTGGGAAGACTTTTTTCAACTGTCAATTCTAAAACGGTTTTCAACTTGGTTGATACCAGCCAGAACATATACCAATTCTTTTTGAAAAGTCAAGCATAATGAATAGTCAGATTTTGTGATATTGCATGGAAGTAGTCAGTGCTTGGCACCCTCATGGAAAGCGCTGTCTATTATATTATTATTATCCTTAAAATGGGGATGGGGCATTGCTTTTGGTTCTTTTGGTATTTCTACGAATTGTAGATGTTTCTATATTTTGTTCCATACGTAGAGGGAAAGCCATGCAGAACGACTCTGACTCTGCCGAAGACGAGGGGTCAGCAACAGGGGACAAACGAGGAAAGAGAAGCCAAGGTTCCGAGGATGACATTCTACATGAACCTCCAAGAAAGAGAAAGCGGAAGACAGACAGAAAAACGCCATCACCTTGATGACTTTCAAACTCCCACGTGCCATACGTTGATATATGTATTAGGTTTATCACATGGCAAAGGAATGACATAATCATAATGTTTCTTGTGTAGAAATGAGATTACAGGACACGTGCAATAAATGAGTCTTTCATTATGTGTACATAAAGATGTGCAGTTTAAACAAGTGTAATATTATGATTCATAATTCTTTGCATTTTCGCCAAATGAATATGCTACATGTATATACAAACTTATTGTGTCAGATCAAATAAACGATATACTCATGATGAGACAGGAGCTGAGGAGGACTATACCTTTAATTGCCACTTAAACTTATCTTTTAATTAATTCTCTACATGAATGTGTATATTGATACATTCATTCATATGTTTAAAGGGAACGTTGAGTTCTGGTTATGCGATAGCATTGTGAAATAAACTGTCTCAAATCATTTGGGAAAGATTGACTATACAGTACAAACGAATTGTTGAATGCTGTAAGGTTTTAGAATCAACAAAATGAGAAGATATTGACTCAATCCTGCTGAGAGTCACATGCACAGCACACAGATATGTGTATATGGGACTACACACACACACACACACACATGTTCGCCCGAAAATTTCAAATGTTTCTTGTCATATTTTGAATGTCGTTGCATTTGAAAAGCAATCGTTTCCAGGAAGAATTTCTCCCAATATGATAATTTTCCAATCTGACATAAAGAGAAAGAGAATGAGAAAGCTCAAAAATTATTTTTGTACATTTCCCAGAACTCAACCTTTTCTTTAATGTGTCAAATATGTCATGTATGTGAACAAAGATGTAACAATAGGTATAGGAAAAATTATAATTTTCACAACATTCTATCGACAACCCAGCTGCATTACTAACATAACACATCACAACTTGCATCTGTCTTATATGGTATATGTTTTTTTTTTCCTTTCACCAGGCAACGTTGTGAGATAGTCTTATACAAAGAGACACCTTGAGCATCTCTAGAGATGGATATGTGCGCTATATAAATGTTATTATTACTATTCCACATGCTTTATGCTTGTTTACTTTCTTCAACATGATTATGCACAACATAGCAGCCTTGTATTTGAGAATGTGTATGTTTGCTAATTATCGTTGGAATGATCAAAAACCTATTTACAAGGACAAAACACACTGAATTCTATTAATGTATTTATGTGTATTGTATATATTACTATTGTATAATATCATATATAGCTGATTCAGTATGATTTCTTTTTACATTACGTTACTTGTATTAAATTTTGGGAGTATTACATATATTGATTTACTACATGTGAGCAATGTTTGAATATCGGAGTGTAATATTAGTACACAGTCTTAAAGGAGAATGAAACTCAATATGCATTAGCTGACAATCATGTGGAATATTGTCAGCCTGTTCAAAATATCTTGAAAAAACTTTGATTTGATTACTCAGTAAGGAGAACAATCTCTCTAATTTTTGGCAGATTCCTTGTCAGATATTATCCCATGGGGCTGTCATTTTGTAAAAATGTGATGTCGTAAGAGTACATGTCCATTTACCTGTAATACAATGGATATGATGTTGCTGTACAGTTTACTGTTGCCCTGTTGTTGCATAATATCAGGCTATTGCAAACCACCCACAGGTCCATGTATGAGGAAGTGTTGTTAAATGTGTATGTGGGGAACTTGAAGAATAATTATTCCTACTCTGAGGAGTCTGTAAAGTCTGAAGTCTCACCCCATACACTTTGAGTGATTTCATAATGCTGCTGTTAATATGGCGAAATAGTTTATGATTGATTTATTTGATTCGTTTTTTAAACCCTGTAAGTGCAGTCAAGTATAGTCAATCGAATGGACTCCAAAAGAAATGAAACTGTTAAAATGCAATAATAACAGCTGATCTTCTCTGATACATCAAATTCAAGTAAAAGGCCAAGCTACTATGGGAGGAGCTTGAAAATATCAAGCAACTCACTGATGACGAAACCACATTCCCATTATTTAGACAAATATTTCCTAGTCACATGGAAACATTTTCCTGCAAGAAAAACGACATTTTGTTTGTTTGCTAGCATTTGCTATGCTTTGGATAGTTTTTATAGATATACGGCCCATTACACTTGGGTTTTGTTACCTGTACACGTCATTGGTGCATGTTAATGTGTATAATTTTTCTGTTAATGTTCCTTGTGATATTTGCTTTCATTTCTAATGGTGATTGCATATTTTAGTATCCTGGATGATTGTTTATATGTTGTAGTTTCAGTACAAGGAAAGCAGGTCCAGTTTTTATTGCAGATCTGTATATGAGGGGTGCAGTATAGAAAATGATAATAATAAAAACACCCGGAGTTTATAATTTATACAGTACAAGTCTCTGGCTTACTTAAGACTCTATAAGTTTATTTGATCAAGTTTTCTGTTGAACTCGAGTATGAATTTCGTATGAGGTCACGTGTCATTATCATATCATCACATGTAACTATTTTTTTATGAAAGCGAGGAATGTTCCATCGCATTAATAATTATAATGTATGACGTTGGTTCTCATCTACAACAGGTCCCCCTGTAACATAAATGCTTGCAATCGATTGAAAAATGGCAATGGTCAAGCAAAATCACCGTTGCATTATTATTGTTCAAAAGGCGTCAACCAAAGAGAATCGTTGTGTCAAATTTGCAATTGATTCCAAACCTTTGTCATAATTTGTATATATGGCCCTGGTCAGTGTAATCATTCTCACATATTCATTTCTATTTTCAATAATAAGACCTGTGATTGATAGTGTGTGCTTCGTTCATCGTTCAGTATACGTAAAGAATGACTATTAACACATACTCCCATTTGCGTTAAATATCAGGAACTGTGACTGATTATAGAGCTTTATTCAATTGCATCTTTAATACGGTTTTGCCTTGTATGATAACTATGCCATGCCATATAGTGGGGTACATTACTGTAATTGTTTGTTTTTTATTGTAGTATATATTTTATATTATGCCATGCCATATCATGGGGTACAGTGTTATGTACTCATTGGTTTTTACTGCATTCTACATTTCATATTATACCATGTACATTTTGATGTATTTCTTTGGGTTTTTACTGTATTATACATTTCATATTATGCCATGCCATACAGTGGTCTACAGTGTTCTATACTCGTTGGATTTTACTGTATTATACATTTTATGATATGCCATGCCATATAGTGGTGTACATTGTGAAATATATATATTATTTTTACTGCATAATTATACATTTAATATTATACCATGCCATATAGTGGTGTACAGTGTTATTTATTTGTTTGTTTTACTGTATTATACATTTTATATTATGCCATGCTATATAGTGGTGTACAGTGTTATTTATTTGTTGGTTTTTACTGTATTATACATTTTATATTATGCCATGCTATATAGTGGTGTACAGTGTTATTTATTTGTTGGTTTTTACTGTATTATACATTTCATATTATACCATACCATATAGTGGTGTACATTGTTATGTATTTGTTTGGTTTTTACTGTAATACACATTTTATGACATGCCAAGCCGTATACATATATTTGTATGTTTGTATGTTTTGCTTTGAACGCCTATGGCATATATGCATATGCGTTGCTTGGGATTTGAAACAGAGATTAGTTTAGGGTTGTTTTTATCAGTATGTTAGAGCTTTAGAACAATTACGATAAATTGATTCATGTTTTTTTAGTTTCTTCTTGTACACTCTGATGTCATTTCGAAGAATATGTTTCTAGATATGTAATTAATATTCCACAATTCATATATTTGGCAACGTTGCATATTTTCCAGATTTGTATATGTTTTGTTGCTTAAAAATTTAATGTATATTGAAATGAAGTGTCCTGACGCATTTTCTAGCGCTTATGATGTAATATGCATATTATGCGGTCATTGTTTATGCAGTGTCATGCAGCGCAGCTTTGACGTTCTGTGCCCATGTAGAGTTTAGGTATCAGTCAATCTCACAGTCACAGTACTCTAGTTTGTTGTGAAGGTAGGACACGTTATGACCTTTTCAGTTCATTGATTGGCTTGAACCAGTCAGTAGCATTGCCATAGCTGTACAGTTCATAATAAATACCGGCTTAAGTGTGATGTTTGCAGCCACTACTTATGATTTACAGGTATAGTAATTACCGGTTTGTATGTATTTTCATTTTGGAAAATTGGTATGATTTATATTTATTACTTCATATTTTTCTAACATATCTTTACTAATCACTTTGTTGCTCGACGAGTTATTGTATACATGTTAATATACAAGTCCAAGCCGTATCTCATACGTTCCAAAGTATTTTGGAGTAGTGATGTTGAGATCGTAAACATGAGTTGATATGAGATAAAAACCCTTGATATTTTGTGTTATTAAATCTATAGTAGGCCTATCAGCGTTATTAATGAGATTGCTTTAGATGTAGTATGTAACGTATGGGATAACTAATAACTTGGACTTGCCCTAATACATATCCTGGAAGTAGACGGGAGAGAACAACGGAATAGTCAGGTCCTTGTGTTATGCTGCCCTCTTGTGAGAGAGGTTGTTATACCTGATAACTAAGAGTAGGTAAATGCAGGTTAAATTATTACCTTTTTCAAATTAACCAGCATGATACTGGTCTCTGTGAAGTGTGTCAAGAATATGAGACGATTGAACATTTTGTTTTATATTGTTCAAAATACGATAAAGAGAGACGTCTCTTAAAAGAAAGGATTACATTGAAAAATCCTAATCTAAAAGAATTATTGATGTCTAACCCAATTTTCACTCGTGAATTAATGGGTTATATATATGATACCAATCGTTTTAGATAGCCCGTTATTAAGCTATCATAGACATTGTTATACGATGTTGAAAAAATTGGGACAAGAGCAACAAAAAACAAAACAAAATGTATGTGTATGTGTGTATGTGTGCGTATGTATATGTATATATTTATATGTATATGTATAACTGTGTATAGATATGTATTTTTTATGTTTTCCAGGAACAATTGGAATTGACTCCCCCCCCCCCCCCCCCCCCCCCCCTCTCTCTCTGTGTAATTCCGATTGATTGCTGGGGTATCTTCATAAATAGCGAATAATTACAAATAATCACGATCGACAGCTATCTAACTTTGGAGATGGGATATTAACATTTTACCATACTAATGATGACCATTAATAACACCATTTTCACCACAAAAAAGTCGCTCGTGGGCTCTCCGAAGCCTACGCCAAACCTACTAATATGACTGGCGCAAATAATCTGAGGAGATTGAAGAGCGCCATCATAATGAAGAACTAACCAACCATAAATGCATAGAATGAAGAGACATTCGTCTGCGTATTTTAACTAAGATCTTGCAGTTAGCTTCACGCAGATATTTTTGGTCAGAAGTTCTAAACTATCGGACTCCGGCAAATAAACATTTTTTTTTTTTAATCTCAAACTTCGTGAAATCAGACATTAAACATGATAACACAATTTCATTTTAGATTTCTTCACAGCATTGTAACTTGAAAAGAAAATTTGGCTAATAAAGTGGTGTATTTTTATAATAAAAAATAGACATATGGTGACGAAGTAGAAGCAACATTAAATTTTCTGTTGAAAAGTTAGTACAAAAATCATGGACATATTAGTGCATCATTGTTTCATGACAGATATGAATATTAATGAAGAACATTTTAGTAATAGAAAACGCATGATATACCGAATTTTACGTGCAACCAAGCAGGGTATGAGCAAATTGCATTATGTAAAACCAACATTAAAAGTACACCATAAAATGCAAACCAGTTTGTTGACTTTTGTTCTTTGATAAGTCATATCTAGTCAGTGTAAACAACTGCATAATTCTATTAAAAAAGGAAGTAAAAATGTTGATATCAGCAGATATGTGTTAATCATTGATTAAGTATTCTGTGTTCGAACTTCCAACAAGACGAACTAAAGAATGAATAGAATAGAGTAGAATAGGAAACGAGATGGAGAGATTGAGTTTAGAGAGGAACATAATATTAGAAAGAGAGAAGGGGAAAGAAGGACAAATAGGTAATGGAGAAGAAGATGCAATGGAGATGGAGTGAAGGGGGCAGGAGAGAAAAGCCACTTGAGGAAAAAAGAATGTGAGAGAAACAAAGAGGAAAGAAAGAAAACAAATGAGATAAAGAGAACGAGATATAAATAGGAAGATAGTGGGAGAACGAATAGTAAAGAAGGGAGAGGAAACTCGATATAGAAAATAAGAGAAAGGAGCAGAAAGGAACATTTTTGTTTTTCAAACATTTCCACCCATATTTATACATTATATTTTTCATATCAGCTGATGTGATCGAGTGACGGGTTTCATGTTTGCCTCACCTACGTAAACGAATGCATGGCACTGCGGGATTCTGCTTCTCCATACAACACGTCGCGTTCGGTTAGAAATGTCAAAAGTATATATTGGACGTTTCACTGTAACAGATCATAACCACTAATCAATCGACGAGATTCTTTCCTCTTGCGATTCTACGATAGTTACGTCAAATTAAAACCTAAATTTTAGTGAATTCAATTCGAGTAAAATCGGACATGAATCTGACTGACAATTCGTAAACAAAGACGCCTGGTTCAGACTTCTGTTTTATTGTTATTCTCGAATGATAAAACTTTTCTGTCCTGCTGTTCATACACCTTTGAGCCAGGTAGAAATCATCAAGACTGTGCAAGAATTCAGAACACAAATGCCTTCGGAATATGGGCAGTACTTTTACTTCTGAAATTTCATTTATTCCGGAGTTTTTAACAGTTCAAAAGGAAGAAATACAATTGCCCGCGAGCACGTTTGCGTGTGTTTGCATGTGCGTGTGGATGGAATAATAAAATTGTGCCTACTAATATTTCTAATATCAGGAGGTTTGATAATTCTTTTGGGAAATGGTAAAACTGAGCTTCTTGAGCAAACTTTGAGAGGAAAATTACAACACAAACAAGGAGATGTTAATTTATTAGCATTATAATATAATTTTTATTTTTTAACGGACTTAAAATATTTTAAGTATAAGATTGAAAAAGATGACCATTGAGAATTTTAGACAAACAAAAAAAAAATATCAGAAAGCAGCCATGAGATATAATTTATGGATTAAATGGATTTGTAAAATAAGTCTTTATCGATTTCAATACACAGTCATCATTTCAACGGCTTTAGAGCAGAGTTTCAATGAAACCACTGAAGTAATTGGATTTTCTTTTTAATGTTTGAAATGTTTCCCTGGAATTAGTCATTGTGTTTAAGTTGTTTGGATTGTAAAAAAAAATAAAAATAAATAAAATTGCACGATATATTGAACATAACATTTAACAATGATTTCTATTTGATTCTACATAAAGTGATAAAAGAATGGCGTTTTGTAATAAATTTTACAGATTAAAAAAAAAGACCGTGATGTCATTAATCAGTTGCCCAAAGGCTAGCAACAGTTCTTAAAGTAGATATTCAAAGAAAATCACAAATATGGCAATTAATGTATCACTAGAAACTGGGAAGCTTACAGATGGCAATCGTATAAGTTTTATGTCAACTGCGTATCTGGTGATTATAAAAACAACACAAATAAAAGCTCTTCTCAGCATCTGGAATATCCGAGGATTCGCCAGAAATATAGCGATGTTTTGATGTCGTCACACTCGGGATCGATCCTGCTTAAGCAGACGACGTCCTATAATGAATGAACGTAATTGCAATGCAATTATTTATCAAATTATAAAGAGTTTGGTGTATTTAAACATGACCTTATTTCACACCATTATAAAGGGAAAGTGAAACTGATTCTGATAGCTAAAACCGTTTGATTGTAAATACATAGGAGAAGGGTCAATGATCAATGAAATAAACCCCACTTTCAAATTGAAAAGCCCTCCGAATAATAGCAGGATGGTATTCGTTCCCTCTTGAAACGCCGAACATGCCGCGGTGCAAGCAGCTGAAAATACAATGGCGTCTTATTTTGTTTACAAGTGACTGATTCCTTTATTTTTTTAACGCTGCATTTTTCATCAAAATAATACCATACACGAAGTTAAGAGTGAGGCAACAGACTAACATTAAGACTGACGCTAGTCAAGGAAGAGAAATAAGTGAAGAGGAGATGACAAAATAGGCTCTGAAAATGTGTAAGATGTTATGGGACATCGTCTGCTTAGACAGGACTGGTCCAGGGTGTGTCGTCACATATCTCAGCAGCGTTCGAGGAGCTCTTCAGCTGCTATATCGGGGCTGTATTTTACCGTTTTATAATTGATAATAATCATTACTTCAAATGTTTCCAAACGTTGAATTTGGATAACCTTGTTTAATTTATGCCATCTATGCAATAATAAGTATTAAGCCAATATTTAAAATCATTAACGTTCTACTTTAAACTGATCTTGCCAATAGACCGCTTCGGTAATGTATGCAACAAATTTTATGCATACCTTTCAAACAAAGGTTTTCCTTGACAACATGAAAGCTTGCCGAAGGCTTGCCGGGCATAGCAACAAATAATATATGCAAACTGGATTCCAAGCATTGAGGCTCATTTATAAAAAGCAGGTTTATAATGGAATAGCTCGTCAGTAGGTGGTCAGAAAATATATGTGCATAAATTTGTTTACATTACAGATGCGGTCTATTGGCTAGTGGTAGCCGTTATGGCATCCATCATTATGCCCGTTGGTGGATCTCGTCCGTACTGATAAAATCGGCGGAATATTTTGTCCGTGTATTACGTCTCTCTGGCTTAGTTGGCGGACAGTCAGTGCAATATACTGTTTTGACCCAATTTCGTTTGTTGATGTCCTACATTCTAGTTGTTTGGAGAAGAGGAAAATGGGGGGGGGGGGGGGGGGGGTCACCTTCAACTTTTCCCGATATATCCCCTTTAATGAGAATCGACTGTGCAATATCATTATTATCAATATATTAATCTGTATTAAAGGTTACTCCGAGAAATACTGAATTGACATGAAAAAAAAAATGTGTAATGCACTTAGCTTAAAAAGCAAGTGCAGTGGCGAAGATGGTGGCGTTCGCCCCTTTCCATAATCCTTGATAAATCATATGTTTGATTAGTAAGCAAAGGAAACATGAATGATATTAAGAATTGTTAATTATAAAAAAAATGCTTTATCATAAAAGTACGCGAATACTTGATAGGGAGCTAGGATGCCCCTTACATCCCCCACCCATGCACCCCCTCCAAAGATATTGAGTGGAAGATGGACAAGGGGAAAAACCGGAAAAAATAGGTAATAGGAAAAGAAAATTTATATCAAAGTGAAACAAAATGAAACAGAGCGTGAGAGTTCACCACCCTGGGCGACACCATCCCCTCCTCCCATATCCCATGACACCTTTAATGTTTTTAAGGTCACCTTGATTTTTTGGTTAATATTTGATTTGTTTTACAGCCAAAGAGAGCATTAGTTGACTACACATTGTCAATAAAACATTTTATTTGTTAGCCTTTATTATAGCTGGGGCTAGGTTGCACTAAATCTGTCTTCCTCTAACATCCCCCTTAGAAAATATAAAAATAGAACAGGGCAGTACAAAAGTGAAAGGCGGCAGAATTATATTATATAATATGATATTATATGATGTTTAATATGATATTTGCCATTCAAGATAGGGCCTACATGTTTTTTGTTATGGCGAATTTTAAAGATCGAAGAAAGGTCTAATCATTTTTGGTAGTGTGGTCGTGGATGTATACATGTATATAAAAACATGAAACAACTGTAGTCTGCGAGAAACAACTTACAGTAAGTTACAGATGTAATTATTCTCTTTGTAATTGATGATACACTAAAAATAGGATTTCTCGTTCAAATTCGTACGCTGGCCACACGAATTCATTTTATGTGCATTCAAATTCACCGATTCTGCCACCGTAGCTGTGTTTTATCATTCAAAATTGTTTTTTAGCATTCGATTTCATAAAACTGTCATTCAAGAACATTTTGTTTGCATTCGAATTAAAACGTGTTTCGTCTTTGGAAAATTTTCATTCAAATTAAAGCGAGACGATTCGCGATTACGTAATAACGCCTTAATTTCTTTGCATACAACTTCACACGCTTTGCAGACAAAATAAACTCTTAATCATGTTCATGTGCCCCAATCCTCACAGGAATTCTATTCAAGTGGGGGACACCCTATTGTTGCATCCAGGTGTGCCCCTCCCCATGAGGATTGACGCCCATGATCATGTTAATCTCACCAAATCTTCATATAAATCCGCTAGCTTCGTTAAATTATACGGTATAGTGAGCAACAAACATTTCACTTGCTCCCACTAGCGTTGTATACCCACTAAATCAACACTATTTAGCAACTGAACGATCATATATAATTTCTTTTATACCTAGTCACATCACATGTAGAATTAGCAAAGTGTGTGGTGTGGGACATTACATGCTGGGACATCACTTTATTTTCATGTTTGTTTATTTGTTCATTTTTTTTGTTGTTGTTGAAAATTTATTCGGCGGTCATGATCTCTTTTGGGCCATTTATATTTGTGTACATAATATGTAGTCTTTCTACCACAGTCATAATCACAATCACCATCCTAATCGTGGGGTGGGGGATGTCCCCCCTGTCCCCCTGCCTGTTGATACCCATGACCCTTAGGTGGTATGCAAGGAGTTATTTCTTAAACACAACACCGGATATTGATAAAGAATAAAGGTCACTTTTGTTAGATGAGAAAATTGTGCTTATACCATACGTTTGTAATTATAGGCGAATTTGAATGAAAACTTTGTTATGTTGAATGACCAGGTGTGAAATTGAAAGATCCGGACGTCCGCTTTGCCAGCGTTGACGAATTTGAATGCAAACTGCGCATTTGTAACCGGTTGTTATTATTGAATGATACAAGTGCAAATTCAATTGACCAAAGAAGTTATTCAAATGAACGAAGTGCCATTTTGAATGACATTCTCAAGCCTACATCGGTATTTCGCGAATTTGAATGACCCATGTATCAAAACGAATGAAAAGCTTACGAAGTTGGCCGAGAAAACCTATATTAGAAGACATTTTAGAAGAAAAGAAGACAAAACACGATAAAAACTACTTTCGAAAAATAAACTCAAGAGCAATTTCAAAGGCCTATTGTAGTGCCCATGGAAATCAGGTTCGGATTATGTAATACGCGATTCTAATGTTCGCACATTTCTAAAGGTGACAGACATGGCTACTGAAATTGTCTTGAGTTTATTTTTCGAAAGTAGTTTTTATCGTGTTACAAATAAAGTGACCGATATTTCATCCAGGAGATGATAAAGGAAATCTTAACCTCATCTTCTAAACAGATAATAAAGAAAGGTTACCTTATAATTGCATATAGTTAGATGAGAAAAAAAAAAAATAAGAAAATGCTGGTTTACAGACATTGTGTTGTCTACTCCTTCCTCGGGGGAGATTGTCGCCTATGCTTATGTGCATGATTTTTTTTCTACCAAAGTAGGCCTATATTTTCAAATTAACCCTACAGTTATATTCCCCTACTTGCGTGGCTTTGGGAAATCTAGAGAATACAATCCATCCGTTAAAATTTGCAAGTAGCCTACAGGACAATAAGGTCTACTATACAGTGCGTCCCAGAAAAAAAAAGAAACCGAGATTTATCGCTGTTTAATCATATCTTAATCACAATTATGATTAATAAGTGACACATTTCTGTAAAGTTTGGATCCTCTTCTTTCATTTGATGCTACTCATATGATACATACTTCATGCATGAGCGAATAAAGACAATATGAAGCAGGGCTACCAAAATGTCATTTGGCCAACGATATCTGAATTTCAAAGAGATAATCACATTTCTAGAAAGTTCATTTTCTGCCCTTTCATATGACACCTCAATCGGGAAAAAATGAGCTCTGTTGGTGTGAATTGATGATTGCATTTCCATGATTTATTAAAGGCTCCCAGGTCGTCCCCATTCTGTTACCAGAAATACTTGTTGCTCTGTTGTTAACTGCATGGTCAAGTAGGTTAATGAAAACGTACCTCATTATCAATCAGCTTTCTCACCACTCCATTTTGTTGACGATCAGCCGTGCATGAAGTCGTTTGTCTCATTTGCTTCTTGCTAGGACAGGCAGCCAGTGCAAACGGATTCGTTTAATAAATCATGGAAATGCGAGCATCAATTTGCACTAACAGAGCTTTGTTATCCCTGGCTCATTTTTCCCGATTGAGGTGTCATAATGAAAGGGCAGAAAATGAACTTTCTAGAAATGTGATTATCTCTTTGAAATTCAAATATCGTTGGCCAAATGACATTTTGGTAGCCCTGCTTCATATTGTCTTTACTCACTCATGCGTGAAGTATGTATCATATGAGTGGCATCAAAATAATGAAAGAAGAGGTTCCAAGCTTTACATGTATGTGTCATTTGTTAATCATAATTGTGATTACGATATGATTAAACATCGATATATCTGTATTATGGACTCAAAAAGGAAATTAAATTCGAGATCAGCCTTTTTTAGGGGGAATAATAAACAAAACAGGGGGTATTAACTTGCGTGTTAAATTTAATGAACATGTTCCGAATTTGACTGCTTATTTGCGAATTTGAATGCCCGAGGTGTCCTATCGGCAGTTGCCGATGAATGTGAATGATTCTTACATACCTGCTAATTTTTGTTTATGCACGGAAACGAACTTGAATGATACAAAACCGAATCCCTTTCGCGAAGGGACTCCAAGTCACCTCCTGTATAACATTCTACGGATGATGTACACGATGTATCTAAAGGCTGAAGTTCACGAAGGAGGTTTATATTAAATGGATACTAAACCGCAGATTATGGACGTTTTTATGCCGCGAGAGCGTGATCGTTACCTGATCATACCGTTGCCCCGCAGGGCGCAAACTTCGGACAGACTGGTCGCCGCGCAACATGCACGCTCCGCCTGCGAGATTCGGTCGGCTTCGTGCAGTCCGAAATGTTATCACAGCAGTCCGACGGACACGTTCGACGCACAAACGTTGTGTACGAGTGAATGGGGCTTACGCAATCCTGACTTTCCCCACGGCCGCCTGGTGGCGTATCCCTTTAACCCTTGGTTTAAACCTGCATAACTGCAGTAGCCTACTAGTATCTGCCTGTCCTCATGTCCCATGGGTGGGAAATAATATGCGTTTATTCGATTGTTTAAGCTTATTTACGCTTCTTTTAGTCCATTATAGAGGATAAAACTTTAATTTAGACCATGGTTGCATTTAAACCACCTTCGAGAATTCTGCCAAAAGAATATTTAACATATATGAATCACAGTTTTTCACCATTATGTTTGATGCATGTGTATAAAATAAGGATCTTCTTCGAGAGGGGGGAAAAATGTATATTATGATTATGCTGCTAAACGATCATTTCAACATAATACGCAGGGATGTAAAGCTAAACTTATCTTATGCAAACTTTAAAGATCACTCAAAAACGACGAATGGTTGCACAAACTGGTATTTACTTGTATTTCAGTAATGTTTTCTCAGTATATATAGTGCTTATACAATATTGTTTAATAATTATTTTATTATTAACTACTATCATCCTTTAAACGTTGGTCTGCCAGTTTTGGCGGGATAGAACTATGAAAAAGGCTGCAAGCGAATAGAACTTAAAATTCCATTACCCTACTACTTTACAAGCCATTTTCACATGACTATGTTTATAGTGTTACATATTGCAATATATATTTGTTTCAACAAACTAGCGAATTACTTTTGGGAGCAATGGGAGGTAGTAGTCTGACGATCTAAGCACCGCTTTTGACGTTTGCTTGCGGTTAGACAAACTATAGCCTTCTCTTTCCAAAACTTCTATTGTAACATGGAAGATTAGTTTAGCCAACATTAATTTTGCCTTCATATCGTTGATCTGTTGATGGTATGATAAAGTTTTAGACAATGTAATTGTGGATGTCAAACAGTATATGACTGTTTATTTTTTGCAAACAAATGTAACGCATATTTTGTATATTATTATGTGTTTTGTGACCAATAAAACGTTTCAAGAAAAAAAGAGTTTTAGACTACTGTCACTTTTAAGGGGGTACGTCACCGAGAGCGTTGGTAACGGGGTAACTGACTTCCTGTAATGGTGATCGCATGTTCACCCCCCCCCCCCCCGCCCCGCATTTAAAACCCCGATGAATTGGTGTATACTACGAGGTTTTGAAATCATCAAAATGATAAGAAATTAACCCAATCTTGCTGATAAGCACATGCACTGCACACAGAAATGGGTAGATGGGATTGTACACACATGTGGCATGAATATTCGCTAAACACTTCAGATATTTTCTCGTTATATTTTAAAGGGATACTCAACCGCAGATTGTGGACGTTTTAATGACGCGAGAGGGCACCGTGATCGTTACCTGATCATGCCGTTGCCCCGCGGGGCGCAAACCTCGGATAGACTGGTCGCCGCACAAACATGCACGCTCCGCCTGAGCTCGAGCTCTCGTGCGAGATTCGGTCCGCTTCGTGCAGTTGAAATGTAATCCCACTTAGTCCAACGGACGCGTTCGACGCACAAACTTTGTGTACGAGTGAATGGGGCTTACGCAATCCTGACTTTCCCCACGGCCGCCCGGTGGCGTATCCCTTTAATATTGAGGGCGTTAAAAGAACAATACTTTTCAGGTCTTTATGTATGTACCCTGATAGCAGAAAGTGTTAAAAATGACGTGATATTTACGTCGTGGTTTTCGTATTTTTTACGTCCTGTAATTACGTCAATAAGACGACAACTTGCACCAACGCAAGACGTCAAGAGGACGTCTTATTTTGACGTCATCTGTACACTGCAAAAACTAAAGTGCTGTATATAGCACACTGTGAGGGCATGCATAGGGACTGCACTCAGAGTGCTATTCAATGCACACAGCGTGCTATTTCAGCACTTTCACGGGTGTTACGGGTCCTTACTCACACCATCATCACCATAATCCAGCCGATGAACAAGGTACAACAGAACGAGGCGAAGTCGTCGTAGGTTTAGAAAAACTCTATTCTTCCTCTTCCACGTCCATTTTACAACTCGTCCAACATCAACTCGTCCCTCGTCACACTCCCCTCCATAAAAACATACTTATGAGTGTAACGAAAGAAGTATGTACATAATTAAATCATCCCTATCGATATCGTACATGCAAAATAAAATGCCTTCTTTCATAATACATATACAGTAATACTGTCATACTGCGAAAACCTAGTATCGAGTCACTTAGTCTCGATCGATTTGTACCTAAAAACAGCACAAGCTCATTATAAATGCACGAATTGTGTTCTTGTAAAACATAGCATAAACACAATTTCTTGGCTTACAACTAATATAAAAACATATTCATTTGCAAGGAGACATAAACAAGCAATCAATTTGATATGCAACTGCAGTAAATTGCTCATAATTCTCTGTGATGCAAACAAACATCTTAAACATCTTCACATGTAAATACTATACACAAAGGAGTACATCAGTGTCTCACAAAAATGACAAAGGATGAATTTTGTCCAACAAAATATATCATCACAAAACATGAATTATTTTATGCAATTGGCTATGCTGCGCTGCCTTTAGCTGCAATGTCACTTTTGTTTCTGACACGGTCCAAAATACACCAATCATCAACTGCTGATAAATATGAAAACTATCTGTACCCTCACATAAGCTTAGAATTCTGAGAAAACAATTTAACTCACGAAAATCTGGGTAGTACCAACATGCAGATGGTATCACAGCTTGTATACTGAACTCAAGTTTGTCTAGTGGTTATGGCATTCATATGTAAGATGAAAATAATAACTTTCATAAGTTTCAACACAAAAATTCTTCCAATATCCTGCACCTTTACATTTATCACTTAATGTGTGCGTAAATCAGAAGTTGTATTTATCCAATTTCTTCTATTTAAAATTAATTAAGAAATTGTTTCTCAACAAACAACAAAACATGTTAAAATCACTGACATGTTATAATACATGAAATGAGTCATCTCTGTCATGTAATTGCTTCTTGGCAAGTCAACAAAAATAGCTTTCGCAAAGATGTAAATTTGTTTTCTTCCAATGAAATTAATAAACAACTTTCAGCAATAATATATCTGTCTTAAAGATGAAACAACATATCTTCAAAATATAACAATGTGGTAAAATTTTTCACTGTTAATGCAATGTTATGCATTTTCATAACAATGACATTTATCTTTCATCTTCAAGGGACCAAAATACAAGAGAATACCTTTTCTCTTTGGCTCCAGTAATACAATTGTCAACAAACAACATTTTTTCAATGAAACATGAACAAAAATCAAATCTTATTTCCTGTTTTGAAAGTGACACACATGCATAACCAAAACGAGAACTAACTGTTCTCTTTTGTTTTTTGTTTCGTTTGTAAAATCGAAAAGGGAATTTAACACCAGAATGTTGTCATGCATGTTAAACCCTTCACAACAGAAAATACTAATCATTTCACTTTCAGAAATACATAAAGATATGCAATATATAAAAAAACTCCGAAAAAAGGAAACACAAGAAGAAAATTGCTTCACTGAGTCCAATCAGTCTCTGATTATTAAGTTCAAATTTCTGTTTTTTCTTCTCCACATTGAATTGAGTTCATATCAATAAACTGCTCAAATGTTCACGAAGTATCTCACATAAGGTAAGCCCACTTTCCATGTAATTTCACAGAGATTAAGTCCAAGTTCACACGCGAGATAGAGCATCTGCAATAACATTGTTCTTTCCTGCAATGTGCTCAATGTTCAAGTTATACTCTTGCAGCAACAAGCTCCAACGTGTCAATCTCTGGTTTTTGTGTTTCATTTTACTAAGAAATGTCAGTGGGTTATGATCCGTCAATACTCTGACTGGGTACTGCGATCCATGAACATACACGCTGAAATGTTCAAGTGCTAGGATCATTGATAGAGTCTCTTTCTCAACAGTCGAATAGTTCTTCTGACTAGGGGAAAACTTCTTAGAAAAGAAGGATATAGGTATGTCGACTCCTTCTGCGTCGTTCTGAGTTAGCACAGCACCAGCGCCAACATCACTAGCATCCACCATCAGGCTGAACGGCTGGTTGAAGTCTGGAGCCATCAACACAGGATTGGTAGATAAGAGAGCTTTCACCTGGTCGAAAGCACTCTTACAGTCACTGGACCAGACGAACTTCACTTCTTCGCGTAGTAGATTGGTTAGCGGAGCCACGACATCAGAGAAGTTATGGCAGAACCGTCTATAGTAGCCTGCCATGCCCAGAAACCGCATCAGTTCCTTCCGGTTGGTTGGAGTCGGGAAAGCCAGAATTGCTTCTACCTTCGTCGAGAGTGGTCGAACGTGACCAGAGCCAACAACATGACCAAGGAAACTAACACTAGCACCTCCAAACTCACTCTTTGCCAGATTCACTGTCATTTTGGCAGCAGCCAACCTTCTGAACAACTCTCTGATTCTCTGTACATGAACATCCCAATCTTCACTATACACAACTAAGTATAATATAAGCTTCACAGCCTTCAAGACTTGAAGACTATTCACGAGTCTTTGGAATGTAGCCGTGCGTTTTCATGCCGAAAGGCATCACGGTGTAATGAAATAGGCCTTGCGGTGTAGAAAATGCGGAAATCTCTTGCGCTCTCTTGGTCAAGGGGATCTGCCAATAACCTTTCAGCAGATCGAATTTGCTCACATACTTTGCTTTGCCTATACGGTCAATACAATCATCTACGCGCGGAATGGGGAATTAATCTGTTTTGGTACACGCATTGACTTTTCTGTAGTCGGTACAGAAACGATATGATCTATCTGGTTTTGGAACCAGGATACATGGAGAAGACCATGCACTACTACTTGGCTCAATAATGCCATTCTGTAGCATATACTCTATTTCTTTCTCAAGATATTTCATCTTTGTTGGTTTGGCCCAATATGGTGCCTGTTTGATTGGGGTAGTATCTCCCACATCAACATCATGCTCAACAGCATCTGTTCGAGAGGGACATCTGCAAATAATTGAGGATACTCATTCAACAACTCTTTCACATCCTTCCTCTCCTTCGCAGACAAGTGGGTTAGTTTGTCATCAATATGTGCTAGAACCTCTGAATTTTTCAATTTCACACATGGTTCCTCTCTTTCAATCTTGCACATTTCTTCTTCTTCACTTTTTTGGATTAGATTCTACAGCACTCAACACTGGTTGTGCTTTCTCTTCATCACCTATCCGAATGTACGGCTTCAGCATTTTCACATGACATACACGCCTTTTCTTCTGCCTATCCGGAGTTTTTACGACATAGTTAACATCACCAATTCTCTTAGCAATGATATACGGTCCAGAAAATCTAGCCTGCAGAGAATGACCAACCAAGGGCAACAACACCAAGACTTCATCACCTTCCTTGAAGTTCCTTTCCTTGGATTTTCTGTCATACCAGGACTTCATCCTCTCCTGAGAGTCAGACAGATTCTGTCTAGCAACCTCACAAGCGCGATTCAATCTTTCGCGGAAAGTAGAAACATAGTCCAACAAATTCACGTCCTCATCGTCCGACAACAACCTTTCTTTCAACAACTTGAGGGGTCCACGGACTTCATGTCCATACACTGACTCAAAAGGGCTGAAACCTAAAGACTCTTGAACAGACTCCCTCATAGCAAAGAGTAACAATGGGACTCCCTCATCCCAGTCCTTCTCTGTCTCAAGACAATAAGTCTTCAGCATGTTCTTGAGGGTTTGGTGAAACCTCTCCAATGCTCCCTGAGACTCTGGATGATATGCACTCGAAGTTACATGCTCAATCCCTAACTGCTGTAACACCTGTTTGAACACCTTAGACATAAAGGCTAGAAGCCTGTACAAAAATTTCGAAAATATACATGACTTTATTACCAAGCATATAAACGTTAATTTTTCAATATATGGATTCAGCCAAACCTGGATACATCCATTGACACGAAAGGAATTATTTCATCCGGAAAATTATACATGTTTTCATTGTGACAGAACAAAAACTAGAGGTGGTGGAGTAGCCAAGTTAATCCACAATTCATTAAATGTAACAGAAACAGCAGATATAACTTTTGCCCAAAATTTATGCGAGTCTCTTTGTTGAAATTAATACATGTAATCAGAACAAAATAATCGTCGGAATTATTTATCGTGATCCTAGTTCAACTGTAAGTGATTTTAATAATGATGTAAATACATGCCTTAGTAAATTGATGAATTAAAACAAGGACATATATATTATGGGTGACTGGAATATAAATTTATTAAATAGCTCATCAGTTACAAACGTCAATGAATATCTGAATATTATGTATAACAATTCTTTCCGACCGTTAATTAACAGGCCAACACGAATTACATTATGCTGAACAACTTTAATTGACAATATATTTACCAATGTATGTGAAAAACAAATTTCTTCAGGAATATTGTATGACGATACAACTGACCATTTGCCCATTTTTTCAATTACCCATAATACAAGGTCCTACCCTACAGCTGATGCCAATGTGAATTTTTCTAAGATGTGTGTAAACAAAGAAAATATTGACAGTTTTAACAAAATGTTAATCTCTTTTGATTGGAATAATGTATTATCAGTAAGTAGCGCAGATGATGCATATAATAAATTTCTTGAAGTATTCAAAACGGCATTTAACATTAATTGTCAAGTTAAAAAAAAGACAAACAACAAGACTTTGGCCAAAAAGCCTTGGGTAACAATCGGATTGTTAAAAAGTATTAATAAGAAAAATTGTCTTCATAAACTTTTTTGCCAAAAACGTACTATATTAACTGAAATTAGATATAAGAAATATCGAAATAAATTACATCGACTCCTAAGATCGGCTCGTAAAAAGTATTATTGTGACTTATTATTCAAGAATAAACATAATCTTAGAAAAGTTTGGCAAATCATTAACGATTTGATGTGTAAGAAAAATAAACAAAACTTTCCTTTATATTTTATGAAAAATAATATCAAAGTTTGTAATAATGAAGAAATCGTATATGAATTTAATATATTTTTTTCAAATATTGCGGTAAATACTTTTAAAAAAGCCGTCCATACCCCAAATAATCATTTTAGTCATTACCTTAAAAATCCTTGTCAATCCTCAATGTATTTTTATCCGACCAATGAATCAGAAATCATTAAAATTGTTAAAGGAGAATTAACCCCTGATTACAAATTTACTTATGTTGGAAGGTGTAATATATTCCTACTTATTGGCCTAAATCATTTTCTAATAAGATATCAGAAAAGGGTATAAATAAAGATATTCCAACACCCGGTATCGTCTCCTACTCATTTACATGGGGGCTGCCATTTTCATGCTGATTTGGAGTTGTACATGAACCATTGAGAAATGTTCCAGTCAGGAAGATATTTTGAATCCAAAACCTAAATTGATTTTCTTCATTACCTAAAATCCCATATGTGACGAAAAATATAAAGTGGGTGTTTAAATGTATTATAAAAATTAAATCTTTATAATGATACTTTTAAATTGTCTGGTTTTGCGTAACAAAAATCTATTTTCTTGGGTTTGCCAAACAGAGCAGAACATATGCAGCATGCATTCTGACTTTTCAAGTCCATTATCCGAAAGCAGGTGAATGCATAGTTTGCCGCTATATATGCTCAGGGAAGAAGCATAAATTTGAATTAATTTGCTCCGTCCCATACGTCCATTGTCGAGAAAATAGATTTCTATTAAGCGAATATCGCTTTTCAACAGAAATATATAAGGAAATCTTCAGTTTAAAAATAAAGTGACATATCTATTCTATATTTTCAATCTCAAATGGGTTTTTAATTTTGAAAAGGGCAATCTATTCCATATTAACTCCTCTAGTCCATATATTTAATGTATCCTTATGTTCTGGAATAGTACCTAATAGTTTAAAAATTGGTAAGATCATCCCAGTTTTCAAAAAAGACGATAAACATTCCTTTTCTAATTATCGACCAATCACATTATTATCATGCTTCTCTAAAATCCTGGAAAAAATTGTTTACACAAGATTAATTTCTCATTTCGATAGTAAAAAAATATTAAACGAGTATCAGTATGGTTTTAGAACAGGTCATTCCTGTGAACATGCATTAATTGATTTAAATAATACTATTTTAACGAATATGAATAATAACTATCACTCATTTGGTATATTTTTAGACCTATCCTTCGACCTAAAAGCCTTCGACCTCATAGATCATTATATACTTTTAAATAAATTATTCCATTATGGTATTAGGGGTACAGTGTGGGAATGGTTCCAGAGTTACTTAGTAGATCGACGTAATTACACTTCATTTAACAACCATAATTCTCAATATTCGACAGCCCAGTATGGAGTACCTCAAGGCTCCATACTGGGCCCGCTCCTCTTCCTTATTTATATAAATGATTTATGTTCAGCATCTTCATTCTTTAATTATGTTTTATTTGCAGACGATACAACTATAATTTCAACCCACAGCAACTGTACCTACTTACTAGAAAAAGAAAACCAAATATATATATTTGCATTTATATGCATTTCCGAAAACCCCATATATCGCAGAATGTATCTTTTAACTTCCATATCAAAATTAGAGATGTAAATTTAAATTTGGTCAGTTCTGTCAAATTCTTAGGATTTATACTTGATGATAAATTATCTTTCAATGAACACCGTTTTTGTCAGTAATAAGATTTCAAAGAATATAGGCATACTAGCTAAATTACGTACTACTCTTACTGATAAACACCTGTTTATGCTTTATAATTCTTTATTACTTCCCTATATTTATTATGGCAATATTACTTGGGCAAGTTGTGGGACTACAAAATTAAACCCCATACACATACTCCAAAAAAGGGCTTTACGTATTTGTTAGAATTCTTCCTACTTAGCTCCGTCACGCCCAATATTTGCTAAATTAAACACGTTGACTATTTTCGATATTCATAAAATTCAAATTTCGATTCTGATGTTCCATGTTAAACATAAGTTAGCACCCCTTAATATAATTAATTTATTTCAATATAATAAAGATTATCATCAATATAATACTCGTTCCCACTCTAAATTCCATTATCCCTTAGCACTCAATCAGTCAACTCTTTACGCATTTAAATCTGCTGGTCCTCGAATATGGAATTCATTACCTTTTAATGTAATTTCAAGTATTAATGTCACTTCATTCAAAACCAAGCTCAAAAGTTCAATAATATCTACTTATGCCAAATAAGCATTATAAGCTCGCCCTTTTCCCAACCTCCCTCCCCCCCCCCCCCCCCCCCCCCTTCCCCATTCCATGTAGATTTATCGGTGTTTTTTTTTTCTTTGCCTTTTAGGTTGTTGTTTTGTTTTCTTTAAGAATTATTTTATAGTTATATGCTATGCATTTATGTACTTTATCTTTTATGTATTGGGTGCCCCACTTATCAAGCATGTGCTTTTAGGGGCATCCTTGTCATTTAAACTGCATTTGCAATGTTTGTAACATGTATGATTTGTATATTTGATTTGATTTTAAATGATTGAATAAACGAAACTGAACTGAAACTGAAAATAATTAATGTAAGCTCGACGCATGATGTAAGCGCTAGGTAGTGACGCCATAAAGGAAGGACAAGTTGGTGCGTAATTTCAAATAATACGATGCATGAATAGCCTTGAAACAAGTAAAAAAAGAAAAGAAGCTGGACGCGTAAAGTGAGCTCTAATAAATGACGCAACACAGGAAAGTGTGCATTGTTTTGTGCTATTTAAATTTGTATTTAAAAAAATGAAAAGCGCAATTAAAAAAAAAAAAAAAAAACATGGCGTCAATATATATAATTGTAAGGAAATAACATCAGCTTTGGCAACTCTCGTGGAAATAAATACAATGTGGAATGGAATGAGAGAATAATGGTTGGGTAACTTAAATCAAAGTTCCCCAGAGCTGTCCTTGGGTCGTTGGCTTAATAGAACGTCAATGTCTTAACCACTAGACCACGGAGAGGGGCCAGTAGTTTCGGCAACACCAGATTCAATTGACCGACAGATTGACAAATCTCAACCTCATTAATTAATTCCTTTGTCTTTATGTCTTTAGCCACTGCTTACGATTTATATTTCCAATAACCATTTTTCTTTCTTTTTTGTTATGTCTTAGCGGTAGATGTTTTATTTCAACTGTTTCCACGTAAGATAACTATTACAGTGTATACGTCTAGACTGTCTGCTTTTTGTAGAGTTTTGAACTGTCTACTATTTTTTGGTTAACTTTTTTGTTGATTATATTTATTTCATGTTCATTTATTTCCATATTATTGTACATCATCATACATTTACAAAATTGCAACATGTGTGGTCACATAAAATCATACAAAGGAAACTGGTCGTCATGAGCAAATATTATTTTGAAAGTAGACTGATGAAAGAAACATAATAACGCCGGATTATTTTTATTTCTCACATACATGTACATCAACAGGAATAGTGATGATACAAGAATAAATATCAAGGGCAGAGAGAGACTCAATGGGTAATGGAAACCGAGATGTGCACACTTCAAATGAAATAGGCTTATATCCGAAGAAATACGAGAAAACAGTGCAAAAGAATTTTACTTACTTACTTCCATCTCTCTCACCCATTCGAAAAATAGTATGATTGTGGCCCCGTATCTCAATTTCTCGATTGCGCCCTCTAAGTGAACAGGCAAGTTAGTGCTTTTGAAATATGTTATCAAATGCTGTACAGGAATTTAAAGCTATGCTTTTAAGCCATCATAAAAGTCCTCCATTCTGTATTTTTGTTCAGTTATAATTAACTTACATTTCCTGGCTTATGTTAGTTTGTGTCTTTGGAATGTGTTAATTTTGAAATTACTGTTTTTTGTTCGTTTGTTGCTTTTTTCAATTAAAAAAGTACCGTTTTTATGAATGTCTTTAATGTCTTTAGAGGGAGATAAATAAATAAATGTTAGCTTGAAGGATACTAGACATTATGGTCGATAATCCTATACATCATTTAATTCAAGAAGGTTCCTTCCGCATAATGACAATAATGTTTCGGTGATCATAAACCCTGGCCACTGCCAAGCTAGATGGCGCTCTTCATATTTCCGAGCACGCTATCAACGGTTTTCATGCGACTTTTTAAAACCTACTTTAGCCTTATCATTTGTCGGGAATTATTTCCTGTTTCATCATTTCCGATTACTTTTCATATTCCTGAGTTTCTATGTAAGCTGTCTCAATTTTTTTCTCAATAATTGTTCCCCCCCCCCCTCTCTCTCTCCTATTCCCTCTCTCTCTCTCTCTCTCTCTCTGTCTCTCTCTCTGGCTCACCTACTCACTGAATTACTCAATTACTTTCTTTCTCTCTCCCTCACACACTCAATTTTTCACGCATATCTTGTCTCGTCTCTTTACCGCCACATCTGTACATGTCTACATAATGTTTAACATAATTAGATGTTGTAATTCTCTCTTTTTGGGGGAACCTAGTTTTAACAAGCTGTGCTTTTCCTTAGGTTCTCCCCTGATACTGCCTTTTCTATTGACTAATGTAATTTTCACTCTTGATTACATTGAAATTGTTATTGATTATGATATCTGTATTCGATATTTGAACTATGTATACTTTCAATTGTAATGTTCATGGTAGATTTCAGCAGTATTATGAAATAAATTCATTCATTCTTGCAAGTAATCCCTATTTAATGAAAAAAACACCCGAATATCAGACAGGTCATCCAGCATTGGTAGTCATTATTTAATCAAACACTCTTAAAATTGTTGGCCATATTTCAACCAATTCTTATTAAGTCCATTAAGTCCATCTTACTGTAACTTATCCTGTCCTTTACCTATCATATCCATCTAGTCACATAAAATGCAACTCTTATATACCCTATAATAAATTGGGCCAACCAAACCATACGCAACTAAAAGTAAATAAATATTCATTTTTTTGTACCAACTTTGTTTTAAATTCTACCCCACTGTTGGTTTAGTACATCCGATACACATTTGCTGAGTGTTTTTACCTAGTACTTAAACAAAATCGCCAGTTGTTGGACAAAAAAGCCTTACTTTAGTACGCCCATATGTTTAATGGCATAAGTACATGGTTTGGGAAACTAACCAAATTTGCTCAACAATGACTAACCCTCTGAAATATGCAGTTATAATTACAAACCATTTAATTCCAAACAACTTACTTTGTTCAACGTTTAAGTATTTTTGTTTATTACTCCGTAGCAGGTTGGGTAAAAGCAAATTGTTTGCCAATAATTATTTGACCAACCAGTAGTTGCCTGACTAATTTTTCACAATTAGAAAGAAGAGTCAGACGAAATTGCACAACTGGATGGTAAAACACACACTCTTAGAAATATTGGGCAAAATTTTACCCAACATGAGGGTCCTTATGAGTCCGACCAACTTTTGGGTAAACTTTACCAATTTCATTCTTATTTTTGACCAATGTTGGGTAAATGCATGTAAAAGTTGAGCAAGATTTAACCAACCTATGCCCAATCTTGATTTACCCAGTGGCATTTACCCAACTTTTCTAAGAGTGCAAACGATGTGATAACAAGTATTGTTGGTAAATATCTACCCGTCAGCATGCGTAAATTGAATAGCCACAACTTGCTCAAACCCTGTAGTGCTGGAATATTGGATTGGAGAGTTTTTTGATCAACCAGTAGTTATCCAACTTCATTTACCCAATAATTCAAGAGTGTAGGGCATTGCATACAAGAATAAACATCATGCTTCGATAGAGACTGACAGCATGCATGAATTATGGTATACTAATTGGCGTGCATATACACAGCCCAACAAATCATGTTAACATATTACTAATACTAAATCTGGTTAGTCGTAAACAATTACCACTGATATTGGTATTCAATGTCCTAACGACCGACCGACCGGGGGGATGCACTTATTCGACTCCTGGATCCGTCTATAAATTGTTTTGCCAAGAGGTCTATCGTCCTTTCAGAGCTTAATATTCTATCGCGACCCTTTGTTATTTTACCCCTAATTTCTCTCCCTTTTTCACTTTCGGACTTACGAGCCCTATTTTATTTTCGGAATTATGAACCCTTTTTCATTTTCGGAAATATGAACTATTTTTCACTTTCGGAATCATGATTTTTTATTTTTTTTATTTTCGGAATTACGAACGTTCGGATAAAACGAATCTTCAGAATAACAACCTTTCGTAGTAATTAACATTCGGATTATTCCAGAAAATTTTCGAAATTATAAACCCTTTTTTGTTTTCGGAATTGTCAACCCCCTGGATGGGAAATTTGTGCTTCAGAATTATGAACATTCGGAAATACGAACATTCGGAATATCCTTTCCCCCTCCCATGCCTCAACATTCTAAACTTGTTAAAATCATGGATTCACCATCACTATCTCCAAATACAAAATTACAGTAAGGTATAAATATACTGACCTTAAATAAATCTCTATTCACATAATAAAGAATCATTATAATAATGCATGATATATTTGTTGTTCATGAAATCCAGGGACACGTTCACAAAGACATGTATACATCCAATTAACATTAAAACCGCCTGACGGGGCTGCAGTTCACCTAAAGTTTAAGGGTTAGGGTCTTTGACTACAAGTAAATCTTTGCTATGGCTAGGACCAGGATTTTATGATAATCAGATATTATCATTCACTTCCTCAATATATTCATCATGACATCACTATAATAAGCGATCAGTAGTTACCATGCATATTATGAGGTAACAAGCCATATGTAATTTTTTTTTTCTTTTTGCAAATGTTCCTGCCAAATCTTCCACGCGACAATGAGGGGCTGTTCAATAAAAAATGAAAAGAAAAAAAAATATTGACATTGACATTATCATTGTCATGGTTACTGTCACCCCAAAACCAACGAATCATATCGGGCTCTATTGTCAATGATCATATTTCTTCCATGCTCCAATGACGTGTTGTTCAAGAAAAATAAATTATTGTCATTGTCACGTCGAAAACCAACAGGTCATATCGGGCTTTATTGTTCCCGCTGGGTGAGGTGTGGATCACCGCCGCCAGCTCGGTGAATGGATGGACAAATCACTGTCATTGGCATTGTCATTGTCATGGTCATTGTCACCTCGAAAACCTACGGGTCATATCGGGCTCTATTGTCAATGATTGTGAGGTGAGGCGTGGATCACCATCGGCAGGTCGGTGAAAGTACTGAAAAACAATTGAGAAAATGAATTGCCCAACCACATAGCATTATTTTAGTATTCTATCACCTGGGTAAATATTGGGCAATTGGAGGATTGGGTAAAGAGAAATATCCATAATAGGTACGTTCACACGTAGAGCGATAGCATCGATGCTATCGAGGTGTCGATGCTATTTTGGTGAAGACCAGATAGTGTCGAGACCAAACGCTGTCTGAACGCAGATAGTCACGAGATAGAAGCGAGTTTCCAAACTATTCTTGCAGCGAGTTTAGCAGGAGTAAATCTCAGGATCCAGCGACAAAGCATCGACGCTTTGCGGTAGACCACCCACCGCGCTTGTGACTATTTTGTAATGTGAGCGCAATCGCTGCTATCTTCACTCGCTGCTATTGTAGTTCTGTCTGTTTCATGTGGTGCTATAATATAATGCAATGTATGTATTCATGTGATGTACCCTCTTCCCTACTTTTTTCTATTATCATTCTGTCTGTTTCATCTGATACTGTAATGTAATGTGATGTATATAGGCGTAAGTAGGCTAATGTGTATACTGTGTGGTAAGGAAGGGGTTTGTTTTGTTGTTTGTTTTTTGGGGGTTCCTTCTTTTTATCTTTTTTTCTTTTTTATATATGTGACCAGGCACCACAAAATCACCCAAAAGTCGCACTGTGTGATTTTCAGTTAGAGCTCAATCAATGTGTTTTGGTTGGCACGCATGGTCAAATTTTAGTTTCGGGTATTTCCTGAAAAAAGTATACTTTTTTCTAAGTAATCTAAAATTTTGAGGCACCAAACAATCTAGAAGTGGTATTTTTGACAGCTTTTTATCAGACTTATGTTTGTCTTCTCTGGATTTTGTTGTATTACTTTTCTTTTTCACGGTCCTGAATACTTGTCTCATTTTAATCTCCCTTAAATCTCCCGGAGTAAGTTCTTGCATTGATACTTGTGCACTATGATAAACAGGATATGTCTACGTAGTACGCCAAGTTTTAGGACAATCTGATAATCCCTTCATTGAGTTCTAATCCTCCATTTGTCACCTTAGCACAACACTTTGCAAGTCAGAGTGCTTCAATAGACTGCAAACTTTAAACCCTTATTGAGAAGTAACATTATGAGGGACTGTGCATTCTTCTCTTTGTACATTGAGTTATGAACATCCAATGAGTTATATATCATTTTAAAGCTGAGAATCTGCTCTTTCAGAATCAGACCTTAACTAAAGTATGATGTGGTCTTTAGATATTGATTTACATGTGCTTACCAGAGAATATAGTGTTCATGCATGTGTTTTATTTTGGCATAAGATTGGAGTTCAGTCAATTTTGACATGTACAAGGTTTATTTAAAATTAAGTATTATAACACATGTATGTGCTACTTGATTGTATTATCGAATATACAAATGAATTGTTATTGTGTTATTATGTTGATTTATGAAGACAAATAAAATATTATTAAAAACAAAAGCTTCGCATGATATGACCCCTGTGCACAAACTTCCACGCGTTTGACCATGCATATATACCAATTATACTCGGGTCACTTTGTGTGGCGCAGTAATTATTGTTTTGGCAGCAGGTGAGCGATGAATAGTCACGAGTGGATGATAGTAGCAAGTCGATCACGGCCTGTCTGAACGTACTGGAAATATTTTTGAAACTTACATAGCATCGATGCTATGTATTACGTGTGAACATAACTATTGAGATGGTAAAATAAAGGGTTGGGTAATTATTGGTTAATCAGATGTGATACATAATAAGCTTATTAATTCTTATCTTTTCATCATATTCTTATAGGTTTTCTTCTCCTTTTTCGTCCCCTTTCTCTTCCCTCCCTTCCTTTCACTCATTTTCTTCTTCTTTCCTATTGTGCAAGGGGGAGGGGTGCACTTATTCGACCCCTGGATCCGTCTACAAATTGTTTTGCAAAGAGGTCTATCGTCCTTTCAGAGCTTAATATTCTATCGAGACCCTTTGTTTTCTTACACCCGGATTCTCCTGTCTTTTTTGCTTTCGGAATTACGAACCCTATTTCATTTTCGGAATTACGAACCCTTTTTATTTTTGTAAATAATTTATGAACCCCATTTCGCTTTCGGAATCGTGAATCCTTCTTTCATTTTCGGAATTATGAACCCTATTTCATTTTCGGAATTAGGAACCTTCGGAGAAATGAACCCTAATTCATTTTCAAAATTACGAATCTTCAGAATTATAAAACTAATGCTGCAAATGTTCGGAATTTTAAACCCTTTTTTAATTTCGGAAATATGAACCCCTGGTATAGGGAATTTCTGTTTCGGAATTGGGAACCTTTCGAAATACGAACCGTCGGAAAAAACCCTTGCCCAACCGCATATTCTTAACTTCCCTAAAGCATGGATTAATATTCTCCAAATAGAAGATTACAGCATGGTAGAGTATATAATACTGATTTCAAAATAAAACTACATACACATAATAACGAATCGTTATAATACATGATCTTTGGTGCTCATGAATTCAGGGAAACCTATGCCAATACCTACATCAAATTAGAAATAAAACCCCCTGACGGGGCAGATGTTCACCTAAAGTTTAAAGGCCAGGGTCTTTTGACTACAAGTAAATTATTACTTTGGCTAGGACCAAGATTTATGATTACTTTATGATCACTATAATTAGCAATTAGTTACATTCATACAGCACGTGTATGAGGTGGCAGGGTATACCTTTTTCTTTTGCACATGTTCATGCCCAAAATTGTCTTATTTTTCTTGTTTGAAAATGATTACATTCCCTATGCTACCATGAGGGGCCGTTCAAGAAAAAAAGACAAATCATAGTCACTGTAATTGTCATTGTCATTGTCATTGTCATTGACACCTCGAAAACGAAACAGGTCTCTATTATTCGCACTGGGTGAGGCGTGGATAGCCGCCGGGGCGCCAGCTCGATGAATGGATGGGAAAATAGGTGTTGGAATGCATGCTTTTATTCTGTTTTAATTTGGAAATCGAAAACTGTATCAGTGAGAGAGAGAGAGAGAGAGAGAGAGAGGGGGGGGGGGGGGGCATGAAAAGCCTCCGAAATTATGCAGGTCATTCAGCAACGGCAGTCATTATTTAATCATGCATTTTAAAAATAGTTCGTCAAAATTTTAACTAAGGGTCATGTTGCCCGTTAAACTTCTGGGCATTATTTGCCCAAACTGTGTTGGTTATTGCAATTACCATACTGTTCGTAAAATAAATTACCCAACATGTATCACTTCTCCATGATAAATCAATAATAACTCAACCCTTTTTTTCTCTCTCTTTCTCTTTTCCTTTCAAATATATTCTTCTTTTTCGCCTTTTGTAATGGGGGGGGGGGTGGGGTGCATTTTTTTCGACCCCCCCCCCCCAGTATTGGAAAATTGTGTTCAGAATTATGAACGTTCGGAAAAAACGAACCTTCAGGAAAAAGAGTAGCCAGAAGCGGCGCTCCCAGGGGGGGGGGGGGGGGGGGGGGGTACACACACTTTTTCAAGTACCCCAAAAGTGTACCTTGTTATCTCTGAAAAGTGATCCTTTTCATAGCTGAGAAGTGCCCCCTTTTCTTCGTATAGTGCCTTTTTTTTCTTTTTAATAAGTGCCCTTTTACCTGATAAGTGCCCCCTTTAACCTCAGATATTACTGCCCCTTCTGAAATCTAATAATTGCCCTTTTTTCGTATAATTGGTTTCCATTTCCCGTTTTAATAGTGCAATTTTGTCCTTCTGATAAGTGCCCTTTTTCACTTCTGATAAGTGCTCCTCTTCCTTCGTATAACTGCGCCCTTTCTTCTTTCTGATAAATGCCTTTTCACCTTCTGTTAAGTGCCCCCTTTAACTTCAGACATTACTGCCCCTTTTGAAATCTGTGCCCTTGTTTTCTTTTTCGTCTGATTAGTTCCCATTTTCCGTTCCAATAGTACAATTTTTCCTTCTTATAATTGCCCTTATTCACCTCTGATAAGTGACCCTTTTTCTCCGTATGACTGCCCATTCTTGTTTCTAATAAATGCTCTTTTCACCTTCTGATAAGTACCCCGTTTAAGCTCAGATAGGATTAGTGCCCTCTTTGAAATCCGACAGCGTCCCTGTTTTCGTGTGATTGGTGCCCATTTCCATTCTAATAGCGCAATTTTAATGATAAGTGCCTTTTTCACTTCTGATAAATGCCTCTTTTTGTAAGTGGCCCATTTACTTTTGAACAGTGCCTTTTTTTCTTTCTAATAGTATTATTTCCCCTTTTGATAAGTGCCCCTTTAGTCTTCTGATAAGTGCCCTCCCTATATACCTATATATATATTTAATCACTGTAAAGGTCAGGTGGGCCTTGTATACTTACTCCGAGGGCAAAGTAGTCCCTCGATTACTTTTAGAGATTATATTAAATGTAACATGGAGAAGGTTTACGGTTCACCATGTGTGTTGGTAGGGAAAATAGTAAATTAGAAATGGATAGACGAGAAAGGATGACAAGAGAGAAAAGAAGAAATATTCTTTCGTGACAATGGGTGAAGTCCTGAAAAGGACTGTAAACCAATAGGAAGGTTTACTGGTTCACCAGGTGTATGGATAGGTGAAGAGTGATGGATGATCTAGCACACTTCACTCCTGATGACGGACAGTCAACCTGTCCGAAACGTCAAGTAACCTCCTACTCAAGCCTCATCTACTCAAACCTTCGCTACTCAATCCATCGCTACTCATCCATCGATTATCAACCAAGTCTTCTCATCTCATCTCATCTGGTTTACAGATCATCCATCACTCTTCACCTATCCATACACCTGGTGAACCAGTAAACCTTCCTATTGGTTTACAGTCCTTTTCAGGACTTCACCCATTGTCACGAAAGAATATTTCTTCTTTTCTCTCTTGTCATCCTTTCTCGTCTATCCATTTCTAATTTCCTATTTTCCCTTTCCTCCTACCAACACACATGGTGAACCGTAAACCTTCTCCACGTTATAAGCTCCACCATGCAAACCTTCAAAGATCATAATATATTAAATGTATATACGAAGCACAATTCCCTAAGTTATACGAGAATGAGCAGTGCCCCTAAATTATAACAGGAAGGACATTTTTTATAAATATATTATAAGCTCGCTCGCATTTATCATTGTCTTCGTATCATATTAGGAACATCGCTGCTATTCAAAATATCCTCAATATTTTGCTCGATCGCTTCGCTCGATCGCAAATGAATAATCAGACCATTGCACTCAACTGCAAAGTAGTTTTTATCTAGACCCATCTTAAGACATAAACAATAACGTGTCGAAAATGATCCTCGGTAGTGTATTAATCAGCATATAACGGACTACTAATGTCTCAAAGGGGTATTTTCAGCCTTGTTTTCACCCTTTGTAGGTGCCCTTTGTAGGTGGGTTCCGCCCCCTGCCAGTAGCCACCCCCACCCTATCTTAACACATGCCTAAATCATATATTCACCAAAACTACTGTTAAAATGATTTAGAAAGAAAATTTAATGCAAAATTACAGCATGGTACACTATATTGATCTGAAAATGAAAGTTCATATAAAGAATCATAATACTGATATCTTTGTTGTTCATGAAATCCAGAGAAACCTACACCAAGACCTGTATACATCAAACTAAACACAAAGTATCGTGACATGGCTGCAGTTCACCTACCGTTTAAGGGTTAATGTCTTTGACTACAAGTAAATTATGATTATGGCTAGGACCAGTATTTATGACAATCAGATATTATTCTTAACTCTCCCAATATGTTCCTTACGACATCACTATAACAAATGATGAGCATTTATCATGCATACAGTACATGTATGAGGTGACAAGATACAATTGTTTTCTTTTACAAATTTCACTTTGTATAAATATCACTGTATTCCTTTCACACCCCCATGAAGGGCCGTTCCGGAAAAAAAAAAATTCCATTGTCATTGCCATGGTCATTGTCACCTCGAAAACCAATGGGTGACATCGGGCTCTATTGTTCGCGGCGGGTGATGCGTGTTTCACCACCAGGTCGATGAATCGATGAATGCTAACTTTACCCAAGAGAGGTTTAAAAATTGGGCAACTGTTTCACAACTCAAATTTATGTAATGTTGCAAAATATGTGACCAGGGGCCTGTGTAACATAAAAGATGCAATCGATCTTACAATTGTTATCAATTGTAAGTTTATGGCAAACCATGTACTGAAGAGTTACAATTGATCGTAAGATTGATTGTATCTGTTTATGTTACAGGCCCCAGTTATTGGTAGATCTTTCTTTAGCTGAATTGGTTAAAAAGCTTAGGAATTGGTAATTTTAACCAGTAATTTTGAAAGAAACATTCACATTTTACAGCTGTTTATTTCATTATAAACGTGGTTAATCAGCAAAAAGCGGACTACTAATGTCTCAAAGGGGCATTTTCAGCCTTGTTTTCACCCTTTGTAGGTGCCCTTTGCAGGTCGGTTCCGCCCCCTGCCAGTAGTCACCCCCACCCTATCTTAACACATGCCTAAATCATATATTCACCAAAACTACTGTTAAAATGATTTAGAAAGAAAATTTAATGCAAAATTACAGCATGGTACACTATATTGATCTGAAAATGAAAGTTCATATAAAGAATCATAATACTGATATCTTTGTTGTTCATGAAATCCAGAGAAACCTACACCAAGACCTGTATACATCAAATTAAACACAAAGTATCGTGACATGGCTGCAGTTCACCTAGCGTTTAAGGGTTAATGTCTTTGACTACAAGTAAATTATGACTATGGCTAGGACCAGTATTTATGACAATCAGATATTATTCTTAACTCTCCCAATATGTTCCTTACGACATCACTATAACAAATGGTTAGCATTTATCATGCATACAGTACATGTATGAGGTGACAAGATACAATTGTTTTCTTTTACAAATTTTACTTTGTATAAATATCACTGTATTCCTTTCACACCCCCATGAAGGGCCGTTCCGGAAAAAAAAAATTTCCATTGTCATTGCCATGGTCATTGTCACCTCGAAAACCAATGGGTGACATCGGGCTCTATTGTTCGCGGCGGGTGATGCGTGTTTCACCACCAGGTCGATGAATGGAAGGAAAAATAAGCGTTTGAATACATGTACATAATTGAGTTATCACAGAGCTATGATAACTCCTTGGTTTCAATTTGGAAATCGAAATCTGAACCAAAGAAAAAATAATTTGTCCAAACTTTAACCCACTTTTAAGCAACTAAGGGTCTTATGATGTTTATTAAACCTCTTGGAATTTATTGAACTGTATTGGTTACTGCAGTTATCATATGAGTTTCCCAACACATATAAATTCTGATTAACCAATAATTACCCAACCTTTTATATTACCCAACGTTATATTATACCAACTCAATTTGGATATTTCTGTGAACCCACTCCTGCCATTGGCCAAAGAATACCTAACCTACAGGGTAATAAATGCTATGTGGTTGTGCAAATTAAGTTTGCCAAGTTTGTTTCAACCTCCCCCACCCCCCCCCCCCCCCCACCTAGGTTAAAAATATAGCATTTTCTCCTGAATATCCTTTGAGATATCTATCTACTACCTGTTGTCAATTTCATTTCATTTTCATTTCATTTCGGTTTATTGATCACGACAATATCTTATAAAACAGTCCGGAAACTGATACATACAATGTTTACAAATTTACATAATAATATTGAAAAGATTACATAAAAAGTACAGTACGTGTCAAAAAAATGTCAAGAAACAAAAACTGAAAGCAAAATGAACATGAATCGTTTTCAATATTGCCCTTCAAATTGATTATAAATACAATAGAATCAATAAAAATGCTATTTCATTACTTCAGTTTATATTCAAACAACAGTTCCTGATATCAATAAACGTCTTACTCTAACCTGTCAAGCTAACTAATCCCTCAGGCTTATCCTAACCTATCTTATCCTCTGCCTATCCTATATCAATCTAGTCACATCTAACGCAAGCTCTCATATGCCCTTTGAAATTGATGAAATTGATGACTTTTTGTGGCATTTAGTAAATTGGTCCATCCAAAACCATACGCATTAAAAATAAATCATGAACATTCATATTTTTTCTTTACCAACTCTGTTGTAAAGTTTACCCCAGAATTAGTTAAGTACATCCGATATTCATTTGCCTAGTGTTTTTACCAAATAAACAACGCCAATAAATAATCGCCAATCGGTGGACAAAAAGTGCCTAACTTCACTTCACCCATGTTTTCCAAAAGAATAACTACCTAACTTGGAAAAATAACCAAATTTGTCCAACACTGATTAACCCACTAAAATACTGGGTAATATGCATATATTATGACACACCATTTAATTCCCAATACTGGTTTTTCAACGTTCTTTGACTTTATTACTCTGTAGCAAGTTGGGTAAGCGCAAACTGCCAATATTTGACCAACCAATAGTTGCTCGACTAACTTTTCAAATCAGAAAGAAGAATCAGACGAAATTGCACAACTAGATCGAGGGTAAAAACCCAATGCTGTTATAACAAGTAATGTCAGTATTAATATCTACCCGTCAGTTGCTAAAGTTGATTGCCGCAAAATGGCCAAACCCCGTGGTGGTAAAATATATGATTGGACAGTTTTTTAGTTACCCAACTTAATACCCCAAATATTTCAACAGTGGAGGACAATACCTCAAAGAATAAAAATCATGTTTCGATACAGACTAAAAACAAGTGTGAATTATGATATTTGTATTTAATGTCCGATCAACTGACCTTATTATCGTTATCCAATGTTTGGGTATTTTGCTAACCTGCATCAGATTGGGGAAAAAAGAAATTTCCCTCCTCCGTCTGGTAATTTTTAGACAAACAGTTACTTGCCCAACAAACTTTACCCAACCTGATAAAAGAGGTTTAAAAATTGGGCAACTGTTTCACAACTTAAATTTATGTAATGTCGGAAAATATGTGACCAGGGGCCTGTGTAACATAAAAGATGCAATCAATCTTACAATTGATATCAATTGTAAGTTTATGGCAAACCATGTACTGAAGAGTTACAATTGATCGTAAGATTGATTGTATCTGTTTATTTTACAGGCCCCAGTTATTGGTAGAGCTTTCTTTAGCTGAATTGGTTAAAAAGCTTAGGAATTGGTAATTTTAACCAGTGATTTTGAAAGAAACATTCACATTTTACACCTGTTTATTTCATTATAAACGTGGTTATCATGCATTATTTGCATCATCATTCATTAGGCCTGAAACAAGATTATTTGTCTCAGAGGACATGCATGGTAGCAAGAGAGTTTTGGAAGGTAGGGTGGGTGTGGAAAGATCCGCCTATATAATGTTTTTCCAAGAGGTCAATCGTCCCTTTAGACCATAATTTTCTATCGTGACCCTATATGTCTCCCGCCGGATCCGTTTACCCTTTTCACTTTCGGAATGACGAACCCTTTTTCATTTCGGAATTATGAACCCTATTTAATTTTCGGAATCACGAACCTTCGGAAATATGAACCCTATTTCACTTTTGGAATCATGAATCTTTTTTTTTGTTGTCATTATAAACCCTATTTCATTTTCAGAATTACGAATCTTCAGAGTAATGAGCACTAATTAAATTTGTTTGAATTACGAACCTTTGGATAAACGAATCTTCGGAAGAACAAACCTTCGTAATAGTTAACCTTCGGAGTAATGCAACAAATTTTCGTAATTATAAACCCTTTTTTATTCTCGAAATTATCAACCCCCTGGATGGGAAAATTGTGTTTCGGAATTATGAACCTTCGGAAATACGAACGTTCGGAACGTCCTTGGCCCCTTCCATGCCTCTCCCATTCTAAACTTGCTAAAATCGTGGATTCACCACCGCTACTGTTACAAATGATTTAGAAAGAAAGAAATAATAATCTACAAATACAACATTACAGCATGGTGATCTTAAAAATTAAACTTCATACACATAATAAAGAATCATTGTAATCATGCATGCTATATTTGTTTTCATGAAATCCAGGGACACCTACACAAAGACGTGTATACATCAAATTAAAAATGAAACCTCCTGACGGGGCTGCAGTTAGAGTTTAAGAGGTTATGGTCTTTGACTACAAGTAAATTTTGACTATGGCTAGAACCAGGATTTATGATAATCAGATATTATTGTTCACTTCATCAATATTTTCTTCATGACATCACTATAATAAGCGATTAGTATCTACCATTCATCAAGTACATGTATGTGAGGTAACAAGGCATATATATATATATATATATAGAGAGAGAGAGAAACAATTAATGAATTCCAGAGAAGACATTGGTAATGCATTGAATTCCAACTTTTATATTTATTTTCACCAAATTTTCGATCCTCACGGATCTTCCTCAGGGTAATGAACAAAGTGAAATATGTATGTGAAGCTCTGCTCAGAAAAAGTTGACAGAGCTTCACATACATATTTCACTTTGTTCATTACCCTGAGGAAGATCCGTGAGGATCGAAAATTTGGTGAAAATAAATATAAAAGTTGGAATTCAATGCATTACCAATGTCTTCTCTGGAATTCATTAATTGTTTCTCTCTTCATGCTTTTCCAACACGCGGTTATGAAATATCAATATATATATATATATATATATATTTCTTTAACAAATGTTCATGCCAAATATTACATTGTTTAGATATGGCTGTATTACTTCCACGCCTCCACGAGGGGCTGTTCAATAAAAACAAACAATCATTGTCATTGGCATTATCATTGTCATGGTCATTGTTACCTCGAAAACCAACGGGTCATATCGGGCTCTATTGTTACGATTATATTTCTTCCATGGCCCCATGAGGTGTGATTTAAGACAAAAAAGGAAAATCATTGTCATTGTCATTGTCACCTCTGAAACCAACAGGCCATATCGGGCTCTATTGTTCGCGCTGGGTGAGGCGTGGATCACCGCCGCCAGCTCGGTGAATGGATGGAAAAAATCACTGCCATTGGCATTGTCATTGTCATGGTCATTGTCACCTCGAAAACCTACAGTTTATATCAGGCTCTATTGTCAATAACTGCTTGCCCCCGGTGAGGCGTGGATCACCATCGGCAGGTCGGTGAATGGAGCGAAAAATAAGCGCTCGGGATAGCCGGTGGCCACCGCCATCTCGGACCTGATCGACTACAGAAATATAAAAGACACATCTTCTCTCGTGCGCTGAACTCAGAAACTAACAGTCATCTCGATTCTTTGTCCTTTTAAAATAAATTAATATCAATCTCAGTTCTCAGTTCCCTGGAACTATTTCGTTCTCGTTGAATTAAAAATGAAGTGTCAGTGTATCATATTTATTAAGACGAAGAAATCATAGCGATGACGAAAATATAGCAAAACTTAACTGGGCTGGACGTCCCGACCTAACGAAAATTAACAAAAGGCCCCGCAATCAAGTGACTCCCCCATGTTATACTCTTTAACAGCCAATAAACCACAATCTTCTAAACCCTAATTATCACGTATCTTATCTCTGACCAATTAAAACTCTTTTCTAAAACAACATCACTACCTGAACCCCTCCGAAGAAGTCAATCAATTTCGAATTCAAAATAATCACGTGAATGCTACCCTCTCGGGAACGCCGTGGATTAAAATCAAAATATTCACAAGAATCTTTAAGTCCCCACATCTAGGAATATATTGCAAAAACATAATTTTGTTAACATGAATATCATTAATACTAATAGCGGAACTGTCTGCATACCAGACGGGACACCTGTATGAATTTCATTAATCCTAAAGTAGATTGAAATACGAAGACGATCCCAAATATCAAGATTATTATACCAAAAGAAAGCTTTTAACCTCCAGAATAACATTAAGCGCCTTTCATCCCATTGGCGGAATGGGGGGGGGGGGGGGGGGGGGGGGGAGAAAAGTATGCATTTTGACATGAAGGATCCGGCCTTTTGTCGATTTAGGGGTTTGGGGGTTTTGCTTGTCACGGAATTATGGGGGAACTGGACCCCCATAACCGCCCCCCCCCCCGAGCGACTTTTCGAGAAGCTTGCAAGACCCCAAAAATACGGGTTTCAAAAAGTTCACAAACCTGCATTTGTGTGCCCTACTTTTCTACTTTTTTTACTTTTCTTTCTACTTTACATCCTTCTGCTACTTCTCGTACAGATTGCAACGTACCGGATGTTCACTTTTTGTGCATAATACTTTTAGTCATCTCACTCAAAAACTTAACCTACGTCCAAACCGCCTGGCTCACGACCTTTCCTACACGTATATTTATGAATAATCTCGCAACTGTCATGAATTCCACTCCGTTACGTAATCAATTGCTTCACTGTAGTATATGCAATAATAATATGCTACTTAACAACAGGAACGAATTTTTATCAATCTGCTCTAATTGTTATGGACACACATTTCCCTTTCAGTCCGTTGAAGACTTAAAGCCCCGTCTTAACAGACCTGGCAAGTCTACACCGAGGAACGCAAAATAGGTACGCAAAAAATTAAACATGTTTAAATTTTTGGCGTACTGTCTGCGTAGAGCCAGAGAACGCACTTTATACGCAAGCCTATGCAACACTACACCACTGCACGCCATTCCTACGCAACACTACGCCAAAATGCCCCGGTTTCTCAAAACACATTTTGAGACTTGCGCATGAAATGGCGTAGTGTTGCGTACTGTGGCGTATAGACATACGTAGACTTGCGTAGACCTGGCGTACATTTGCGTATAGTTGCTTATAGTTACTTAAATTTGGCGTACTCATGCTGGAGCCTACTGTTTTTCATCACTTGACTGCTAGTTTGAACAGATTCGTCCCATTTTACATTAAATCGTTCGTCCTCTGCCATTAGTGTTTCTAAGGCTTCCAAATGCCGAAGGATAACAGCTTTTTGGAATCTGGTCTTGTCTTGTCTTGTATTGTACTGCACAAAAACGCCTCAGAGTGGCTATCGACGTGCAGACCATCATGCAATCGCTATAGCGCTAATTTAAGGTTTTCTATTTATCATTTATGTAGACACATCAGGGGCGTTCTTTGCAGCTGAGGGAAGTATGTTCCACTCAACTATTGTTCTAAGATACAAGGAATATTTGTAACAGTCTTTATTAGTCCTAATAACATTATAATTTAATTTATGTGATGTTTACTGATGTTAGATGGGGTTGAATTATGGGTCTCCTTGAATAAAGTTATGAGACGACTTTTTGCTCTCCTGTCTTGTAGTGTTTCCCATCCTAAGTTTTGTAACATTGTAGTGACACTACTACAGTGCCTGTACTCATTCGTTACAAATCTAGAAGCCCTTCTTTGTACTTTTCAAGGCTATCCTGATGAACTTTCTGGTAGGAACCCACACAGAACTACAATATTCAAGCCTAGGCCTCACAAATGTCTTGTAAGCTATTTCTTTAGTACGAGTGGAGCAGTTCCATAGGTTACGTTTTAGTAAGCCTAGTATACTGTTTGCTTTATTAACAGTTATATTAATATGATTTGCCCAAGACAGGCTGTTGCATAGCTCAACATCTAAATAAGGATGGCTATTAACAACATTCAGAGTAGAATTTCCAAGATGGTATTTACAAGGAGCAATTTTCCTGTGATGGGTAACATGCATTATGAAACATTTAGATATATTCTATTTCATCTGCCAAGTTTTCTCCCAATCATGAAGTCGATTAGTGTCACTCTGGAGTATGTCACAATCTTCAGGGGAAGTAATAGTGACCCGCCGCCTCAAAACCTACAATAAGTCGCACGGACCACAACGTAGCAAACAGGCCAAAATAGTAAATTTCCTTGGATCAGTCGATTTTCTGTTTTTGATAGAAATGGGTAGTTTCATTATCATTCTATCATGTCTCAAGTTTGTGAGTCGTAATTCGACTTAGATTTTTTTTGTTTTTGCATTTTAAAATGACTCTCCTTTTTTCACCTGTCGAGCTAATGAATGTTTGGAGAGCTTTTGTAATACTTTCATTCAATGCCAAATTACTACTTTACCTCCAAAGGTATTAAATTGATTTTTCGAGTGAGTAATGAATAGGTCCTCCTGAGCAGCGTGCCAAAATTCAGCCTAATCTGATAATCCCTTCATGGATCTCAGTAAAGCCTTTGATACACTTGATCACTCTATTCTTCTTTCTAAATTGGAGCACTATGGAATAAGAGGTATTGCGTTACAATATCTATTCTAGGTCCGCTATTATTTCTCATCTACGTTAATGATATTTGTGATGTTTCCGCAGATTTGCATTATACCTTATTTGCGGATGATACAAGTGTCTCCTTGTCACATTGTAATATCCAAACGCTTGAACAAAAACTGAACTCAGAACTGCCAAAGTTGACATTATGGTTCAGGAGTAACCTGCTCTCTCTAAATGTAGGAAAAACCAATTTTATTCATTTTCAGGGAAGGAAATCTACTGGCAACAAACAATTAAATATTATGGTGGATGGTATAGAGTTAGAGCGAAAGACATGTACAGAGTTCCTTGGTGTGTATATCAATCAGAAGCTTCATTGGAGTGACCATGTGGCTCACATTGTTACCCCAATTTTTCGAAACATCGGTGTATTGTACAGGGTTAAATGTTTTGTTATTGATAGAATTTTATTGATATTATACAATACTCTTATACTACCATACATTTCATATTGCAATGTACTTTGGGCTACATCCAAGGTATCAACTAACAATATCCTTCTCCTGCAAAAGAAAGCCATTCGCATATGTACTAGTCTGGTCCCCGAGACCTTTATTTGTTAAGTTGAAGTGCATGAAGGTCGATGATATAAACTACCTGCAAACCGCCTTATTCATGTTTCGTTTTAATGCCAAACTTTTGCCTGACTCATTTTCTTCTATGTTTCAGCATAACAGTACCATTCACTCCTATCCCACCAGGCAGGCATCAAACGTGCATTTAGTCAATCCCCGCACTGCGTTAGCACATAAATCAATCAGACATAGCGGTCCAGATATTTGGAATTCTCTTCCGCATAATATCCGTAATTTGCAAACCCCACATTCGTTTAAAATGGCCGTAAAGCAAATTCTCCATTTAAAGATGCATGAATTCCAAGGTACATAACTCAAAGGATGCTTTTATTTATGTTTACATTGTAATTGATGTTCTATGTATTGTATTTTATTTACTATTACTTACTCATCATTAGGCACCCCTTCACCTTTCTGATTCCTATTTTCTGCTTCTCTTTCCCTTGAAAATAAACTCTCTTTTTTTCTATTCATATTTTTGGGTTTTTTTTTTTATTCTATGTTATTCTGTAAATAAAGTTTGTTGTTAGTGTCATCATTAGTTATTTTCCTGTTATATGTATTATTTACAAAATGGAAAGGTATTGCAATGCTTCAAGCTTTAGCTTATATTGCCATACCTCTGCATGTTACTACGTTATTCATATATTGTACCTGTATTATGATCATATTTGCCTTTTAATCCTGTTATTGAGTTACTCATACTTATTCTCATTTTTTTTTGTCATAATGATCATGCTATGCAATACCATGTACCATGCAGAAAAAAATGAATAATTAAATACCGGTTGCTATGGCCATTTGAATACCCAGTTTTACTTGGGCGCGCACAGAGAGCGAAGGTTTTTTAGCACTCTTTTGTTCCGAACTTAAACGGCCATTTTCTCTGAATAGGAGTTATTGATTGCTTGTTACATACTGATTCTAAATGTGATATTTTAAGGTGTTATCATTGAGTAAACTAGGCAAGTGATATGCCATTGGAAAGCTGAGAATCTCTACTTTTAGAAAATGTATAAAACAAAAAAAAAAATTGGCGACTTATTGTAGGTTTTGAGGCGTCGGGTCACACAGCCTTACTTTGGACGTAACATGATCTGGTAAGTCGTTCATATATGCAAGAAACAGGAGCGGGGGGGGGTCAGAGGTCATTGGAGTATTAGATGATGCTTGTCCATCCATGATAACTTTCTGATGGCGCTTGGTCAAAAAAGTATTTATCCATCTTTGGATGTTTCCTCTGATACCAGAGGAATGGACTTAAACAACTCATTATCTTTTGATTCTACTTCACAGCAGTACAGTGTTCCGGACAGCAGGCAAGAGTTGCTTGCGCATAAGTGTACGTGGACAAGTTACGCAACCCTACGCTACCCTACGCAGGGACTACGCCGATCCATCATTTGTTTTTTTCATGAGTACGCAGCGAATTTTGGCGTACTCCCTACGCAAATCTACGCAACTCTACGCAAATCCCGGTGTGAAAGCCCCTTAAGACAGTGCGTGGGGCTCTCACCCATGCCTAATTGTTGCCTAATTGAGGAATGCTACCCTAGGTTTACTGTCAGGATGTTGTCGCGACATTGTCTGGACAAGGTCTGTTAAAACAGGGCTTTAGATACAACTCTTACGAGTGAACTAGATATTCCAGCGCTTGTTAGAAATCTTAACTTTGACCCATTTGATACACAAATAGGATATATACGCAATTTTTTTAATGACTATCCATATGCAACATCTGAATACTATCAAATCGAAGAATTTACTAAAAAATACACTGGCAGTAATGATTTTTTTTCCACTATGCACCTTAATGTACGGAGCATTTTAAGAAATGTTAATCCATTTGAAACCTTCCTCAACCTTTTAAATTTTCCGTTCGATGTCATCGGCCTTTCCGAAACATGGTTAAAGGACAATAACCCTCTAATAAACATGGAGGGTTACTCATTTAGCGGAGTTAGAATGTATACCCGTAACCATCATAATTTTGTTCGAAGAGATGACATCTGTATAGATGACTCGCTTTGTGACTCAATATTTGTAGAATTACATGATGAAGATGAAAAGCACACCATAGTTGGGACAATTTACAAACCGCCCTCTATACATCCAGATGATTTTCTGATGCCACAGATAAACTCCTAACTTGTTTATCAAGAGAAAATCAGAAACTTTACATAAAGGGTGATTTCAATATTGACCTCCTGCAACACAGTACAAACTCATTTTTAAAATGTCGTCTACAGTAACTGATGCTATCCGTTAATCAATAAACCATCGCGTATTACAAAATCAACTGCAACACTTATCGATAACATCATAACCAATCAAATCGAACCATCCGACTCGGGGTTATTCTTTTGTAATGTCTCTGACCACTTACCCGTATTTCTGTAAAGCGCTTAGAGACATCACCGATGTATTAGGCGCTATATAAAAGCGGATTATTATATATTATTATTATATTTCAAATATCTAAAATGAATTCATCTAATGCAAGAATGAAAAAAAAAATCAAGATGAAACTATCGAGAATTTTAATAAAGATATCCAGGACATAGATTGGAGTGACGTCATAATGAATGAAGATCCTAATTTAGCATATAACACATTCTCAACAAAAAATACGTAGACTGTATGATCTAAATTGTCCCCTAATACAAAACAGAAACAAAGACAAAAAATACAATGTTGGATGACAAACGGTTTATTGCAATCTATAAAACATAAAAACAAGTTATACAAGTGGTTCTTAAAAATCCGACTCGTCAAAACGAGGTGCAATTTAAACAATATCGAAATAAACTTACGACACTCCTCAGGGAGAAAAGATCATATATTTTCACACAAATTCATACGTAATAAATGGGATACCATAAACAGCCTTATAAAAAAGAAAGTTCACGAAAGCCCAGAGACTGCCTTTAGTATTGATGATAAAATTGTGACTGATCCTTTAACCTTAAGTAACTCATTTAACGATTTCTTTACAAACATTGGTCCAACTCTTGCTAATAAAATACCACGGTGTAATAATGACTTTCGGACATACATGAACATTCCGCCTAATGATTCATTATTTTTATATCCTACAGATGAAAATGAAATAAGTATTATTGTCAACTTGTTTGAAAATAATAAATCTGCAGGTTTAGACGAATTCAGTTCCATGGTAATTAAAAGTGCGATTCGGTATGTATCTAAACGGCTATGTCATATTTTCAGTTTACCACTTAATAAAGGTATTTTCCAGACTTACTGAGAATCGCTAGAGTGACACTCATATTTAAGACTGGGGGAAAAAGACACCTAACCAACCATAGACCAATATCTGTTCTATCGTTTTTTTCTAAAATTCTTGAACGCATTGTATACACCAGGACTTACACATTTCTTGTTAAACAAGACATTATTTCCAAAAAGCATTTAGGATTTTACCAAAATTTTTCTACAGCTATGGCATTATCTAAACTAACAAACGATATAATTGACTCCTTTGAAAAAAAAATCAATATTCAATTGGAATTTTTATTGACTTCGATACCATTAATCACTCAATTTTACTTTTAAAAAAATGTTATGTATGGAATCCGTGGCATAGTGCACGATTGGTTTGCCAGTCATCTTAGCAATCGCCTCCAGTGCACTAACTCTGACTCGGTCGTTTCTAACATGAGTAATATTACATGTGGTGTACCTCAAGAATCGTTGCTTGGTCCGTTACTTTTTATTCTTTATATAAACGACATTTTCAACTCAACAGCAACAACTAACAAGGCCAATAAATTGTCTGTAAATTTAAACAAATGGAACTATATGATCTTTCACAACAATAAAAACACTGATTTAGACAACATTTCCATATATCTCGACAACGTACTACTACTTAGATTTGAAAACACAAAATTTCTAGGTGTACAGATTGATAGTGCTATGTCTTGGAAGACACATATCTTTGAAACAGAAAGCAAAGTCTCTAAAAACATTGGCATTATTGCTAGACTGCGGCACATTTTACCAAAAAACATCCTCCGTATGCTTTACAATTCTCTTATCCTACCATATCTATCATACTGTAACCTAGTCTGGGGAGCTCTACAATATCCACATTACACAAATTAATCACCCTACCCAAGTACAGAACCTTATTGTTCCAACATAACATCAGGTACTCGTGACCTAAGCTGTGGAACGTTATCCCTGACACAATAAATACTCCGCATCTCTTGCCAGCTTCTCAAGAAGGTTAAACAAATTTCACTTCATCTTACAAATAATATGGTTTAAGATTCTTAAAGATCTTACTCCGCATCTCTTGCCAGCTTCTCAAGAAGGCTAAAAAAACATTTCACTTCATCTTACAAATAATTGGTTTAAAATTCTTCCCAACCCTCAATTGAGTCTATTCTCTCCCTTCCTTCTCTCTGCTTCTTTGTGAATTTATCTCTTATTCGTACTCATTTTATGTTGCACCTCCATCCTTCCCAATTTTGCCCTCTTTCTCCCTCTTTTTTTTTCTCTCTCTTTCTTTTTTTCTTGTTTCCCTCTAATTAAGCTCAGCAGTCAAGGAATGTTATCTTTTATCTTTTTTTGTATGTAGTTAATTTCTTTTTATATATTTATTCTGTAATATTATGTATTATGTTACTAAGTGCACCCTCGCCTCTAGCTTTTGCTTTTAGAGGTGTGTCCTCCAACTATGTATGTACCATATGAATGTGTATTATGCCGTATTTTTTGGTCAAAAACATTATTACTTTGTACACTTATATTGAAAAGTTGGAAATAAATGTCTTGAAATTGAATTGAATTGAAATTGAATACTAATTCCTGGATCCGCCCGTTTCAACCATCAAAACAAGTTCAGATTCGTGAAATATGCGAGTAAACTCTCCCAAAATATCTAAGACGTTTACGCCTCTTGGCACATAGAAAACGGGTCATCTGCCCGTGACGTCATGGAAGGTAATCAGAAGGCTATGCAGAAGTTTTCAATCAGTTTTTATTTAATTCTCCAATTTAAAAAAAACACAAAACATACAAGGATCAAAATATATACAACACATTTAAAATGAAAAATACAAGATATTAATACATGAATTAATACAAAATAAGAAGAACAAAAAGAACCATCATTAAAAGACTTTTGAGGCTTGACAAGTTGATGGTCACAAAGGCGTAGAGTATATAACAAAGTAAGAAATTGGATATGTCTTAATGAGGTGGGCAAGGAATTCCAAACAACACTTCCAAAATGGCGAATTCATTTTTGGAGATGACGAGAAGTTACTTTCCATTCATGAAATTCCATTACGTTACGAGTATCATGTTCATGAATTTCGTGGTTTAGATAAAACAAGGAGGAATACTAGTAGAAAAGTATCGATGCATAATTGCAGCTATTTGGAATCTGTTTATATCATGAATATTAAGAGTATGAAATTTATAAAATATTGGTCGAGATGGAGCATAAAAAATTGCGTTACAACAAACTCGTAAAGCTCTTTTCTGAAGACGAAGTGTTCTCTCTAATTTAGTGGGATGCATACTGGTCCATACGTAATTGCAATACATGATATGGGGCAAGATAAAGGCATTATACAAAATAAATAATACTCGGCTTGGAAGAATGGCTGTGGTATTCCACATAAATGCAATCCTGTCATCTGAGCTTACAGCCTTTCTTGTTAACGAGCTCATGTGGATGATTTTGGGTTTGTATTTGAATAAATAATAACGAAGCAACATTTTCCAGTCGTGGATTTCTTTAAATATCCTCACATTCTCCTTTTGGATAGGGTTTTAAGACAAGTTTACTGCTCGGAAGCATGGTGAAATCAACATGCACTTAACGAGTGGGCGGGTGTGCATATATGCATTATCTTGTCATCAACTCCGTACAGGAGCAATTTCGTGACAAGAAGAGGCTTAGAGATATGATCGTAATTATAATGACTGCCCCAAAAAGGATACAGTACCTGTAAACTATTTGTATAAATTTATCAAACTTGAATGTGTTCTGTGATAACTCCTTGCTCTGACTGTGACTAGTGCGTGTTGTAGTTTTAGGATCTAATGAACGATATTTATCAGCGTATGCCAGCGTTTTAGAGAATTTTTATACGTTGGGCAACGCTGGCTAAATTGTCAATATGTAACAGCGCCATAAGGATATTCACATGTTTTGAGTTATCACGGTTACTGAGGATGGTTCTGCAATTATTGATCCCCTTTTTTGTGAAGAAGTTTGTAGAAGTGTTGAAACATTACATCTGTATCCAAATTGTATAGTACAAAATAACATTTGATAACACCGAAGATATCAGACCCATAGTAGAGCAACCATAAATTACATGAACTGAATGGCCAATAATTCGTCTGTTACTGATCGGTTTGAGGTCGGTATGGATGTGTGACTGGGTAAAAAGTTGGATATTTTCTCCAGTGATGGCAGCTTTGCTGGCGCTTAATGTGACCAGGCACCACAAAACCACAAAGAAGTCGCAGTGAGTGATTTTCAGTTAGAGCTCAATGAATGTGCTATTGGTCGGCATGGTCAAATTTCAGGTTTTGGTATTCATTGAAAGAGTATATTCTTTTATAAGTAATTTGAAAATTTGGAGGCACCAAACAATCTAAAATTGGTATTTTTGACAGTTTTTAGTAGACTTAGGTTTGCCTTCTCTGGATTTTGTTAAAAAAAGTATAGCATTGTATTGATACTTGTCCACTATAATAACCACGATATGCTTAAAAAGTCTGCCAAGTTTCAGGGCAATCTGATAATGCTTTCACAGAAATTTATATTGTGTTCTTATCCCCTTTTTGTGTCTTTTCCACAACATCTAGCGAATCAGAGCGCTTGAATAGACTGCTAACTTTAAACCCCTTTTTTCATAACTAACATGTTGTGGGACTGGGCATTCTACTCTTTCTTCAATAGGTTAGGAACATCAAATGCTAATGTGTTATTTTAAAACTGAATAGTCGAAACTGACTGTCAAAGAAATGAAAACAGTAGGGATGCCCTATTTACTCAGCGGCGTATCCACCACAGTGTTCAAGTCGCCCCCTACATTTTTGAAGTTTCAAAGTTCCATGGAGAACGATTAATAAAACTTTCCGTAGGTCTATAAATTGAGGGGCTGCCCAGATTACACAGTCCTTTTGTAATATCCAATTCTGGATACCTTGTGACCCTTCTCCCCAATCTACAGAAGATCTGTTTCATAAGATTTAAATCATTATTTTTTTCTGAGATACGTCATGTCAACCAATGAAACCCGTCACGAATACATAATTATTTGTATGATGCTTCTATTATCTACTCTACTTGATCGCGATTGGTTGGATTTGGTGACGCTGTGTACGAGTGCTCCCTCATGGGCTTCGACAAATCGGTCGTTTTGGAGCTGACAATCTTCTTTCGACAACTGTTACTACCTGTAATCTCGAGAAAGTTACACGACTACTAAGTGAATTCAGCGATTCCAATTCAAGTAAACTCGAAAGGTGCAGAATACGACTTGAATCGTTTCAAAATACTCTTGTCAGATTAGCAGTTTGCATCATTTTGAGCCGTATACAAACTGTCATCGAATTCTGGAATTTACGGACAGTATTCGACATCTCTTAACCACCGTTCAACTATTCAAATAATTGCATCTGATCAACTCATCGTGCATCTATATTACAGACGGTGAAAGACGTTATAAGATTCTTTTTACACTGCTTGATCACATGCTAAAAAAGTGAGTATTAAAGTTTGAGACAACAAAATCTTTTATATCACTCTCTGCAGCAATAACTATACTTTGTGTGTACACTCGGCCATAGCCATAGTCGTACACCTCAACACTTTCAAACAGCGCAGTAAAAAAGTCATCAACAATCACTCAAAATCGTTATACCCATTTCTGAGTGCAGATCTATTCACTGTATGCGGTTTTCAGCAACATTGTTTTAAGTGGTGTCTTTTGCTAACCATAAATTTAGTGATTTCAAAACCTGCACTAATTCATGTGTTCTCTGATAGGTTACCTTTTATGATAACTTCAGAAAATGGTTTTTACCGACATAATCACAAGATCAGTAGGACTACTCAACATTTCGTTGAAAGATGAATTTGAGTTCTTACAGAAAAGTGGATTGGATCGCAAACTCTGTGAAAATCTATGGCAATTATTTTGTCCCAAATCAAGCAGAAAATATCCAAGATGAATTTGTATACCCCTTTTTCTGACTTTGATCAACATTTTTAGTCGATTCTCGGGGAATATTGCAAGTTTTCAATCTTACAGTGATCGGTAATTCTGACATCTTGAGCCCACTCAGGGGCAGATTGGGACTGAAATTCGTTTAATAGGGAATTTCGATGTGACCGGCACACACAACATATATCAACCGGGTCTCAGACCACAAATCGATTAGCTTTAGAGTCAAAATATTCTGCGGCCCATGGGGAAACACTCAGTACTCTCAACACTCCCAAATCTCCCCATAGCCAGTGCCGGGAGTTACTCGTGTAAAATGCTAATACATGTACTAAAATGGCCGCCTTCCAGTATAATAGACTTTTATGGTTAAATAATTTAAGAAGATGAATAAATTTGTTGAATTGAATTATTGAGATCATATCATTGCTTTTCATATTAGAAAATAAAAAGCCGGTTTATAGGGACAGTGATTTACTTTTGAAATAATATCCGGGTGTGGGGGAGGGGGGGGGGGGGGGGGGGGGGGGCTCATCTCCGCTTCTGCATCCGAATTTCACTGGGGAAATTTCCGGCGGGTCAAAAGCAGCACACTACTCCCACCTTTCATGTATTAGCCTATGAAGCCGCAATTTCTTCAGTGTACCAGCGAAATCAGATTTTGGCCACCGCGCAGCGCGCAAAAGTATTGAAATTATAAATCCGAATATTCATGAGCTTTTAACATCAATTTGACTTGTACTGTACTTGTCATGCCTGTGCAGCCAAAATGAGCAGAAGATGAAGAACAAGAATAACAAGAAGACCAAGAAGAAAGAAGAAGAAGAAAAAGAAAAAAGAAGATGAAGAAGAAGAAAAAAGAAGATGAAGCAGAAGAAGAAAATGAAGAAGATGAGAAAGAAGAAGAAAAAAAAAAGACAAAGAAGAAGAAGAAGAAAAGAAGGGGAGGGCGGGGTCGGAGGTCGAAGGCAGCTGTAAAGGAAACAGAGACTCATTGAGAAAACTCGTGGACAACAGATAGTGTACTGCAAAGTTGCAATAAAAGTTTTTCAAGACTACACGGACTTACTCCAGTTTTACAGATACTAGTAATAAGGCCTATTAATAATCATAATAGAGACACTATTTGGTCACGATTGGAGGGGAAGGCCCTGGCCAAATGGCCAAAGGGCAAACGGTTTCCTCTTGAACTAAATATTTAAGTTCCTATATTTGGTCTCCCTAAATTTTATGATTTAGAATTCACTATTGATTGGCACCTCCCTCATTAATTGGCATCATTTTGTTTAAATTTTGCCCCCCCCCCCTTCGCAACAGTTTTTTTTTGGCCAGCGGCGACAATGGAGTTATCATGGGCTACCTTTGCAGAACATTCATTTCAGTATAGCCCCAACCCTCCGTTTGCTCTATATCAATCAACACCGACTTCATTTTCCTTTACCCCCCTCCCCTTGCCATTACGGCACTGAGCAGTTTATTTCATTTGGTCACTTCTCTTTTCCATTGTAGCCCTCCTGCGATATTGAATTTCCCTTATTGAACCCTTCCCTTGTGCCTTGCAGATCTGGCATATCTCGAACCTTTTTTCTGACGTTTTATGAAACGTGTCTACTTAACGTGTCTACTTAACCACTTAACTGCTATTGGGCTTATTACACATTGATAGCCTGCCCTCTGTGCTACGGCACTTTTTTGGTACTACAGTATATTATTTATTGGTTATAACATTAACAATTGTTCTAGCTATTGTTCAAACCCTGTATATCATAACAGCAGTGCTACTGGCGTAAGGGGGGCAAATCAATCGGCAGTGCTATCATTCTGAATGTGCAATAGCCTAAGCACGTACATGTACGTGGCACGCAGTCAAGTGGTTAAAACAGTGGGGGGGGGGGGGGGCTGCAGCCCACCCCCCCCCCCCCCTGATTCCGCGGCCAATGCTTAAGTAAAACTGAAGTACAAAGACAAACTCTGCTCCCCATGAGTTTTGTACTCCCATGCACTGGCTGTCGGTGCATGAACAGCACCCCCCCCCCCCCCCCCCCAAAAATCAAAAACAAACAAAAAAAAACAGCAACAACAAACAAAAAAAACAAAAACAAAAGCAACCAAAAAAAAAAAAAGACCCCACCAAAAACTTTTGTTCCCTTGTCATCCCCTCTCCGGGGCTTCGGTAACATGTGTAAAATGAGTCCATGAACAGAAACTTCAACACAACACTTCGCATTTTCTCACGAAAATTAGTCTATCATCCATTAAATTAAGGTTGCATAAAGCTGTATTTACAGCAATCCACCATGACTCTTCAGAACACATCCATATTGTGAATGCATCATCATTATCACCACATCTTTCACAAAATAATGGGGGAAAGACAACAAGAAAAGTTTCTCAGTGAGAAATGATGTTTATTGAAATAACTCAATTATTCAGATTCAGATTCAGATACAGATTTGTTATTTCATTACACTTTCCTGTTTCAAATTACATGTATATAACAATATGTATTATGCAATCAACAATATTGACAAATTGAATACAACTTAGTGCAGAAACGTTTTTGGTCATTACAAGCAAAATAATGTGCATTAAAGTTCGAGTTGTAAGAAAAAAGTAATGAAGACTACATTAGATTAATTTTTTGAAAATGATAATGAAAACAGAGACCAGCATAGAAGCATAGCTTGTAGAAGCGCTGGTCCCTGGCAAAAGATAAATCATGAATACAGCACATAAAAAACTAGTCTGGGCAACCATGCACAAAATGCCCAATAAAAGGGAAAAGAAGAACACAGATACATGGCCATGGAAAACAAACAAAATAGTAATCATAACACACTTTCCATCGAAGAGAAAGCATTGAAAAATAATAAAGCTGGAAATAGTAACAATGGAAAGTAGTAAATTTTACAAAAGACAGAAGAAGGACAAAGTGACAGCGGCGAAGAAGGGGGGGGGGGGGTGGAGGGGCAGGATCTGGAAGGTTTCTACACAGGTAAACAAGAATCACCATTGAGGGATCAACTTTCATAAAAAGCAATAAGTGATTTTCTCAATTTACGTTTGAGTGTACTTAAACTTATACTGTCTCGTATATTTAAATGGAGTGAATTCCAAAATTTAGGAGCTGTATATGAAAAAGTATTCTGGGTTAATGCTGTACGAGTTCTTGGCAAGTGATATAGATTGATTTGTCTGGTGGGGTAATGATGGATCTCATTATTTGCTGTAAATATATTATTGAAGACAGTTGGCAATTCATGATTATGATACTGAAACATAAGTACAGCAAGATTGAGGCGGTAAATATCATAAACTTTTAGTAACATTATTAGAGTGAAAAAGACCATCAGTGTGGTGGCGATAATTAACATTACTTATAATTCGCATAGCTTTTTTCTGTAATAAAAGAACTCTGTCTAACAGGCATGCCGCACTATTTCCCCAGGCTAATATTCCATAATTAAGATATGGTAAAACTAGTGTGGAGTATAGTGATAGAAGTATGTTTGGCGGAAAAGACCATTTGAGTTTGTTAATCATACCTATGTTTCTGGATATCAATTTACATACATTATCAATATGATGCTTCCATGATAGCTTATTATCTATTATAGTGCCTAGAAATTTTGTTTCAATTATCTTCTGTATTTGTATATTATGTATGAGAATTGGATGAGGAAGTTCGTTAAGAGTATTACTAAATAACATGTAATTTGTTTTTACTAGATTTAGTGATAACTTGTTAGCCTTAATCCATTTTGCAACTGAATCCAGTTCAGAATTAATCACATTACATATAGTTTCTAGGCTTTTATGCGAGAAAAATAGATTATAGTCATCTGCATACATGATAAAAGTCAATAAATTTGATGATCTATGAAAGTCATTTATATACAAGATAAAAAGTAAAGGGCCTAGAATAGAACCCTGTGGAACACCACAATTAATATTTCTTAATTGTGACATGCAGTTCTCAATACAGACATATTGCTGACGTTCGTATAAATAATTTCGAAACCAATCTGAAACAATGCCCCTTATGCCATAATATGAAAGTTTGCTTAAGAGAATTTCATGATCTATAGCGTCGAATGCCTTAGAGAAATCTAAGAACATTCCTTTTGCGTGGGTACCGTCATCAATAGAACTTTGAATATTATTGATTAGAGAGAGGAGAGCATGTGTTGTATTATGGTGTTTTCTAAATCCGAATTGAGATTCATGTAAAATATCGTTATTATTCAAAAACATCATTGTGCGAGTAAAAACTACTTTTTCAAGTATTTTGGAGAAAGTGGTTAACAAAGATATTGGCCTGTAATTTGATCGCGATAACGGATTACCCTCTTTAAAAATAGGGATTATTTTGGCTAATTTCATTTTGTTTGGAAAAACACCTGTGCTCAGAGATAGATTACATATATAAGTGAATGGTTCAACAATACTTGCTATTATTTTCTTAATTATAAAATTATCCAGATCATCATCTCCACAACCGCGTTTACTTATAAAATTGTTCACAATGTCAAGGACTTCACCTTCATTTACAGGAGTAAAGAACATAGAATTAGGGTTAGGGTTTTGTAAGTAATCATAAAATTTTCTATCACAGTTTGGTATCTTACTTGCTAAATTTGGACCAATTTCAACAAACTAATCATTAAAGTGATCAACAATATCTTGTAACTCATCAATAGTTTTTTCATCAATTTGTATATTAGAAATAGTACTTTTCTTTTCTGTTTATTTAGAACTTCATTGATTAATTTCCATGTGTTTTTAGCATCTTTGTTACAGTTTATAAATTGACGTGAAAAATATATCTATTTTTCTCTACGTAGCAATCCTGTCAATGTATTTTTATAATATTTCGATTGAGAACTTTCAATGGGATTCGCTTTATATTTCAAATAAGGATTATTTTTCCTATTTATTGATCTTAATAAGCCCGGTGTTATCCATGGAGATTTTGGAATTCCTTTCCTATTTTATAGATTGATTTTTCTCATAGGACAACATTCATTAAACAAGCTAGTTAATTTGGCCATAAATTCATCAAAACTATTATTTACATCAGTCATATCATAAATATCATTCCAATCTACTATGCTTAGTCTGTCTTTGAAGGTATTAATATTACCTTCAGACAACTTCCGTTTGTATATTATAGAAGGGCATTGTGTTTGCTGCAAGATTGGGAAATGTGCGAATATGGGGAAGTGATCCGTTAAAGGGATACGCAACCAGGCGGCTGTGGGGAAAGTCAGGATCGCGTAAGCCCTATTCACTCGTCCACAATGTTTGTGCGTCGAACGCGTCCGTTGGACTACTGGGATTATATTTCGGACTGCACGAAGCCGACCGAATCTCGCACGAGCTTAGGCGGAGCGTGCACGTTGCACAGCGACTAGTCTGTCCGAAGATTTCACCCCACGGGGAAAGGGCATGATCAGGTAACGAACACGATGCCCTCTCGCGGCATAAAAACGTCCACAATCGGCGATTGAGTATCCCTTTAAGTCTGATACTACAACGCCCGCTTCGTGAAAGGGATGCATGTTACTAAATATATTGTCGATTAAGGTGGAAGATTGTTCTGCGATGCGAGTTGGTTTAGAAATAAGTGGTATAAATGAGGAATTTAGAAGCGTTCCATAGAATTCATGAACAAGAGCATCAGAATGGTAGTTCAATAAATTAATATTGAAGTCACCCATTAAAAAAACAATCCTTGCCCCTCAGTGTTGGGTTTGAGAGAATATTTTGAAGGCTTATTAAGAAATCATTGCGGCTAGATTTGGGAGGCCTATATATGACTCCAATAAAGATATTTTTTCTATTAACAAAATCAATTTCTATAAAAAGAGTTTCTATGGAATCATTCACATAATTCAATACAGGTCTGTTATTATATTTATATTCTGAGGAAATATATAGCGCAACACCGCCCCCGATTTTATTGGTCCTATTATTCACTATTAAATCAAAACCCAGAATTGTGAACAAAGAATTAGGGGTGTCTGAAAGCCATGTTTCTGATAGGCCAATTACAGAACATTTAAAACTAAGCCGTTCAAGAAGATTCCGCAAACACTCAAAGTTTCTATTCATACTTCTAATATTAGCATGAAAGAGAAGCAAATTGATTTTCAGAGTAATAAGAGGATGATTTGGCTTTATCATGTTTATTGTCATCAAAAGGTACATCAAAATCTTTGGCATTCGAATTTAGAGTAGTGATCATATCATTAACAAATTTAGTATCAGGACTGCGAGTTTGAGAGTCTAATAACGTTTGGAAGGCATCTAAGAATTCATCATTGGTTAAGTTATTACCGGGTATGTTATCATTATTACCGTTATTTACCATTATGTTAGATTATCATCCCCGTAAAGAGAATGATCTTAGGCCACCTGAGAGGAAGGTGGTAGGGGTAGGGTCTGGTAGGGAGGGATACTGTCACAACGTACATGGATACACCATTTAGAGAACAGATATTTAAGAGACAAGAGAACATCACTTTAAAAAAAAAGAAACAAAAACAAAAACAAAGGCAAAGACTGTATAAAACGAGTCTCAGGACAAGGCCATGCATCTAACAGTGAGTATTTTTTTTTGAAATAGTAATAAGAGTCTAAAATACACATTGTGTTCATTGTGTTAATACATCTGCTTGAGGAAGTGGTTTGATGATAGGCACCAGATATTTGAATGGGCAAAACTAAATAATCAAAGACAAAAACAGTGATAATAACATATTCAATGAACGTGGAAGCGTTGAGGTCATGCGTTGTTCGCCAAGCAATAATACAGATTTACATACAAAAAAAAAATGTTAACACTAACTAACCATCAAGACCACTGGCCATCGAACAAAAAGACAACCGTTTTAATTGTGAATGTTGCGTATTTAACTTGTAGGGGGCATGATTCAGTAAGAAAGGTGCTTTATTGGTTAATCTAGAAAAGTGGGTGGGTATTCGTGCTTGACCTTATAGGGCAAATGAGCTATTTAACAATAGTTCCAAAATATATGGATTGTTGCTGACAATAAAATAAGTAAGCATCAGAAAATGTATGTGTGCATATAGAACATAAAGGGTATTAAAGTACAATAATGGAATACTGACAATAAACAAGCAAATACCGATAAGCGTATTTGTGCACATAAAGCATTAAGGGTATTCAAGAGGGTATTCAGAAGGGTTTAAGAGGGAAAGGAATTTGGTACTATCAAGTAACAAAATAGAATACAAGTGTACAACAGAAACAGAGCATGCATTTAAAGTAGGTATTCAAAGAAAATCACAAAATATGGCAATTAATGTATCACTAGAAACTGGGAAGCTTACAGATGGCAATCGTATAGGTTTTATGTCAACTGCGTATCTGATGATTATAAAAACAACACAAATAAAAGCTCTTCTCAGCATCTGGAATATTCGAGGATTCGCCAGAAATATAGCGATGTTTTGATGTCGTCACACTCGGGATCGATCCTGCTTAAGCAGACGACGTCCTATAATGAATGAACGTAATTACAATGCAACTATTTATCAAATTATAAAGAGTTTGGTGTATTTAAACATGACCTTATTTCACACCATTATAAAGGGAAAGTGAAACTGATTCTGATAGCTAAAGCCGTTTGATTGTAAATACACAGGAGAAGGGTCAATGATCAATGAAATAAACCCCACTTTCAAATTGAAAAGCCCTCCCAATAATAGCAGGATGGTATTCGTTCCCTCTTGAAACGCCGAACATGCCCCGGTGCAAGCAGCTGAAAATACAATGGCGTCCTATTTTGTTTACAAGTGACTGATTCCTTTATTTTTTTTAAGGCTGCATTTTTCATCAAAATAATACCATAAACGAAGTTAAGAGTGAGGCAACAGACTAACATTAAGACTGACGCTAGTGAAGGAAGAGAAATAAGTGAAGAGGAGATGACAAAATAGGCTCTGAAAAATGTGTAAGATGTTATGGGACATCGTCTGCTTAGACAGGACTGGTCCATGGTGTGTCGTCACATATCTCAGCAGCGTTCGAGGAGCTCTTCAGCTGCTATATCGGGGGCTGTATTTTACCGTTTTATAATTGATAATAATCATTACTTCAAATGTTTCCAAGCGTTGAATTTGGATAACCTTGTTTAATTTATGCCATCTATGCAATAATAAGTATTAAGCCAATATTTAAAATCATTAAAGTTCTACCTTAATGACTCCATTACTAGACACTCAACAACCCTTCTACATGTTGTAACTGATGTGCTTCCTTTATAAACAACCTGCATAATAATAATAATAATAACACATGAAAAAAAATCAAACTTTAGGCTGCAGACTGGATTTTAAAGAAGGAAATAAAATGGGTACATCTATCCTTTTATGTTACAATTTGTTTTTCTTCTCCTTTCTTAATGATAGAAATGTAAATCTAGGTTAAAATCTTTTAACAGAAGTACATATTTTCATCTTCTATTCAAAATTTGATCCTAGACCAATACCTCTAGTAAACTTTAATGTGGCTAAATCAGTAAGCGGGTATTATCAAAATAATTTACTGGACTTCAGAAATTCGAGTTTGACTGTACAGACGGTCTACGGTCTACATAAAACCGACACGCATCTAATCTTACAGAGTTATGGCCAAATTGAAATTTACACAAATCATGTTGGCTTTGAGGTCTACATTTAAAAAAAAAAAAATTTACCTTTCCAATTCAGCTTGGGTTCCCTGCAGTGAGTGGATTTCAAAATCTACAGCCCAGGTAGGGTCTATCAAGATATTGGATGATCTGGCCTGGTCCCCCTGTGTTTCTCTACTTTGGTCCGATAGCTCTGCAATCAAGAGAACAAAAGGTTAGGATTGTGGTGGTAATAAAAGCATACCGTTGATCTACTGTTTAGATTATTAGATATCATACTCACAGATGTACTACTCTCGTCTCTACTGCCAGTGGTGACTCGTCAAGACCTCGTCAAGATCCTCCTTCCGTCCAACATTCAAAATAAATCCATTATTTAGATGTAGACTTAACTTATTTCGAGCTATTTCTTTTTTTTCCCGTTCATTATCTTTACTTTCTAAAAGTGCATTATAGATTTCTTTCTTTGTTGGGGGCGTTCCTTTTGATCTCGCATTGTATATCATATATTTTATGAGTAAAATTAAGTGGTTAATTTACAATTTACAAATTTCCTCCCATTTTAAAGTATTTAAGTGCATCAATTTCATTTGTTCCCCAAATTCTTGCCACAATTTTCTAACCAATTGACACTTCATAAGCAAGTGGTTGTATACCTCAATTTCCTTTCCACAGAAATAACATACGTTAGATGATAAAAAACCAAATTGATACAATTTATCATTACAATAGGATACTATGTAATAATCTCAACTGAAAATCACGTAATTTCCCTTCTAAAGTGCATAATCTCGGGGTCAAAAAGCCAGTCGCAACTCCAAGCTTGGTATTTAAATGTGTTATTTCCGCGTGTCTAAATGCAAAGCTTTAATTTATATTATCTATATATAAATATTTTATAACATAATTTAGAAGTCATTCTTTCATATATTATTTTATCGCCTACTTTATACATCAATTCCGAGTAATCAATGGTATCATTCATCTTTTCGTCTTTTTTCCTTTTCTCTTTCAAATACACCGGCAAAGCTGAATAAATGTTACTAATATAGAATAAATCGTTGGCATAAAGACCTTTTGTAGGAAATAGCTAGCTGGCCTTAAATGGCCATTTTTATCTATAACATGCTTCATTTGATATACACTCGCCTCAAATAGTTTTCTATTAAAATTGTTTTTCGGCGAAAACGGATCAAAGTATTGTTAAAAATCATTTGATTTCCCAAGCTACTAGTAATAATTCTGTTCTCTCTTAATTCATGCCAAATATTCAAATATTCTAAGTATAATGGTGGCGCCTGAAAATGAATATTTTTCATATCATAATCACATAAAAATATAAATCTTCCACCAATCGACTCGAATATATAGTCAAAATATTTGTTCCATGTCATATCACTGTCTTCATAAATTAGTCTCTTAATCCACATTATTCTTTGTGCCTTGATCATATCTCTAAAATTCATCATTTTCAAACCTTTATCCTTTGCTTTCACAGGTTACCCACCGTTGAGCTTGAGGCTCATTACTCATTACTCTCCTTGGATCTCCACGCCTTTGTATTTGTTTCCCCCTCCACACCCACTTGACTCATGGTTTTTGACTCCCCACACTCCCCTTTTGTTCCCATTGTTTTGTGTCCACAGCTCCTCCCTTACAGTTCCTGTTACATGTAATCTGTTTTGTGTCTGTAGTCTATATATATGCTTGTCTTGCTCTTTATGTTTGTCTTTTTGCCTCTGACGAAGATTCTGCTAGGATCGAAAGCTCAGGCCCCTTTTGACTCCATTTTCAAACCTCCATGATTATAATTTAAATAAAGGATATTTCTTTTAATCTTATGTCCTCTCCATATGAAATCAAAACAAAAAATTCTCAACTTCTTTATAAACCCAAATTGGTACCAATAATACAGAAGAGACACATATTAGTTTGGATAGGGCAAATACTTTCAACAATTGTAATTTACCAGTAAGGGTCAAATCTCGCTGTTTACACCAGCCTAATAATCTTTTAATTTTACTTAATATTTCTTTATAATTCATCTCCTCCTTAATATTTACATCTACTGAAAAATATATCCCAAGTATTTTAACAACTTTATTTTTGTTCACTTCAAGATGTCCTCTTTATATTCCGTTTATATTTTGTGTTTTACGAACTGCAAGTGCCAACACTTCTACAACTAAAAAGAAACAAATACGGAGACAATGGATCCCCCTGACGTACTCCTCTCCCAACATCAAAGTAACCAGTGGAGTGTCCATCATTCATAACACAACTAACAGCTTTAAAGTACAAAATATCAACCCATTTACAAAAATGAGGACCAAAACCATACAGACTTAACATTTTCTTCAAATATGAATGGCAAACGGAATCGAACGCTTTTTTCAAAGTCGATGGCCAACAAGAAACCGTTTATATTAAATGTAGACGAATGGAATATAACATCGTCTATTAATCTTACTGCGTCTCCTCTATTCCTTCCTTATAGCCTACTTGATCTGTATGAATAACCTCATCTAAAACTTTTTTAATCCTGCTCGCTAGCAATTTAGACAATATTTTATAATCCACATTCAATAATGAAATGGGCCTATAGTTTTCTATGAAAAGAGGGTCTTTACCTTCTTTTTCAATTAAAGTTATAACCCCCTGTTTTTGTGACGAAGGCAGTTCCCCTTTTAGGAAGGAAGTATTAAAAGAATCTATGACTAATTTTCCTATCATTGGCCAGAATGTTCGATAGAATTCTACAGTCAAGCCGTCATTACCGGGGGTTTTATTTAATTGTATCTCATTTAAAGTGGAGAAACATTCCCCCATGCTTATTTTTCCATCGCATTATTCCTTGCTACTTTCCTTTATCATTGGAATATCACTGAAAAAATATTCTTGCCCAGATTCATATCCATCTTTCTGATTAGTATCTAAATACAAACCTGAATAAAATGTTTTTATTTCTTTTAACATATTATCATTTCTCCATTATTAGATTTTAATTTCCCTATAAAAGTTTTATTACTATTTACTTTTAACAATTGTTCAAAGTACTTATCGTTAATTTCACTTTCTTCAAACTAATTGGCCCGAGATCGCACTTTCAAACCACTTAAAGCATGTCCGTATATCCCATTTAACTCCGCTCTTTTTAATTCTAACTCTTCTAATTTATTTCTATTACCATCTAAAGCCAAATTTTCCTCCAATTTTTGCACTTCATCCTGCAATTTACTCATAAGTAACCTTCTTTCCCGTGCCTTAATCTTAGAGTATATTTTAGTGTATAATCTCGTAATTTCATTTTAACAGAATCCCATAAAAGTCTATTATCTACCATTTCTTTTCTTAACACTTCTATCAGGCAAGTTTTCTCATGCCGTTTGTATACTCTGAATCTAAACAAAGACTATTATTAAACTTCCAATAGGATGGTCCTCGTTTAAAAATTTCATGTGCAAGTTTTAGTTCTAACTCAATAGCCGAATGATCGGGGGCTACTGAAGCAACGATTTTACAACCGTTCACTCGCTCTTCTAAACCACTAGTTATGATCCAGTAGTCTAACCTACTTTGATTTAAAGGATTTTTCTGTCTATACGTAATTTTTTTCAAAATTCCCTTTTCTCCAAATATCAATTAAATCAAATTTCCCCTGAAAATCATCAAATTCTAAATTAAAAGCCTGTCCTATTCTCCTCCCTTTATTTGAACTATCTAAATTAAAGTCTCGAATCGTATGAAAGTCCCATCCAAGAATTACAGGAAGCCCTTCATTATTAAACTCTTGAAGACCTCTCTCTAAAGTGCGAAGAAATGCTAATTTGAGCTTTTCTTTATCCCTGTTTGGAAAGTAAACATTTCCCAACACAAGACGTATTCCCTGAACTTCACCATCAATCAATATATATCGCCCTTCTAAATCTATTTTAGTTTTTAATACCTTAAAATTCAGCTTAGATTTAATCAATACACAAACCCCTTTACTGTGATTGGTACCATGACTGAAAAAAAAACTAACCCCATCCCATTCTTCTTTCCATTTGTCTTCGACATCAATAGTACTAAATGTTTCCTGAAAAAAAACATTACATCTCCTCTTTGTCTACTCCAATTAATAATCGAACCTCTCTTCTTTAAATCCCTTAAACCTTTAACATTTAAAGACAATATGTTCATTAACATTCCTTGATTACCCGCCATGAGAAGTATTATTGTAATCATAATTTAGAATTCCGGAAGGAAGAAGGACATACACTTCTTGGATAACAACTAACTGATTCGCTACAAATTGCATTGATTTTTTTTTTGTCACATGTGCACCTTGCACCTAAGCCCGATATATATAAATTCACACCTGTAACACTCAAATAAGATAAAGCTACAAATACCATAACCACTAACCATTAATATTAGACTCCACAACCCTTAATTTATCAATTTAACTTACCCTTTTATTTCAATATTTTTTTTCAATATTTTTCCCTCCACAGGGATTTTATTGATATTCATAACAAATTAACAAACATATTCAAGGTGAATCACATTTAGAATGTAAATACATAATCCAATAATTCAAAACAATTCAAAATACAAATGTTTCTTGAACTGTCGGGTTCACAGAAGACAAACATATTTTCAATAGTGTATTCATGGAATCCATGAAGAAAAAGCGAAACAATACAAACACAGACATGTATCATCCTTGAATATTGTGGTATACAAATACTTATTTCTGTCACTGCTAGTTATTTGGAAAAAAACAGCACCACCAGTCGGCACCTCCGATCACCTGTTCGTACCATTCAGCCAGAACAACCACAAAAAAAAAAAAAAAAAAAAAAAAAAAAAACACAACAAATTGGTCCACCAACCACATTGTTTTGGCCGAACAGCGCGAACACGACACGAACTTGCCCACAAAGAAAGCCAACCAAAGGCGGTGTATATCTGAAATAGTCGCCATTTAAAGATGCATCGTCATGTAAACAAATTCCTGAACTGAAACCATCTTTTTGTGAATTTATCATTTCTACAATTCGAATCTGCAATGTATTTTTCATTTGTAAAATAATTTATAAGCGAAACTTTTATATTATCAAAATCGAGTCTTTGTTTCTTTATTTTGCAAGTATATACCATCTGTCGCACCACTATCAGCATACAATTCAATGCATAGTTATTTGTACCTCTTAAACCAAATAACTTATCTTGCAGTGATAATATCATTCTATTTCCGGTTCCAGTGAATATCCAATGCTCCAACCTATCCCAAATATGTCTAACATGTGTACATTCACATAGCAGATGGATAACTGTTTCAGTCTGTTCATTACAAAATGTACATTCTTTTCTTGGGACTAAATTCATTTTAAAAAGTAAATCGTTCGTTTATAATATACGTTGCAATATGCCCACATCCATCGTACAGTTAAATGCGATAGAACAATATGTTTCCCAATTCTTTTCATTCAAATCCAAAATACATTTCCATTTAAGAAAGCTTTTACATTCTACTTTCCTTTTCTTCAATAAAATTGCATAGATGTGTGAGCATCCTTTAATACGTTTCATAACAAGTGCCATTGTATCTGGGAACAGGGGTTGTTGCACCCTGTTAAAAGTAGTACATTTGTATCCTTGTCTAATTGCGTCACATAATCCACGATGGAAAAGAAAATTTATTTTAATATTATACTTTTCTTGGAGGTCTTTCAGAGAGAGAAAATTACCATTTGACTCTAAAATATCATCGACAAAGCGGACTCCCTTTTTACATAATGTTTTGTTATAAATTGAGGTATTACCTATTTTAATGTGATCATTATTCCATAAGGGTTGGCAAGAAATGGTATCATAGTGCATGGATAAGAGTGTACTATAAGCCGTAAACATTTCTTTCCAAAAAGGGTTCTGTTTTACTTGCCAGTTCTCGAAAATAATTATTTCCCATATACAATTTCAAGTCTTGTAATCCCGGCGAAAAAAAATTGTAAAAGACAGAAGATATTACTATCTATTGAGCCATTAACCAATTTCTTAATCCAGGAAATTTTCAGTGATTGGCAGTGTATGTTTATATCTATCATTCTGACCCCTCCGTTTGAGTAACTTGATTTTATCAGGTTTCGCCCCCAAATAAATCTATAAAACTGAGCGTTTATATCTTTCAAAAAAAAATTCACCTGGATTTGGGAGAGACAGAATAAGGTAGTTTAATTTGGATACCAACAATGATTTGACAACTGTGACTCTTCCAAGGACAGTTAAGTGTCGTCTTAACCACGATGTCATTTGACTTTTAATCTCTTTAAATTCTTCATTATAATTTTGAATTGTCATTTTATGCAAATCCGTACAAAAATCTATACCTAAATATCTGAAATAGTCATCGAATACCCAATTTAGATTTCGGTTCAAAAGAACACCATCTTTCTTGTTTTTATATCCTCCAATCCATATCACATGTGTCTTATGTACCTTTAAACCCGACATTGTGTTATATTGATCTAAAATGTTTAATGCACTGTTTAGTTCCCTTACTGATCCATTCAATGTTAGAAGAGTATCATCTGCATACTGAATTATTTTAAGATGTTTATCAGTAGGTAAACTCAAACCAACAATCGAATTGGATTGTCTAAATAAAAGACCAAGTATTTCGGCGATTAATAGAAAATGTATGGAGACAATGGATCTCCTTGACGACATCCCCACTCTATTGAGAATCTTGGAGACAGGTGTCCATTGATCAATACACAGGACTGAGCATTTTCATAAAATACATTAAACCATTTGTGACCCGCCGCCTCAAAACCTACAATAAGTCGCGCGGACCACAACGTAGCAAACAGCCCAATATAGTAAATTTGCTTGGATCAGTCGATTATCTGTTTTTGATAGAAATGGGTAGTTTCATTATCATTCTATCATGTCTCAAGTTTGTGAGTCGTAATTCGACTTGGAAATATGTTTTGGGGGCATTTTAAAATGACTCGTTTTTTTCACCTGTCGAGCTAAAAATTCGAAATCGCCGAAATTTGTAATACTTTCCTTCAATACCAAATTACTATTTTACCTCTAAAGATATTAAATTGATTTTTGGAGTGAGTAATGAAAAGGTTCTCCTGAAGCAGCGTGCCAAAATTCAGCCTAATCTGATAATCCCTTCATACCGGTTGCTATGGCCAATTGAATAGCCAGGATTAGGCTTCTTACGGAAAGTTTTGTCACCGTTTTCACCGCGGCCAAAGTTAAAAAGGCCGATTAGCGGGATTATCTCCCGGATCTTGTCATATCCATCGGCGACTCTAAGAAGTCGCCGTTCAGCGGGATTAGCGCGAGCTTTTGTTTAGAGACCCACCCTGCGATTCCTTCGATTTCGCCGACTTCCTGTTCTTTATTTTTGTTCTGCCTTGAAGGAAGTTGTATATTTAGTGTTTTGAAAGAGCGCCACTTACGGTTTAAATGGTGACTCATTCTGCTTCATTTTGCTTCTTATTTTCTTTGGAAAAAGTACGAATGTATTGAAGTCTCCGTCAAAGTACCGTACGTATCATTTGTCATAGTTTTCTGAGAAAAAAAATACCTAGGTTTGTGCCATGACAAAGTCGGCCCCTAACATTTAATTTTCCCACATCGAGCCCACCACAAAAATATATAGTAATGATAAACGACATAAAAATTAATACACGAATAAATAAAGGACGGACAACTATTCAAAATATTGCTCTATGTTCCAAACCAAAAAAAACCCTCAACTAATAACAATAAAAATCCAATCCCAAAAATACATTGTGTAGTTTCCAAGCAATGCAATTATAAATTCACTTTCACATGTTAATAGCTGTTGTATGTAGCCGTCATGGCTGCGAATAAAAAAAAATGAAATTGAAATATCACAACGAAAAACTTAATGTTCTCGAGTTAAGACCGGATTTCTGAATATAAATACAACTTTACTTTTGCATGGGTCGCGGAACCAGAACTGGGGACGGGGCCTGGGGGCTGCAGCCCACCCCCTCCCCCCTCCACCCTTTTTTGAGTAAACACATTTCATAAAATGTATGAATTAGCTTAATATATTATCATTAATGAGTGAAATCAAATCAGCCCCACACACACACACTTTCAAAAACGCCCCTTGAAAGAGTAGCCTTTCTTTCTTTCTTGGCTTTGCCCTATATTTTTAACGTTTTCGTTATATATGTCAACAACATCTATTGGGTAATTCGGAATAATATTAAGCACACTTTATTCGAGTGCATGAATTTAAAAAAATATTACTTAGTGCTTTGGGTAATGTTGTTACAAACCAGCATGATTGGGCAGTTATATAATGAGCGCTTTATTGAAATTAAAACATTATCGATGTGTTTATTTTTTGAAATATCGATCTCGATCAGCCGTCTGGTCTTAAAAATGAACTCCAAAATATGGGGAAAATGGGGAGAAAAGTGATTCGATAAGTCCGTTTGTTGTATTAAGAGGGATCGAGTAAAAGAGCGAGAGAGCGAGGTAATTTATTAAAGTTATTAAGAATTCCGGAACGATTACAAACTTTCGTGATTGCGCCTGTCCCCGGATAAGGTTGTTGACTTTGATATGTACGTCGTTAACCTTCATAAGGATCTTTTTCATCACCATGTTTGGTGAGATGCCCTGTCCCATAGGAAACTGTAAGTAACATTAAAAATACATGTAGATTGATGTAGAAGATGGATGGCATAAAGAGAGGGAGAGGGTGGAGTGAGGTGGCAGAGAGACAAGGGGGACTGGGTGGCAGGGAAAGAAAGAGAGAGACTGTCAGGATGAAGGAGAAATTGACCCTGTCTCGGAGAAGTGGAAGTCGTGAATTCGTGAATGCTTTATAGGTCGATTCACATTTCACCCCCCCCCCCCTTGTTCCCCGCAATTTTGAGATAAAGATAACGGCTCGTAGAAAACATTTTTTTTAGGCGGAAAGTTATAGTTATTTGGACGTAATCCTGCACCGTATGTAACAGGGGTGGGTACAGGGAGGGGAGTCCCCCCCCCCCCTTTCCCGCGCGAAGCGCGAAAGCTCCGAAGTTTTAGCATCTTTTTTTTTTTTGGCGGAATATTAGTTCACCGCCCTGGCTGCTTTTCAGTTATTTGGGACGCAATACTGCATTGTATGTAACAGGGCTGGGTACGGGTCGTAAAGCCGTAACGATTATAATGTTTCTTCACTCCCCTATTTTTCTTTTTCTCCTTTGCGTTTGCGCCCCCTTCAAGTGTTTCCTAGTGCATGTGCTCCCCTCGCTAGTTTATAGAAACTAGAAAGTGTGTACAATAATTGTGTGTGGTTGTGGTGGTGGGGACTGCATCCACCCCAGTTCCTGTTCTGTGGCCCATGCGAACCATTTGTATCTGCAAGACATTGGAGAACTAGAAAGGCCGTCAAAGGCGGCGCTACAGAGTAGTTGCATTCTTTCCCTAAACGATTCTTTCCTGTCCCTATATTTTATATTTTATATTTTTCTTCTTTTTTTATCGCAATAAAGACTTCTAGATTTGGCATAATCTAGTATTTAAAGGAGAATTAACCTCAAACAATAAAGACGATAGTGTTCAAAAGGTGTTATTTATTCCTACTTGTTAGACTATACGGCTTCGCGTCAAAATATACGAGATCGATACGAATCAAGATTTTCTGAGCAAAATTTATCATCTGCTAGCAATATGTATCGTCTGCTAGCAATACATGGGGGCTGCCATTTTTTTTATGTGTACAAGAAGATTTTCTTAATCCAAGTGCCCAATTGCCTTTTTCAAAATTAAAAACCCATTTGAGATTAAAAATATAGAATAGATATGTCAATTTATTTTTAAACTGAAGATTTCCTTATATATTTCTGTTGAAAATCGATATTCGCTTAATATAAATCTATTTTCTAGATACTGTGACGCAATGGACGGAGCAAATTAATTCAAATTTTATGGATGCTTCTTCCCTGAGCATCTATAGCGGCAAACTATGCATTCACCTGCTTTCGGATAATGTGACTTGAAAAGTCAGAATGCATGCTGCATATATTATGTTCTGCTCTGTTTGGCAAACCCAAGAAAATAGATTTTTGTTAAGCAAAACCAGACAATTTAAAAGTATCATTATAAAGATTTAATTTTTATAAATCATGTAAACACCCACTTTATATTTTTCGTCACATATGGGATTTTAGGTAATGAAGAAAATCAATTTAGGTCTTGGATGCAAAATATCTTCCTGACCGGAACATTTCTCAATGGCTCATGTACAAATCCAAATCAGCAAGAAAATGGCAGCCCCCATGTAAATGAGTAGGAGACGATACCGGGTGTTGGAATATCTTTATTTATACCCTTTTCTGATATCTTATTAGAAAATGATTTAGGCCAATAAGTAGGAATATATTACACCTTTCAATACAAGTAAATTTGTACTCAGGGGTTAATTCTCCTTTAATACATGCATGTAAAATATTATGGTAACTTATTGTTATTATTATGTAATTTGGCACGATAGGCCTACTGGTTGTGAATATATTTGTTTGTGTATTTTACCTTGATTATTGTGAAAAATGTTATTTTGAAAAAGGAAGTAATAAAATATTCTTAAAAACAAAAAAAGAACTCTCCGAACTGAAGTTTCTATAACCGATCATCACAAAAAAATCTAATCCATTCTTTTCTTAATCGATTCTTTCCTGTCACTATCCGAAATGAAGTTGGGGTCAAAACTTCAAGGTCACACAGAATTTGCAGGGGTCAACCAATCATCACCAAAATCTAATCGATTCTTTCCTGTCACTATCCGAACATTCCATGAAAATTTGGTGCGAATCCGTTCACCCGTTCTGTTGTACACAAACAAACAAACAAACATACGGAGCCCTTTACATAACCCTGCCGATTTCATCGGCGTGGGTAATCACTAATAAAAGATGGTCATTTCCATTCACATGCGCTGTTGTAAAGAAACTCCATATGCACATGCAGACTTCGATCCCTATACCGATATGCATCTTTTGAATCCAGACAAGGAGATAAACCTTTATCTTTTTACAGCAGAAACTGGGGAACTTCCCTCTCTTTATACCCCAGTGAAATCTTATTTACACAATATACTAACTGAATGTTTGTTTGCAAAGTTTCAAATTGCAGAACCTAAATTGTATCAATTTGTTGCAAAATAACATTCAGATTTATTTTTATCAAAGGCATTCACTATGTTGAAAATTTGTTATATGATATAAATGAAAAGTCTATTTTTCGGGGTATATGGGGTATTGATATCTGAAAAGTGTTATTTTCGTTTCTGGTACTTAAAGGGATAATTCAAATTCTCACTGACTCAGCCCCCTCATTTTCTGTTTTTATTCATTGAATGTGGAGTGGAATAAGAAAATTGTTGTTGGACAGAAGATTTTCTTCCCCTGAAATTGAACGCCGCAGTTACATCTATAGAAAATGTGAATGCCTTATTTCACCTTTGACTTGTAAATCTCTATTGTATAAGAAGATCAAGGGAAGCGAGCATTCGTGTGTGTTATATTATTGTTTCAATAAAGCCGGACACGCGTCCGTGATTTGACTCTTCGTCACAAACAATGCGGCATATGCAAATTTGACCTGGCTTTTGGATCCTTCCGTGGTTTATATAAAGCAGGATATCTTTTGACAAGCTTTTCACCATGGATAGCATCGTTTCTTCAAATCAACAATCAAGCGAGAACGAGGATTTCAACATGGAGTCAAGCTGCAGCGACGACTGGCACTTGGAGCTGAGCGAATCCATGGACTCCGATGGGATGACGTCATGTCATTCGTTCTCATTGTAGTACATGCACAAGTCTATACCAATCCAAAATTATAACATGAAAAGAATTATAATATGAACTGAATTATTAATTATTTATGATAAAGAGTGTCGGTACATTTATTCAAATCTTAATTCAAGTCTATACAAAGAAAGTAACATGAGGGGGGGGGGGGGGTGGTTGTCACATGTCCGAAAAGTCTTCGACAAGCAACAGCAAAAAGAAAGAAAGAAAGAAATTGCTGGTGCCCTTTTGTAGCGAGCTCCAGCCATGGGGCGATTTTGTGTGTTGAGTATCCCCCTTGACCGGACCGTATTTTGGCTAGTTCGACAGTCCATCGTTATGTGTTCTTTATAAAGGCCGATTGATTGAAAAATAAAGTAAAAGAGAAAATGTAAATATGAACCCGTTACACTGCTTTCTATAAACTAGATGTATATTCTACGTACATTGAAGAGATATTACGAGATTCTTTGAGAAAACAAATCCGAGAGAGCTGCCAAGCTTCATTTATTTTTTCATCCGAGGCCTTAAAAACACTGTTTCTATAAAATATGCATTTTATTAATGATTTGGGTGCGTAGTAATCCAGGACCACACATTTTCGTCATTGTCTTTCATTTCCATCCCCCCCCCCCCCCCTGAAAGTGCTGCCCTTGGCATGTGCCCCCTCTATCCGCTCCGTTTAATACACCACTGGACCGTGCGAGACAGAAGAAAGGTTGATGTAGCAAAATCGGATTATATGGATCTCGCTTTGAATTCTGAATTGTAACTTTCTATATCTCACTTATTCACACGATTCATCGTCAAGATCTCTTCATTGTGAAGCTGGTTTAAGCCATCGCTGTTTAATCTATTGAAAGTAGAGAGGAAATACAAAAGAGTTGGCTTTCAAAACAGAAGTAAGAAGAACTGGGAAGATGACTTACGAACAACGAAACTATTGATACACGATAATAATAAGGGGTAAATTATGTAATCCTTTGAAAAGCCGAAAAGAAAATAAGCCTTTTAACCAGAAAGAACAGTACATGTATCTGTGTAGAGATTATGAAACAAGGACAAAGAGAGAGAGAGAAAATCAATAATCGTCTCTTGCTGGAGGTGACTTAATCCTTGTTCTTTGAAAGGGGCGAATTCTCTACCTCTTTAAAACATGGCGAAGAAGAAAAGAAATTAACTATTAGACACCAGTAGATTATACACATTTTTTTTTGGAGTAAACTATGAAGCGGAGAGACTCGATGACTTTCAAGCTAAGACGCGCGTTATCTTCATCATGTTCATACTACCTGTTAGCCAGGGGCGGATACAGGATATCCAGAAAGGGGGGCACACACTGAGGAACCCTCCGTTTGACGAAGCCAAACGGCCATCTGGGGGGTCTGGGCATACTTTGTCAACACAGTACGCCCCTTGTGCCCCCCCCCCCCTCTGCTTATTCTCTTATTCGTTAAAGCCGAACAGACAAATAGTTAGATTTCAAAATAGAATTAAGAAGAACAGTCGAAATTTGGATACAAGTGAAAGATTTAGAAGGAGAGAGAGAATTGTCTGGGTGTCAATTTTTACGAAAAGCAGTTGTCATTATTATTTATATTTTAAGCTCTAGTTAACTAGAGCGGCGCTTAGAAGCAGTTTATCTCTATCCCGCTTTTGAACATGACGATAAAAAGTGGCCAATTCTATAACTCTTTTTAACAGTCGAAAATAAAAGAAAATTATTTTTTAAAACTAGAATGAAAATGCCCTCGGTTGCGATAATGAAACAAGTATCTGATTTGTTTTAAGATTGAGTTAACTATTGGGCGGGGAGAATCGATAACTTTTAAGCTAAGATGCAGTTTGTCTTCGTCATGTTCATACCGCCAGTCAACATGATGATAATTAGCGGCCAAATCTCTTATTCGTTTAAAAAGCCGAACAGACAAGAAAGAGTTACCTTTCAAAATAGAATTAAGATGAACAGTCGAAATTATGATACAGGTGAAAGATTTAGAAGGAGAGAGATTGTCTGGTGTCAATTTTTACAAAAAGCAGTTGTCATTATTATTCATTTTTTTAAGCTCTAGTTAACTAGAGCGGCGCTTAGAAGCAGTTTATCTCTATCCCGACGATAAAAAGCGGCCAATTCTATAACTCTTTTTGACAGACGAAAATGAAAGAAAATTATTTTGTAAAACTAGAATGAAAAGGCCCTCGGTTGCGATAGTGAATCAAGTATCTGATTTGTTTTAAGATTGAGTTAACTATAGAGTGGGGAGAAACGAACTTTCAAGCTAAGATGCAGACACGAAAGAGTTAGCTTTCAAAATAGAATTAAGAGGAACAGTCGAAATTATGATACAGGTGAAAGATTTAGAAGGAGAGAGAGAATTGTCTGGGTGTCAATTTTTACAAAAAGCAGTTGTCATTATTATTTTTTTTTTTAACTCTAGTTAACTAGAGCGGCGCTTAGAAGCAGTTTATCTCTATCCCGCTTTTGAACATGACGATAAAAAGCGGCCAATTCTACAACTCTTTTTGACAGACGAAAATGAAAGAAAATTATTTTGTAAAACTAGAATGAAAAGGCCCTCGGTTGCGATAGTGAATCAAGTATCTGATTTGTTTTAAGATTGAGTTAACTATAGAGTGGGGAGAAACGAACTTTCAAGCTAAGATGCAGACACGAAAGAGTTAGCTTTCAAAATAGAATTAAGAGGAACAGTCGAAATTATGATACAGGTGAAAGATTTAGAAGGAGAGAGAGAATTGTCTGGGTGTCAATTTTTACAAAAAGCAGTTGTCATTATTATTTTTTTTTTAAGCTCTAGTTAACTAGAGCGGCGCTAAGAAGCAGTTTATCTTTATACCGACGATAAAAAGCGGCCAATTCTATAACTCTTTTTGACAGACGAAAATGAAAGAAAATTATTTTGTAAAACTAGAATGAAAAGGCCCTCGGTTGCGATAGTGAATCAAGTATCTGATTTGTTTTAAGATTGAGTTAACTATAGAGTGGGGAGAAACGAACTTTCAAGCTAAGATGCAGACACGAAAGAGTTAGCTTTCAAAATAGAATTAAGAGGAACAGTCGAAATTATGATACAGGTGAAAGATTTAGAAGGAGAGAGAGAATTGTCTGGGTGTCAATTTTTACAAAAAGCAGTTGTCATTATTATTTTTTTTTAAGCTCTAGTTAACTAGAGCGGCGCTTAGAAGCAGTTTATCTCTATCCCGACGATAAAAAGCGGCCAATTCTATAACTCTTTTTGACAGACGAAAATGAAAGAAAATTATTTTGTAAAACTAGAATGAAAAGGCCCTCGGTTGCGATAGTGAATCAAGTATCTGATTTGTTTTAAGATTGAGTTAACTATAGAGTGGGGAGAAACGAACTTTCAAGCTAAGATGCAGACACGAAAGAGTTAGCTTTCAAAATAGAATTAAGAGGAACAGTCGAAATTATGATACAGGTGAAAGATTTAGAAGGAGAGAGAGAATTGTCTGGGTGTCAATTTTTACAAAAAGCAGTTGTCATTATTATTTTTTTTTTAAGCTCTAGTTAACTAGAGCGGCGCTTAGAAGCAGTTTATCTCTATCCCGCTTTTGAACATGACGATAAAAAGCGGCCAATTCTATAACTCTTTTTGACAGACGAAAATGAAAGAAAATTATTTTGTAAAACTAGAATGAAAAGGCCCTCGGTTGCGATAGTGAATCAAGTATCTGATTTGTTTTAAGATTGAGTTAACTATAGAGTGGGGAGAAACGAACTTTCAAGCTAAGATGCAGACACGAAAGAGTTAGCTTTCAAAATAGAATTAAGAGGAACAGTCGAAATTATGATACAGGTGAAAGATTTAGAAGGAGAGAGAGAATTGTCTGGGTGTCAATTTTTACAAAAAGCAGTTGTCATTATTATTTTTTTTAAAGCTCTAGTTAACTAGAGCGGCGCTAAGAAGCAGTTTATCTCTATCCCGCTTTTGAACATGACGATAAAAAGTGGCCAATTCTATAACTCTTTTTAACAGACGAAAATAAAAGAAAATTATTTTGTAAAGCTAGAATGAAAAGGCCCTCGGTTGCGATAGTGAAACAAGTATCTGATTTTTTAAAGCTTGAGTTAAATATAGAGCGGGGAGAAACGAACTTTCAAGCTAAGATGCAGTTTGTCTTCGTCATGTTCATACCGCCAGTCAACATGATGATAATTAGCGGCCAAATCTCTTATTCGTTAAAAAAGCCGAACAGACAAGAAAGAGTTAGCTTTCAAAATAGAATTAAGAAGAACAGTCGAAATTATGATACAGGTGAAAAATTTAGAAGGAGAGAGATTGTTCGGGCGTTAATTTAAAAAAAAATTAAAGCTCTATTAACTATAGAGCGGCGCTAAGAAGCAGTTTATCTTTATCCTGCTGTTGAACATGGGGAATTGATGATAAAAGAAATGAAGCTTTTTAACCATACAGAAAAGGACCTGTGTGGAGATTATGACACAAGCTCGTGATTGAGAAGCAGGGACCGCGGAACCGGGCTGGGGGCTGCAGCCCCCTCACTTTTTTCAGTAAACACGTGCAAACGTATGGCAGTGCAAAAATGTGGTTATACACGCAGCCCCCCCCCCCCCCCCCCCCCCCCCCCCCCACTTTCCAAGACGCTCCGCGGCCCCTGAGAAGGACAATGGGAGAGAAGAAAAATCAATCGTCTCGCGAAGGCAGTATGTGACCTTGTTCTTTGAAAGGGGCGAATTCTATACCTCTTTGATATGGCGAAAAGAAAAGAAAGACGCTTTTATAAACATTTTTTAAAGGTAGAACTAACTAGAGCAGGATACAATTTCTTTATTATGATTCTGTTTTATTCCATCGTTGTTTAATCTGGTAATAAGTAAAGAGCGAACCGAAAAGAGAGTTAGCATTCAAAAGAAAGAAATAAAACTGTGGAGATAATGAAACAGGCGCGTGATGTATAAGGAGAGAGAGAAAATCGTGTGTTAATTCTTCAGCTTAAGAAAGCGGCGATTTCTATTGCTCTTTCACAAGACGAAAAGTAAAAAAAGTAAGCTTCATACGCAGACATCAACGATCTCTGTCAATATTATTCTTGGTAAAGACTAGTCTAATCAGTAAATTTGCCAAAATTGAATGACTTTGCGACAATCGAATCCAAGCTATAAAAAGAAATCAAATAACATTGAAAGAAATCAAGTTTACATGATTAATTTAGAAAAAGATATAATGATATAAAAACCTCTGAAAGTTTGAACCATAATCTAATAAATTTCCCCGCACAAAATGACAGAATTATAAACCTTTTGACTATAGCTATAGGTTAATCAACCCTTTAAGAAAATCATACCGGCATAGGAAAGGCTCAACGAAAAAAGCATGAAGTTGATGCGGGAAGCTTTTTCAGTGCCGTGAAACTACTTGATTTGTTACCCTTTAAAGCGTTAGAATTCATGGCTTAATCCTAAAGAAACATAAGGACTAGTTTTTATTAGAATTAATAAACGGTTGCTAAGGGCTTTATAAAATTCTAGTTGACATTACAAACGAAAATGCTGCATGACTGCAAAACGGAAGTCAAACTTTGGAAGCGTTTTTCCCGAAGAAATACTTTGCCACAGCCCTACTTTACTCAAGATTCAAAAGCTATTATCTCCACTAATACTCACTCTCTAGAGTTGAACTATATACCAAATTAAAGCTTATGAAACGGAGAATAATAATCAATAATAAAATGCAATTTCAAAAAATGCGACTTCTGTCTCATTTTGACGTGACGGGTCACATTTATTTTGGGAAATGTGTTTTATTATTTTAGCGAGACTAATTCCACTTTTCTGATTCCTTCTGTATTTTCCATTTTTTTCCCCTCGATTTTCAAGCTGTTCAACTTTGTTGATGTATTTATAAAATATTATAAGATATTAATATTTATAACTTTAGCCGCCTCGTAATAAGAAAAGAACTACGGTAACCATTTTTACAGTATTCATGTGTTTGTTTGTTTTTCTTTATTATAATCATCTTTACAGAATCGTTTCGTGGGTATTCTGTCGTTATCTATTCTCATTTTTGCCACAGATTATAAGCTCTCAGCGGTCGGAAGACTTATGAAATCAGAGAGTTCAATACGGACTAAATCAGTTCAATTTTCGCTAACGTCTAAAAAATATAAAATAGGGGAAAATGTTCAATAATAACTCCTCTGTTATGATTGGTACGCTGGTACAAGAGTATATATATATATATATATATATATAATGTGAAAGGAAATGAGAGAATAATGATTGCGTAGCTTAAATCAAGGTTCCCCAGAGATGTCCTCCCTTTTTGAAATTTTTGCAAAGGCTGAAAAAACGTCTCCGCCGAGAATCGAACCCGGGTCGTTGGCTTAGAACGTCAATGCCTTAACCACTAGACCACGGAGACGGGTTAGTAGTTTCGGCGACACCAGATTCAATTGACCGACATATTTGACAAATCTTCAACCTTATTAATTAATTCCTTTGTCGGGGCAGGTGCGTTTTGAACAATGACAAGCCGCATGCCTCAGCTGGATCCAAGCGAATGCTTTGAGATACATGTATACATTAGAATAATTATTAACAATTGTAAGGAAATAGCATATACAAAATATATATATATATATATATATATATATATATGGATATTTGACTAACGGGTACATTAAGTCGACACCTAACAATATATAAATTTATTTATATATTCGGGATTATTCTTTTTTATAACCACCAACTCCGAACCGCCTTTGGAAAAGCAAGTAATCGAAGATGCATATATTTTGTTAGATGCCTTTTGCTGAGTTATATGACTTTCCCAAAACGGGGGGGGGGGGGGGGGGGGGGGGGAGCAATGTTATTACAACATGGACACCATGCCCATACAGGAATTTACAAAATGGGCCCTGAAAAGTAATAAACTTTCGAACTCAGAATACCCGAAACAAGTATTGTGTAATGTGTTCACCACCCTAAACATGAAGGGGGATAATGTCAGGCTGTGAAAAGTATAACCCCCCCCCCCCTGATTTTAGCATTTTTTTATACCCATTTCACTGTATTATTATATCATCATGATGGGCACGTTCATCGCCGGGTATTGAAAAGAAAAAAACCCCTTTTAATGTGTTTTTGTGTACAGGCATGGTGCGCACCTTGTCATGGCATTGCCCCCCCCCCCCCCCCCCGGAAATGGATGTGTAGGGACAATTTGTAGAACACTATTCAACGTGTAAAATGCCCGAATTGGAGCTCCATTGACAAAATCGGGGATTAGCTGAACTACTTCGTTCGTATTTTCTTTGTTCTCATCTG
>CM046863.1:47047273-47145081 GCA_025617745.1 Heliocidaris erythrogramma | reverse complement strand
TTAACATGTTGGTATTTTATACAAGTTGGCCAAAAATTTAGTTTATCTTCTGTAAGCGCATAATGATGTCCACTACTGTATATTCATTTTACAATAGTACTGGCACATACTTACATAATTATTATACATATAGTGCATGTTCTGGAGTTGAATATACCGTAATATGTGCATTAATAGCTTAAGAATTTCTCAAGTGCATTATATGTGAGATATAATGCACGAGAGAAATTCTGTAGCTATGGATGCACATTTTTTGGTAAATTTGACAACATGAGCATCTAGGCTACTATGCGTTATATAACAAAGGAATATTACCTATATAAGGCATTTTAGCGGTTCATTAAAACGCATATTTATATCCGCTTTATTTGCGCGTGCAATAGTATACATATATTATAGTGCATGCTCTGGATTTGAATATACCGCTTTATATCCTACATCATAAAATTCGCATGCAAGGATTTGCCAGGAATGTCTCACGTGACATAAAATACTCTCGCCATGAAGAAGAAATGGATATTGCAGTGACGTCGGACCTCCGTATATTTTTAGATATAGAAATATTATGACGTCACTTTTTTTGATTTTTTTTGATTTTTTTTTTTAGCATTCTTTATTGCATTCATTCAGTACAAATGAAAATCATACAACTTCATTTTTGGTTGATGTACATAACACAATTATCAAAATGTATAGAAAATTATACAACTTTCAGAAATACATAATATAATAAAAATATAGTACATAATACATTCAAATTAATCATACTGAATGAGTATTATAGATCAGAGCCTTCCACCCCCCCCCCCCCCTCCAAAACTCTTTTCTTGATATTTCGAAGCTATCGATAGCGCGACATTGTATCGTGATATTTTTTACGTGAGCTGAGAGCCGCAGCTAGCTATAGCTCTCCGCTGGCTTATGCCCAGTGTACGTGTATGCCGTACGCGCGTAGTGCAGACCATGGTGGTGCAGTCGACCCATAGATCGATGAGTCGACCATACAATGTACACGCGCGCGGGTACGTATTTCAAAAGGTCGATCTCGTAAACATCAATCAAAATGGCTGCCTCCAGTTCGAGTGACGTGCCCAGATTCAATCTATCCGAAGGTGGCAATTTAGAGAATTGTATTGCATCTACAGATTCAGAACTTAAGAAAATTTTAAGAATTGTAGCAAAGTTACATTTCAATGTTCATATAGAGTCTAGATCAAGGTCTAGGTCTAGCCCTAGGACTAGGTCTAGATTCTACATTTTTTATTTTTTTTAACTATCTAAGCTTACTCTAACAAATATAGGCCTACCATGCACTCTATTCGGTGACTGGCATAGTTACTATTTTCTTCGGGGATGCACCCCTCAGAAAATAGTGCTATATCAGTCACCTCAGAGAATCCATAATTTCAACTGGAGCCTTTCAGTGCAAGATATTTGATTAATATGTGCATCCATAGCTTTAGAATTTCTCAAGTGCCTTAAGCGCTGTTCCCATGCCGCCGTACTTGCAAGTGCGTGCTGTTTGCGTGCAAAAACAATGATTTAAAGGCAGGTGACGAACAGATGAGGAGCAATGAAGTTGGCAGATGGTGACAGAAAAAAACTCATGTTTATCGCACTTGCACGTACTCCCTGCAAGTCAGTAAGGACACCGTACGTGAAAGTACGGCCTCCGCACGATAACGAGGCAACCGCATGGCGATCGTACGTTGTAAGCACGTTATAAGCACGTACAACTCACTTACCAGGTGCGCAACGTACGATGCACGCAACCACTCACGTCCAGCCGTGGCGTACTTACACCTTGCGTTGTAGTGCGTGTGAAGTGCGTTGACGTAGTTCTTCCCTGCTCTCGCTACTCCCTCCCCACGTTTTCAGAAACATGTGGCGGACGTGGCCTCCGCAAACACGTACGGACTAAAAACACGTACGGCGGGATGTGACCATGCCTTTATAATAGTGAGATATAATGCACGAGAGAAATTCTATATCTATAGATACACATTTTACGGTATATTTGACGACTATGCGTTATATAAGATGAGAAACCGCTTGTGGAGCTCACCAAACAATTTACATTCCAATCGCCATCACAACTCGCGAAGTGCAAATTCGTAAATGCATTGTGACGTCACAAAGTCAGTCCAAAAAATTGCGCAATAAATGTGTCGCATTACATGCGCTCTGATGAAATTTACTTGTGCGCAGCTTTGGCCTATCATGCCTATGGGATTTCGTACACAAATAAGTGTGCGAAAATTGTTGTTTTATACCACGGTCGTGGCATATAACGAATTACGCAACGGCAAGAAGAGTGAATCTGACCAATCAGAAGCCATCTTATATTATACTGTTAATACATGGTTGGGAGTGCGTTGGTGCGATCTGGTAACACAAAGTTTTGTTCGTGGTGTACTATACGCACGAGGCGCAAGCCGCGTGTGTTGGACACCACGATAAAAACCTGCGTGTTGCCGGATCGCACTCATGCACGAACTCACCACCATGTATTAATAGTTTTATAAAACGGGTCGGCAATATGATTATGACGTCTATAACAATAGTTACGAACCCAATAGAAACGCCAAGAGTAGCACAGTCATGGAGGCTGCCATTTGCTTTCCTGATGACATCACATAAGCGAAGCCAACAAATGTCATGCGCGTTTAAACTACGCGATTTCATTGCGTTTTAAGTTTGCACGCATCAGAGGTACGCGTACGCACAGCTCAGCCGTGCTTTAGAGCACTTTATTTGACCAATCAGGAGGGCTACATTCTTGAACCCGTTTTATAATATACAAATGTTTACTGTTTTGAGGGGCACGTTGAAAACTATGGTCCGAGGTGAGCTCTGAACATAGCACAGTTGCAAGATTACCGAGGGATATGGTTTTAACCGGGACGCGAAATGGAAGCAGTCAACATTTGTTTTATATACCGCATCCTTCTTTTAGATCACAAATTCATTTCAAAGACAGATGAAATACGGTACCGTTAAGTAGTTCTCATCGATCGTTCTTTCGAAATTTCGTTCGGTATACATGTCTGGTGCCGGTGTAGCGGCACATACGGTTCTCCGGCAGAAACCGTATCCGCCGGCAGATATCGTTCTACCTCGGAACCATATCTGCCGGGTTTGACGTTTGCAGATTTGGTTCCCCGGCGGATTTGGTTCCACGGCGCTGCATATAAAGTGTATTGTATATTGGCATATTTGTACGAGACACTCTCGTGCCTAATAGATCTGTTTACTAAGTGATTCAAATTTATGGATGTTTCTTCCTGGGGACCTAGTCAGTGGCGTATCCAGGGGGTGGCGAAAAAAAACTAGCAAAAAAAAGTTGTTCATTAAATAGGCTTCAAAATTGGTCACCTAGGCCTATAGGATTATTTTGCATCTCAGACCTTATTCAGAAGCAAACATTTCCAAAGGGGAGGCCCCTCCCCTTAGACCCCTCCCCCAGGACGGCGATCAATAATGCCTGGCGCCCCCCCCCCCCCTATCGGGAAATCCTGGATACGCCCCTGCTAATAACGAGGTATTCCATTAACCTGTTATTAATGAATGAACTACAATACTTGGAATCCAGTTTGCATACATTATTTGTTGCTATGTCTAGGTACGGTATCTGCCGGGGTTGGAACATGATCCGCCAGCAGATAGTGTTCTTGGCCGTTTTTAGAACGGTATCTGCCGATCCCCATATCTGCCGCTACACCGGCCGCGCCCACGTATCTAAATTGCCATAGCTAAGCGCGCATTGCATTTACGCGCGATCAGAACTATGCCCGGTTTAATTTTTTTTTTTCACGCTACCGCCCGGCAGTCAGTAGTGAGTTTCACGTACTTACACCTTGCGTTGTAGTGCGTGTGAAGTGTGCTGACGTACTCCTTCCCTGCTCTTGCTACCCCCTCCCCACGTTTTCAGAAAAACGTGGCGGACGTGGCCTCCGTAGAACACGTGCGGACTAAAAACACGCACGGCAGGTTGTGACCTAGGCTTTAACGTAACTATCAGCAAATATAACGCTAAACCGTTATAACGCTTTCGTGTCACTTTACTACACTGACTACCAAATTTATGTCAAACAGGAAGAATATGAGAGCTGAAGGTCTTAGCTAACAGAAAAATGTAATTGTTCATACAGTTGTTTTCCTTTTTCTATTGATTAATCATATATATTTTCCACAAATATCAGCATTTTGTTGGACTGTTTCAACAATAACGGCCTTTTTTACACGCCTAGGACTTTAAAACGACTCTGATTGTGGTTGGAATCAATCAAGCAAATTGAAATGCATATATTAGTATCCTTACCATATATTTTCTGCTGTTAAATGAGAAATATACGGTATTTTTCTAAATTCCAGTATTTTGTGTTACTATGGTAACGGCCCTAGCAGTCACGTCCACTATGGATTCTATGGAAAAGAGGCAGATTATGATAGGTAGGGGTATTGGTTAATAGAAAAATATAATCTAAGATTGTGCAGACACCTTTCTGTCTATCTAATACTGATAAGTTTAGATTTTCTTTTAAATATCCACTTTTTATGATATCGTTTCCATAGTAACGGCCATTTTTTGACATGATCGTGACTTCGAATGACCTGAATTTGGTTTCAACCAATCGAGAAACTCAAAATACATAGATGCTTACCAGTCATTTTTCAAATATCTGAATTAGAAATATAAGGTAATTTAGTAAATTCCTATATTTCCTCGATATGTTGCCATGGCAACGGCCCTGGTGGCCACACCCAGCATTAACTCTATGGCTAACATGCAGATTCTGATAACCGAGGGTCCTAGCTAACCAGGAAAACACTAAGAATTGTGCCGGGGGGGGGGGGGGGGGGGGTGTATGGTGGCCCACAGACTATAGGTAGATATAGATTTAGACCTAACGTTAGTAACTCTTTGAATTATGACAGACTATTGCATAGGCTTTTCCTCATGTTGGTCATCCGTATGCTGCTTACAAGCTTATCCATTAGTCCAACTTGGTCTAGGACTTACGTACGATTTGGAAACTTTGAGTGTGACTGTGTGGTGGGATTCTACGATGTCGACGAATTTGATAAGATATGTAGGCCTAATAGACCGAAATTAGTGTAGATATAAATTTGTTAATGTAACATGAGGTTTTGCTGTTTTGAACTAAGAATATTTGTTGACATTTCATTCCATAAAAACCGAAGTCTGAAGAATGGTATTTTAAGTAGATGTAGACTTAGCTAGGGCTAAAGCTGTGTTTGGGGACGAAGTCAAAGTAACATTAAGATTAAGAACTCTGTTCAAATTCACTTTCATGCCTGACTTTGTTTTTTCTCAAAAGACTTGCATCTATTATCATAATTTGGTTCAATTCATGCCATTTGGTAAATTAGACTGTAAGTTAACTATAGACTGATGAGTAAGATTTTATTTTATTTTTTATTAATTATTATTTATTTTTGTTAGGGGGAGGTAAATGTATTTTGGGCAAAACTTCAGTCTGGTGTAAAGCCAGTTTAGGGATCCCTGTTTAAACTTTCAGACACACTAGGAAGCTTTCTTGCTGAGGCTGTTTCTTTTTCTTTGCAATGCTGAGCATAGCCCAGCATTGTGTGTAAGCACGGAAAGGGGGAAAATTACACATTTATTCGCAATTCATTCTATGAAAACCGTCTCTTTTGAGCTTCGAACTATGATCTAATCGGCGAAATATGTTATGCACCCTTAAATCACTTTCATTTACTATATGAATTTATTTATTCATCCTTTTCTTTACACAGGATGATTCTTTACAATATATGGTGAAGGAATATTGAAATACACAATTAGGAGAGCTAAACAAAGAGCAAATATACTTACATGCACAATCTTGGAGAAGGAGGCTTATACTGTGCATAATTGTATTTGGCAATAACCCCCCCCCCCCCCCCCCCCAAACAAAAAGTTTTTTAAAATATCAATACAAAAATATATAATATACAAAATATACGAATAGTACACAACTTGTAGAGGAAGCAAGTTATTTAAAAAAAAATGTAATTTCATTTCCTTCTGACCTGAAAAAGAAGACTTTTTAGTCAAATATGGGAATTTCATTGTGGGTAAAAAAAACTTTTTATCAGGCTATATTTAGTATACAGATGATGCACAGATATGAGTGGGTCGGTAGAATTGTTTGCATAGAAGGTAAATTTGAGCATGGTTTAAACACACGAGGCGCAGCCGAGTGTGTTTTAGACCAGGCCAAATTTACCGAATGCAAACAATTCTACCGACCCACGAAATAAATCTGTGCATCATCTGTTTTATAGAATGGGCGTACAGGATAAATGGCATTATTACTGGTATCATGCAACAATTTACCGGCCAAATTTTACCGGACGCATGATCCAATTTACCGGACGCATGATAAGAGAAAAAAACCTTATACAAGGCACTGCTTCATGCTTGCACTGGTAAATCATTTCCATGCATCATAAATAGATTTTAGAAATTTAATGACTTCCATAGAGAACTGAAAATCTGGCTAATTTAAGGTTAAATTTCAGAATTTCATTTTATTTCAGTGTTAGAGTCTTCACCCTAAGGCTAAGCTAACTACTGTCATGACTGTCAACTTTTTTTATTTTAGAATCTGTCAGTGTCAACAACAAGCCCAAGTTAGATATAATCTAGTCTATTTACATTAAAGCAAGTAATTTAAAGAATTAATGCAAAGAGAACTTCTAATCTTGCATCAATAAATTTTAAGTTTGGTCATCCCATAATCCAGGCCAGACCAGTGACACTCTAACGTGTCGATGCAGTGAGTGGATATGCTGCGCTGTAGTGAATCACCGTATGCACAGCAGTGCAGCGTACGGTACCGTACTACATACATTGACCCTCTCCTTTCACTCAGTTTCACACTGCACTGATTTTCATTTAATCGCCTTTTCAGTTTGCTTGTTTTTAAACAGGTAGACCTATAATCGGATTTTATTGGGCTTACCATCAGAATCCGAAGTCAACTATCATTAACATCTGAATTTTGTCTCAAATCTTGCAATTCTCCGTCATTAAAAAGTCGTATATCGCGGCTCTCAGCTCAGACTCTCGCACTCGCTAAAATAAATATCGATAGCATGTTTACAGTGGCTATCGTCAGTGATCGTAATAATTATTGATATCGAACGTGCAGGCCAGTAAAATTCAAGGCACAGCTCTTGACCAATGAGATTGCAGGGATTCTGAAACCCATTCTATAATCTGTTTTAGTCATGCATATATACATATCTGGAAAATTGCAGTCCTTTCATTCTGTTTACAATCTTAATAAGTTATAATTTGTTATATGTTCTCTTTTCATTCAACAGACTTATGGATTACCACTACAGCTCTTCATTCCTGGTAACTATACACAATTTTAGGGGTTGCTGTATAGTAGTAGACATCTACCTTATCATGATACCATGTGCTTCAGATGCCAGCAGTGGATATTTAAGGATTAAGATCTACAATTTAGCAGGAAAGTCCACCCTGATATTAAGTTGGTTTTAAAAGAAGCAGAACATTTAAAGAAACAGATCAGTGAAGGTTTGATCTCCTCTCCCATTGCATTGTAACGGAAATTTCATAATGTCTATTTTATTAGTTTCTGATGAAGGATGTTTTTTCTACAGGCTTTGTGAAAACACATATATGAGCAATTATTATGTATTAAAGGTGCATGTATGTTTGAATATTTTCTTTAGAGGAAATGGAAATTAAAGATTTATGGGGTACAGGGCAAATGGGAGAGGAGCTCGCAACATACGTCAGGGATTTGCAAAATTTATGTTTGATTGACTAAACCTTTAAAAAATCATAACTAGTTTCTTATTTATTATCGTATTCACTGATCTGTTTCTTTAACTTTCCAGCTTCTTATAAAACCAACTTAGAATAAGGGTGAACCTTCAATTAAATATTGGGATCCGCTCGATATTCATAAGGAGCCGTTCTTACGTCACGCGTTATGGATAGCGGTCCTTATGTATAGCGGTCCTTATGACTAGCGAGGTTACCCCTAAAATATTGTACTAGCTCAATATGTATTTTTGTAAGGCCCTAATTAATCAGCAATCTCACAGGTGGATGCATGTAATGAAGTTGAGGCTTTCATTCAAAAGAAAACAATACAGATATATCCCTAACAGTGGTGTTTAATTGGGAGGATTTTTTTTTGGGAGTGTTGCATTTGGCGAAAGCCTAAAAAATAAGTGCCTTGAGCTGAATGAAATTTAACCAAACCTATATATTATGTTGGTGAGCAGCAACAGTATAATAGAATGAAACAGTTGTCATGCTAATTACTTGAAAACTGAAGAAAAAAAAATGAATATTCATACAATTATATAAGTGATGCGAAAATTTCACTTACCACTAGACTTCAGCAAAGATGTGCAATTTCAAGATTTGCTTTTTTTTTTGAGGAATAAACTTGTTATTTGAATTATTTTATTGTTATTAAATAGACAACAAACATGTTAAGGAGATGAAAAGTCATTTACCTAGTTACCTTAAACATTTACATGTTTTTAAAGTTTGTCAAATTCAAAATTCTCATTTTAGTGAAAATCTGTATGTGATATATTACAGGACATTTATATATTAGAGGATTCAAAGAGGAGGGGGGGGGGGGGTCCATATCTAGAAATGTGAAATGCAAAGTTTATGTGAAAGGTAACCTAGAGTTACCTTTATATTGAACGGAATGAGAAATATAAAAAATGAGAGTAAAAGCAGTGGTATCGGGGAGGGGGGGGGGGCTGTGAGGGGTGATGGGAAGGTTCAGTGGCATATTTAAGGGGGTACTTGCGGCCCATGCCCCCTTGATACAAAGTGACATAGCGCGTTACCATGGTATATTACTTTGTCAACTTTTTCTGAGCAGAGCTTCACATACACATTTCACTTTGTTCAATACCCTGAGGAAGATCCGCGAGGATCGAAAATTTGGTGAAAATAAATATAAAAGTTGGAATTCAATGCATTACCGATGTCTTCTCTGGAATTCTTTCATTGTATCTCTCTTCATGCTTTTCCAACATGCGGTTATGAAATATCATTATATATATATATATATATATGATGTCAAAAGAAATGAAAGAATAATGGTTGCGTATAGCTTGAATCAAAATTCGCCAGAGCTGTTGTATATGTTATTTCCTTACACTCTACGCTGAAAAAGACTCCAGGGAGCGACGAATATAATTTGAGAAAATAAAACATCCAACTTACTGTCTACAATGCAATGACTGTGTGGATACTCCTTTGTTCTTTGTATATACACATACATGCATACATATAATACACTGACAGGGGTCAAATAAAGTAAATGCAAATACTTCTTAATACTTACTGGTGGCCATTGTTAATGGCGTAGTCAAGGCAATTTAGGCCATCCTTGTCGCGATCAAGAAAACCTATGTTAACTTGAGTAGCATTTAAGAGCGTTTCAACGAAATGACTATTCCCCATTTGGCAGGCAATCATGAGCGGCGTTTTCTGCAGACAGATTAGAAATTGAATCAATACATTTATTAGCATGATTTATCTTCTGGAGGTATGTCTCTTGATTTGTTTTTGTCTTTCTTTACAGAAAAAAAAATATGAGGAACGTTTATAATTATTGGTTTGGTAATATGATGTTCAAGAGCTACTGCCTGAGAGAATCAGGCTGATTTGAAAAATGTCGGAAGATGAGGGTCGGCGTATTTCTTTTTATATTTTGAAGTTGTGGTATATACAGGGTATATCCTACGAAAATGATATTAAAATTTTATGTTCATAATTCCATTCATGAATATCGCTACCCCTAAAGTAGCCTTTATTGGTACCTATCAAGGACATGAATTTTGAAATGCAGTGCAAGTTTGATTCAGAGTAAAAATGCAATTAGGATTATACCATTCAAACGAAACTTACAGGATTTCTCCTTCTAACCTTCTTCTTACAATTTGTATAGACAATGTTTGAAATAAAGTGTTGGATCATTCTTTTATTACTATAGGGTGATTCGAATTTTCCCATTTTTAAGAAAATTGAAAAATGCCCATTTTGGGTCATATTTGAAGTGGTGTATCTCATATGGCCCAACTTTTTAAAAGTTGGTATTGCCTTTGGATGTGGACCAAAGCTAGGTCAATCCGTTCCAGGTTTCAAATTCGTAGAGTGTCTTTTACCTTTTTTGTCCCGAGCCGATTGAAATAGGTCATTCTAGCGAAAAGCAGAAAAATTTCGTTTTGAGTGGTTCATTTATTGTACATTTATGAATATTCTACCGAAAAGCAATGGAACTACTGTAAAAAAAAATCTCTTTGTCGTCGGAAAGGTCATTTATATGTCATTTCTTCCCATTTGTTTACGTTTGTACATGTAAACATGCCTAGAGTACTCAATGGACTCCAAGGGGAAATGGTCCCATGTAGACCCAATAGTAAAAATGTATTTATAATTATGCAATTCGAACGAAACTTGCAGGATTTTTCCTTCCATCCTTCTTCCTAAGATACATATTATCTTATTATTTCTTTAGGGGTATTGACAATTTTCCCATTTTCCAGAAAATTGAAAAATGACAATTTTAGGTCATTTTTTAAAGTAGCATATCTCAAATGCCCTAACGTTTTTAAAGTTGGTTTTGCTATTAAATGTGAAACAAAGCTAGGTCAATCAATTCCAGGTTTCAAATCAGTGGAGTGGTTTTTACTTTTTAACCACCCGCTTAGACTAGGTCATTTCCGCGAAAAGCTCAAAGATGTCGTTTACGAACGAGGTGTACATTTCTTGTAAATTTATGCATATTGAAAGCAATGGTCCTATTGTAATATATATATTTTCCAGGGCTATATATATATATATATATATAGCCCTGGAAAAAAATTTATTAGACCAGCTACTTATAAAGGCCAAAGTGGCAAGTGTTGTCTATCTCAGTAATTGAATATTCAGAAAGATTTCTATTAGCTAACTCATAATGAGTGGATGAATACTCCCCAAAATAATTAGCTTGTGTTTAACTAATCCCTCGGACAATTACCACCAGGGTAGTTGCCCCTAGGAAAATTAACCCCGGATAATTTTCGCTGAAGGACAATTATTTCTAAGGGCACCCCAAAGGATAGAACTTTCAGAACAACTAATAGAATGTAAATATCCTAGATGCTAACTGCCTCAGGGATATTCTCCAGGGGTAGGGTTTTTCGAAAAAAATGTCCTGACAGAAGTGATCTGAGGATAATAGACCTGTTTACTAAGTGATTCAAATGTTATGCATACTTTTGAAACAAAGGTTGTTCTTGACAACCTGAAAGCTTGCTAGAGGCTTGCCAGACATAGCAACAAGTAATGTATGCAAACTGGATTCCAAGTATTGTAGTTCATTCACTAATAACAGGTTAATGGAATACCTCGTTACTAGGTCCCTAGGTAAGAAACATCCATAAATTTGAATCACTAAGTAAACAGGTCTATTGTCCAGGGGCTTTGCCTCGTTTTCTCGTAAAGCCATGTCCACCCCTCTGGGGGCAGTTTGTTCAGTTCTTGGTAGAAATTGCTACACTTGATGATAGCAGCCATGCCGTGTGGCATTCTGTCAACAAGGTGTTGCCTTTTTTCCCCTCACAGCGGTCATTCATGCTGCAAGAATGGGTTTGGGGTTTTTTTGGTTTGTTTGTTTCATAAAATTCATTTTCTAATACCTTTAATTGTTATGTCACACGCACTTTCATTAATAGTCTATTAGGTGGTCCAAAAACTCTTTCTCATGGGAAAAAAGGGGTTTTGTAATTATCCGGGACAATTTGTCCTGGCTGTAGTCGTCCTAGTGGGTAAAAAGTCATAGGGGTAATTGTTATAGTTGGCAGTAGTACATTAATCATGCACTTATAATCATTTTTCTACTTCCATAGACAATGGAGCTGATTTAATATTTTCTTCCAGGGCTGTATTTACATTATCGCCTGAAATATTATTAAATGTTACGCCTCACATTTGCTCAACTTTATACGAGTAGTCAATGGACGAACCCAAGGGAACGATGGTCCCGTGTATTTATAACAGAGAACGTCATTTGCAAGGAATTGTGAAAAAGATAAGAAATAATGCGTATCAATCCCTTTCAATATTTTGGGTACTCTCTAAAAAAATCGAGTGATCACTGACGTGACTCCCCGGGCGAGTGAAAATGGACTGAAAATTCCCCCTTTTTTAAAGAGAGTAATAGACTAAGCTAGAGACATTTCAATAAATTGGGGGGGGGGGGGTCAAATTAGTAGGAATATTAGGATAAGAATACACAATTCTTCTTCATTTTCTCATATGTTAGTTTCTATAAACCTGGCCAAAGTGTAAAGCACTCTTTTCTTCATAGAGAGCACTTGATATCCACTCAATATTCACTCCTAAACAAGTGATCACTGACGTGACTCCCTGGGGAGTGAAAATAGAGTGAAAATTCACTCTTTTTTTTTAAAGAGAGTAATAGACTAAGCTAGAGACATTTCAATAAATTGGGGGGGGGGGCGGTCAAATTATTAGGAATATTAGGATAAGAATACACAATTCTTCTTCATTTTCTCATATGTTAGTTTCTATAAACCTGGCCAAAAAAAAATTCGGAAAATCGAGTTTGATTGAAAATGTTTCTGGAATTAATTAGTATCATTTTATTTAGATTCATTAGAGAATCCCCATGACAAACTATGTGTCTTAACAAAATTAAAGATGAAAAGAATTGAAATTAGTATACACATAAACCCTGCATTGCATTATAAAACACAAAGTGCTACATTCTTTTCTTGTACAGACGGGGAATAAAAAAACATAATTTCATTTACAACACAATCGATTGATCACACATAACCAATCAAAATGTAGGTAAAACCTGCATACTTGGATGTTTGAATGAACAAATTTATTCAAATATTTCTCTTGATATATAAAAAGCTTCAGGGGAACTTACTTTTTTCAGTTGGTTGGGTAAATGATGACGAAACGTTTACCGTTTCCCAACACGTAATGCAAAAACCGTCTTTCCAAGTACACGCTTCTTGCTGTTATATCTTATTGCTACATGTTTCCATATTTTCTGGTCCGATTAATGATTTTTAACTCATTAGTTTGAAATTTGACGTTTTTCTCGCAACGTTCGTACTGTTGGAAAATGATTTAAGGGTTTGTTTCATTTACGGAATTGGGAACCCCATTTCCTTTCCGTAATTACAAAACTTCGGATAAACGAACCTTCGGAATTATCGAAGTTTTAATTAAATCCAAAGTATTATTATTTATATAATATTGACTGGCCTGGCCATTTGAGGACCGCGCAAAATATAGGTACATTATTACCTATGTGGGGCATTTATACATGGCAATTAATATTCATATGTATCTTCAAATGACGTAATTCTTAGCGGTCATCATTCCCTGATATTTTCCCTCTTCCGGGTTTCACCATTCACTTTGTGTACAAAAAGTGAGGTCAACATTGAGCCCGAGTAACATCCACCTTTTCTTGCAGTATTGTGTACGCGCAGTATTCGCGCAGTATTGTGTACGCGCTAAATTGTAGGCTTAAACAATGGATACGCGCTGTAATAAATTACGTCACAATTGCTTGCCCCAGATTACATACCTGTATGAATTATCTGAAATCAGTGAGACTGACAGGCAAACAGACGTGTCCGTCATTGCTGCAAGATACGCATATACATGATATACATGATATAGGTAATAATAATAATATTGACTGGCTCTACTTTCGGGGAATATCGAAAACGTTGCCCTTAAAAGAACCATATTGCCCTCGTCTTCGACTCGGGGCAATATGATTCTGTTGCTGGCAATATTTTCGATGTCCCACTCAAGGCCAGTCAATATTATATCATTATTACTATATATGAATGTTGACATTTTTAGGGTATCTTTAGAAATATTTTATAACTTTGTACATAACATTTTTATAGTAAACAAGATTAAATGATTGCAGGCGTTTGAAAAGTAAGCATTGTTCATTTTTCGTAAATTATTTCTAAACAAAAAAATCCCTTGGCACAGGAAGAGTTAAGGCAAGTTTATTTATATTACCCCAAGATTGTCCTTCATCCCTGCAAGTCCTTTGGCATTTTGAAAGAGCCATTGGCTCATCATTACGTTGCCTTTTTCAAGTGCAAGGTGCATTGCTGTTTGTCCAGTTTCTGTGTTCCTGATCAAAAAGTAACGGAAACCATTATTGATGAGCCAAGAATGTAAATTGTTGGTATTTATAATGAAAATACTTGACATTATTTGTAGATTTTTTTTTACAATGTAAATCATGATCTAAAGGAAAAATGAACAATCATATCAAATCTATATGGCTGTATAAAATAAATTTCACAAGGCCCGTTATAAGTTACAGCCTTTGCTTGAATAAATTTACAGTGTTGAAATAGTATGAAAATGAAATTAAATTAAAATCAGAGACATCCATCCCAATTTGCGATGTAGGCTTCAACAGATTGTTTTATTGCATAGATGCGTGTACAGGAGTACTCCTGGGGTCTAAAATAGTATTTCTAACACCTAAATTATGCAAAATGATAACTTCGCAACTGTAACTGTAAGTCAGATACAATTCTCGCTACCTCAAATATGCAATTTTCGACGTAGAGGGAAATATTATGCGTGGAAATAGTCCGCATCTTTGTCAACTTCACTTCCGGTCCGTATTGAAATACTACGGTTTATGAATAAAATGAGTGCTAAAATGCTTAATTTTTGGATCGCAAGACATAAACCACTCAAATTTTGAAAATGCAACCAATTGTCTCGATAAATCATGGTATCTTTTCAAACATGTCGGTTAATTTATACTCAAACTTGAGGATTTTTGTAATACCTGTGTACATTTTCAATGCAAAAAGACAAACACTTGTCGACCCAATCGGGATATTGTCAGCACTGCGCATGCGTGGTTTGCATGACAAACGCCATCTGTTGGCGAAATTGCGTATTTGGGGTAGCGTGAATTTAGATGCAATGACAGATTTAGAATAATGCCTACAGGGAACGATTAACCCCTTCGTCGTTCGGACGTCTTCTTTTTTCTTTTTTTTTCTCTTTTTTTTTCCTCGGGGGGGGGGGGGGGGGTATACATCCCGCCTTTTGAGGGAAGGGGGATGTAACATATTATATACCCCCATTTTTCGAGGAAATGTATTGTTGATATAAATATGACGAAATCAATATGTGACTCCTATAGTACTGAAAAAAATTCTTAAATACTATTAAAATAACAAAGATACGTTAACACGTGTTAAGCGAGCCCGTCTTTTCCTTCTCTCTCTTTCTTCATTAAAATCATTATACCGTCCGCGCAATACACTTACTTCTTATATCTTGGAACATCATGGAACTTGTTCTTACTAATCAGACTCTGTGCTGTTTTCAGTTGGCCTTTTAGTGCGAGCAAGTGAAACACCATGTTGCCATCCTTATCCACAAGCTTAAGAACCTCCTTGTTCCATGTCACCAACTTCTGAAGACTCCTGAACATAAAAAGATATATACATATAGTTATATACAGTGCGTATAAAAAGTATACCCAAATACGAGAGGTTCTAATTTAAAAAATATATATATAACTCATGTGACCTTGAAATTTATTTCACGATGAAGCGTATTTAACTTGTTCGTTGTGTCTAATGATACATCATTCAAAGCTTTTCTGCCGCGGATGACTGAGCAGCAAAGTTTTTAAAAAGTGTTGCCAAAATCTCCTTTTACCAAGTTTCGGCTGATACAACGAATGTGGGTGAAGCGTTATGAATGTTGTACTTTAGTCTAAAATCATTTTTAAAATTTGAATTATCTTTCGTGCTTCATTGCTTTATCGTCTCAAGTGATCAAGTGTATATCAGCTTTCACATGTCTGTGTTTCAATTTATTTTTTTATTTTGTTCATCTATTTAATTTCCAGGAACATATAATAACATGACATCAATTTTCAAACAAACGTAACAAAAGTGCAACATAAACAACAACCAATGCCTGGGGATTACCTATAAGAAATGAGATTTCTGTTTAAGGGTTCTCCTCATTGGATGCTGTAATACAAACAAATACAAATAATAGTAGGCAGCATGCAACATAGGCAACAATATATATATATATATATATATATATATATATATATATATATATATATATATATTATTTAATGTGAAGCATAACATGCCTGTGGTGTTCGCCGGTTTAAAAAAAAAGAAGAAAGAACATCCCTACGCCCTTAAAACAATGTGTGTCCTAAGGTTATTAACAGTGAAGTTATCAGAAAAAACGCTGAACACTAAACCACTGATATTGTTGTATAAATCAAAACCCGAAAATAAAAAAAGGCCCAATTAAGTCCAATTTTGGGCAAATTGAGTTAAGCATGGGACATTGTTGCTTATACAACGCGTATCAATAAAAAAAAAAAGTACATGGCAGCTTAGCCTCCTTAACATGCCCCTCCGTTTCATTATACATGTATATGTTAGGTCAATGATGATCAATTTGTTTAAATTATTTTTTGTACTCTTGTCAATAGTTGTCTCAGTTGTACTGTTCGATTGATTATACGATACTATTACATTGTTTTATGTTCAATCATTAAATCGATATATATCATATATGCTAGATTTGAACTAAATCAAAATAAATCAAATCAAATATTCCATAAGTAGCATACAACTTATGATGACCCAGACCCAGAAATTCATCCGAAATCGATGTGAGAGTCATGCTGCAAAAGTTTTAAAATTAATCCAGTTACAAGTTGAATGTGTGGCAAAGGGTTCAATGATTGAAACAGTTACATTTCCCGTGGTGAAACATAAGGATGTATGACGCGAAATATGCACCTGTGGAGAAAGAACTGCTAAGCCAGGAATTCTAAAGAAAATAATGCGAAGAGATAATAGTCATCATCCAAGAACGAGTGGCATGCCCCTTAGCATCCTGGAACCTCAAGGACACCCCCCCCCCCCCCCTTCAACGTCCCGTATTCACATTAAAATTCAAATTGATTGAAATAGAATCCTGACATAATAGGATTATCTCCCATATTTGTAAAATCAGCACTGATTTTCTTATTTACTATATAAATCTATATACCTACGTATTATGCTAGTAGTCTTGACTACGCAACCCCTTCGAGAACTTAACACAAATGAGTCACAATATTGTGTGTACACCCCCCCCCCCCCGTAATCCTATTGTTCCCCTTCGCCACTCACGCGCGGCAACACGCAACAGCCATCTTCCTCTTTTGCGAGCAACCCCAAGTAGAAACATGTTGCTTGCAAGGTGAGGGGAAGGAGGGATGGTCATAGGTAGGTATATAGATTTATATAGTAAATAAGAAAATCAGTGCTGATTTTACAAATTTTATGCAATAAATCATATATACCTACCTATTATGCTAGACCAGCGCCTACTCAAAGACCGGGAGGCATGTTTCAAGAGCAGAAGGGTACAGGATTACAAAGAAGACACAGCGGCCTTCAAGGTGGCTGACGCAAAAATAGCCTCACCTGCAGGGACATCCCTAAGGTAGCAAGAAATGAAGGAATTTAGACGAACGCCAATAAGCAGCCTTCAAAAATATCAAGCGCCACACCTTGAAACAGAGCCCAAAAAATGCTGACACTATGAGTGTCATGAGCATGAGGCTTACTGTCAGACAAAAGAGCCTCTGTGCCAGCAGCCCTAATAGCCTCGACCATCGATCTAGAAATGGAATTAAGAGAAGCAGGAGAAAAAGGCTCTCGAGTGATCAGGAACAACTGATCATCCTTACGATAAGACTTAGTCCTATCAAAATACCATTTGAGGGCTCTAACAGGACACCAAACCTTGTCCTCGCGTACTGACGAAAATTCAGAAAGCGAACAAAGAAAAATCTCAACAGGGCCAGAGGAAGCCGTTTGATTCTTGGCAATGAAAGAAGCCTTAGGAATCAATCTAACACCTTTTCTCTCCCAGCGTAACATGACCAGGAGTAAGACAGAGGGCATGAAGGGTACTGCGCCTCTGCCCAGAGGCAATGGCTACCCAGAAGAGCGTCTTAACCGTAAGATGGTGAAGCGAAGCTTCACCTAACGGCTCAAAAGGAGGTTTTGCTCGTGCTTCTAAGACCTTAGGCAGACTCCAAGACGGGGACTAACTTAGAACGAGGAGGACGTTTCAGAAAGAACGACCGAAACAAACCACTCAACAGCGGGGAATTAGAAATCCCCGAACCATCTGAGAACCCCGAATGAATGGCCCCGATCGCCGATCGGTAGCTTCGAATAGTAGAGATCGATCTCCCTTCGTCAAATAGCGAGATTAGAAAATCCGCAATTGAACCAATAGGAGCCTTAGACAGGGTTTGATTTCGCTCTTTACACCAAAGGAAAAAGACTGAAAGACGGGAAATATAAATTTCCCTAGTAGAAACTCTACGACTGAGCATTAAAAAGCCCGCGGCTCTATCAGAGAGACCCGACTGTCTTGCAGATTCCCCGACAGGGGCCAAGCAGTCAAATGAAGGGACTCCGGACTGTGGTGAAGAATCCCCGAGAGGGGCTGCAACACTAGATCCGCTCTTAACGGAAGAAGGAACGGTTGAGCCGCCAGAAGGCTCATTAGCTTCGAAAACCAACTCCTCCTGGACCAAAAAGGAGCTATCACAAGCACCCGAGCCCGATCTTCCCCTGATCTTCCGCAAGACTCGCGGAATCAGCTGGAAGGGAGGGAAGGCGAACCCTCGAAGATTCTCCCAACTGAGAGAGAAAGCATCCAGAGCTCCCTGATCGCGAACACGGGAGCAATATTTCGGAAGTTGGTGGTTCAGGACCGACGCAAAAAGATCCACTTCCAGTGGACCCAGACAACTGCGAATGCGGCATAAGACCTCTGGGTGGAGCATCTATTGTGATGGAAGACACCTGCCCCGGGACAGAAAATCCGCAATGAGGTTAACCTGACCGGGGATGAAAGAGGCCACGGGTGTGATCGCCATGCGACGACACCACCTCCACAGCTGTGCTGCTGGGGCATTCAGGGTAGCAGAACGAGTGCCTCCCTGCCGATTGATATAAGCCGCCACAGTGACATTGTCCGTGATGATCAGAACTGAACGAGGGTTAAAAGAACTGCCATAAACTCCAGGACATTGATATGGGGAAGAGTCCCGAGAGGAGACCAATCCCTCGCGACCGTGCTGCCATTGCAATGTCCGCCCCACCCCAACCGAGAAGCGTCCGTCGAAAACCGAGATCGACGGAAGGGGGATACGGAAGGACATGCCTCGCGCGCGAAATTCCTCCTTTATCCAACGGGAGAAAAGAGACTTGATTCCTACTGGTACTGGAATCCAGACCAAAAGAGAATCCTTGCATGGTTTGTAAAACCTGAGGAGATGCCTCTAAAAAGAACTCATAAGGAGCCGGCAATCCTCTAGAACATCGACTAGACTGGCCAGATATCCGAAAAACTGAAGCCACTATCTGGCCCTGCTGGCCAGAATGAGCTTGCGAGCCGCAGAGACAACAGTGAGAATCCTGTCTCGACTGGGCCGAGCAAACTGATTCCGAATGTCCGACACAGCCCCCAGAAAAACCGGGCTGCGAGTAGGAACTAACTCTGACTTTTCCCAATTTATTAGGAAACCCAAGTCTTGAGTAAAATTGACGAGCAAACAAGCCTCGTCCAACAACGATCGTGCGACTCCGCTAGGAGGAGCCAGTAGTCCAGGTAGCAAAATAGGCAGCGGCGCCTCAGCGAGGCTGCCAGAACGGTTACAACCTGAGTAAAAACCCAAGGGGCTCGGCGCAGCCCTAAGGGAAGAGCGCGAAAGCGAAAGTCTCTGAGAGGAAGGAAAAATCCCAGAAGATCGCGCGAGGCGCGATGGATGGGAAAAAGGAAATACGCATCCTTGAGATCTATCAAGATCGCGTAGTCCTTCCTCTTGATCAACGGGAGAATAGAGGCGAAGGTCTCCATTCGAAAAAGCACTGAAGGAATGAATTTGTTTATTCATTTCAAATTCAGTATCAAACGAAGTCTTCCCAAGCGCTTGGGAAAAACAAAGATCGGAGAAAGGGAAAGAGAGACGACCGGTCTCTTACCCTTTCTATCGCCCTCTTTTCAACAGAGATTTGGTCTTCGTTGAGGCATTAGAGCTAGCCAGGGCAGACATGGGAGGAACGAAATGTTACAGCCCCTCCTGGGAGCAAGACGGATAGATCTATGAAGAATCCGTCCCGCACGACGGAAAACACAAATGCGTCCCCGGAGAAGGCCTCCCAAGCGGGGAGAAAGGCCATCAAAGCCTAGGCTTAGTCTTGTGCGAAGCCGTCGCCCCGCCACGCAGAGAGCCCCGAGTACCTCAGCTGGCTGAAACTCAGCAGGCGGGCCCCCCAAAACACGACTGTGTTGCCCCGAAGTGGGAACGATAGGCCTCCGACGGACCAAGGCCTGCGTCGGTTTAAAGGGAGCGCGGAACTGCTTAGTCATCTCAATGACCTGCTTCCGTGCATCAAACTATCTCTGAAAAACTGTAGCGAATTGACCGCCAAAGAAAGAAGGACCCCGAGACGGAACATCCCAGAGAAGTGGCGCGATGACAGACTCCTTAACCCCAAGGGCAGAGAGAGCCAAGAGCCTGCGACGGTACGTAACCGAAGCAGCCGCACTGGAAAGTTGTGACCACTGCAGCAGGTCATCGATAACCAGAGGCTTTACCCTTAATCGAAACAGGGCGCTTAACAAAAGAGCGCTGATTCAATGCGGTCAAATTACCTAACGCGAAGTCGAACCCTGCGCGCGGGCTAACTGAAATTCAGGGAGATATATGAACAAAGCAATCACCGCTACCCCACAAAGGGAGAGCGATCGAGGCTCTGCCTGCTCCAACAATGTCGATTCAGAAACCGAAGCTTGAGAAACCACATCCAAAACTGTTTCCGCTTGAATTGATCAGGACAAAGGTCCACGAACAAAAACCAAAACAGGCGGACACTCCCATGGACCACTATAGGTCTCTTCACCCAGCGGAGCCCCGAGGGCTGGGGGTGCAGGAGACGCGAGAGATCCCGTCACAGACAATGAAGAATCAAGCACAAAAGGCTCATTAGACTCAAAGTCATACCCCAGAAGAGAGACAGAAGCAGGAGTTGTGGTATCTGGTAAGAGGGACCAACCCTGTCATTGGGCAAAACCCCGCATCATGCTGAGCATCTCAGATTGAGAAGGGTCAGACAGACCCTAGTATATACCCAAAGCCGTGCGCAAACTACCCATACTGGCTGAACAATAAGATGCTACAGCCAGTGCGAGGGCAAACTGGGACAAGGTCCGAGTATTCGCCCACCGCCTACTAATAACATTGTGAACTCACTATTGTCCCGACCATAGACAAATTAAATAGTATAGACGAAAAGGTAGCACCCGCGGATTTGCCTCATTTGCATATAAGCTACAGCGTCACCATTCAATCTAAGCGTATTTAAGCGTATTTAGGCTCCGCCCCCCGAGAGGTATTTCATATCTCCCGAAGCCCCCATTAGCATAAAAATCCGATTTCACTTCATGCATTATTTATTTTTGCTTTGCGTATCCCGACAATATTCAGCTCTGATTGGACATTACCTCATGAATATTACAATTATCCAAAAGAATTAATCGACAACAAATATGACCTTTTTCGTCACTTCCGCTGTGTGTAAAGTCAATGTAATGACGTCACCCGCACGAAGTGTGAATTTCTTGTGAAAAGTTTACCGGTGAGTACAACTGTAATTACGCTTAAATTTCATAAATAGAATAACATTCATATGAATTACTACCAATGTGAGGGATTTCCTGGAATATCTGTACATTTTAAAAGTATTTGAAAGTACTGTATGCAATAATAATGTGGGGAATCTGTTGTAAAACTTTCATTACATTTTCTATCGTTCTGAGCTTATGTTTCAGCTCGATTGCCATTACCACCCCTGCCACTTGACAGCTTACCAGGAGTTTCGGGAGGGACCGTGTCATAAAATCAAATACATTAACAGACAATTTCATCCCCATCAATGTCAGTGACAGTGATCCAAACTAACTGTTGGAAAAAATACTTTCAAACTTTAGTCGGAAAAATATCTAGTATGACTCTAATGTGACATTAACATATTAACTAGGACCAGGTGGCTTGTCGAGATTAATTTAGTTTTTCAAGCTCTGGCGGCCTCTGCCTGGTGTGAAGATTTGAGCAGTTCAAAAGTTCCATGACCATGATTTTGATTTTAAATTAGAGTAGGGCCTAGAATGTAATGTAACTACGTAGATCTGCAATCCAAATTTAGCTGAGTAGGTCAAACTTCTTTGACAATCGGTTATCTAAGTTAGATGTAGACATAGAGTCTAGATCTAGTTAATTAAGCTAGATCTGACAGACCTAACAAGTTAGTCTAGAATAGATGTAGGGAGGCTAGACCTCTAGGCCTATACCTAAGTTAGATCTTAAAGTACTTACACAAATGTTCTCTAACTAGTAACTGTTAGATCTACTGATGATTTTTTTTCCTTTTTTTTTTTTTTTTTTTGTAGGGCCTATATTGTTGGTTTATTTATTTATTTATAGACCTATAGTCTATATTTTTTTTCGGATGCGAGGCCTATTAAACCAGTCATTGGCATAGGCATAGGTCTTGTCTTGGCAATTCCTATCCTAGAATCTACATAGGACTAGACTAGTCTAGCCTAGGCCTAGTACTAGATCTGATCTAGACTCGTACTCGGTGGTCCAAGTCTAGATTTTCTAGATCTAGTCTAACGTACATGTAGATCCCATTGTAACAGTTAGACATAGTCCTAGACACTGTGAGTCTAGGGCAAAGCACATTACTAGCCTAATGAAAGAAAGCCTGGTCAGTGATTGAATTATGGTGGGGGGGGGGGGGTCCTGGTCTAGTTAGTCTTTACTCTAGTTCTACCCGATTCAACTCATTGGAATGTAAAAACGATATTAGATTATAATTAAAAGAATAAACCTCTATAGCGTCGTTAACGTTTAGCCAATTAAACTAAAAATGAAAGTTTGATTGAATTTGAAAACGAACTTAAAGAGAAGTCAGGGCATGCATTTTTTTTTTAGTGTAGCAGTGAAGGAAATAAAAATCAAATGGGCTAGTCATTTTCATTTTTAGGCAGGACCAAAAAAATTGTTGAAAGGTAATAAATAGTATCACAATTATCATCAATTATCATTTTCATTTTTTTCTTCAGATGGACATGAAAGGAAGAATATGCACACCTACCAAGTGTTTTGTTCTACATGTACATGTATCTACCCATCAACTGACGCGTGGCTGAACGTACTACTACCACCAACTATTGGAGATGACAGATGAAATGCAATGTAAATCTACTAGGATGCCACTTTATTTTCATTTCCCTGATTGCATGACAGGTATGGTAGTTCTAGCTCTAGAGCTCTAATCTTGGAACTCAATTAAAGTGGCCGCTCCATGGTTATTTCAATGGGAATGTGAAGATCCAGTTGAGGAGTTACAGATTTTAAAGATGGAATGATAGATTGAGCTAATACTGTACTTATAATGTCAAGGATAGATGTAATAAATAGAGAGTTTTATGGAATCTAAAATTTGTTGACAAGTAAATACATTATGATAGTTCCTTTGAGAGTGTTCTTCAACCCTTTTCAATAATACGTGTACGCAAACAATAGCAAGTAGAATATCAAATGAAAAAATATTATGTACTTAAACTTATTCTGAAATATTTCTGAAGAAAGACATTACAATTTCAGATAGAATCTGTGAAAGGAATATATGTCTTGTATTCTCTTTGAGAATCAATGAGGCCAGCATGAATGGAGTATAAATACTTATTATGTGATGTATAACCTATTTTATTTTTCCAGGATGATGCTTCTCTTCTTCAGTAACAATTAATAGATGCTGAAGGCATATCCCACTTTAAGTAAAGACAATTCAGAGAGGAAGAAAGAACTACCGATTTGCTGAAGTACAGTTAAGAGAGATAGGCTCAGCTGTATGAATAAGTTTCTTTGTATACACTCACACAACTGAGGTACTCAAGGATGTCCTTGGTTCCTTCACAAAGATAGATTTTGTAAAATGGGGGGGGGCACAAATCTCAGAAGAAGAAGAAGAAAAAAAAAAGTGTTGTCAGATTTTCTGGGTCCAGTTTTCCTGCAAAATTTTCTGACAAGCCAAAAAAAAAAAAAAAGAAAAGAAAGAAGCGTATTAGTTCAAAAGGGGAGGGGGGCAATTTTAATAAAATGTACACTGCTCTTTGAAAAGGGAGGAGGCCGGAAGTGCCCCCCCCCCCCAATCTGCCACTGTGTTCAATGATTTGCATGTCATGTGATTTCAACGTGATTAATTCCATTCTTTTCTCATTTCATTTAACAGACATGCATGGAGTTCAACTTGACCTCTTCAGCTTTAATGGTGGCTACAACAGATCAAATCCTTCGTATTGCAATCTGGAGAGTCTGAAGTTATTGTAACAAGCACATTTAAGGGAAAAAGGATACTGCATCTAAAGCTTTTCACATGTGGCACCTTCACCCGCCCCTCCACATGTCACTTTATAATTTAAATACAGCCAATTCTTTCATGTAGATGCAGTTAGCTCATTAGGCCTATTGAGTTGAGGGTTTCCTCTTCGAGATGGCCTAGGGACATTGCCTGGCCCCTAATGTTTATGATGATAATAATAATAATAACGATAACAATAATAGAACAGGGCCCTCTTTCATAAAAAGTTGCAATTAAACGCAACTCAAAAAATTAAACGCAACTTGATTTTCAACCAATCAGGTTCTCGTATTTTGGACTTGCATTAATCTTTTGAGTTGCGTTTAATCGCAACTTTTTTTATATTTCGTATAATACCTTTGAAAAATGTCTCAATGCACTGAGGAAAGGGTGAGAAAGAGAAACAAGTAGGAAACCTGCCGGAAATGTTATTATATTAATCAATTGAATGAGTATGTTTTTAGTGCACATTTGAATTGCCCTACTATAATGGCCCTACGATAATGGAGGGATAACTGGACCCCATGAAATCATGAAATCAACCCCCCCCCCCCCCCCCCCCCCACTTAGTGACTTTTGGAGGGCTTGCAACAAGAAAGAAATACAAGTCTCCCTCCAAGCAGTTCAAAAAAGATGACAGCCCTGCATTTATGTGCCCCCCTCCCCCTTAGAAAATCCCGCATACTGCACTGAGTTAGGGTAAATTTGTTATGAAATCTCCTGATGATTTCATCAGGATTTTCAAGTATTCTATTTTGCAAAAGTCATCATTTTATAAACACCCCGAAGTATAACAGGAACCTATAATGTGTTAAAAAATTCCCCAAAAATCAACAAATGCAACAAGATTTAAAGATGTAATACTTCCATGTAGCAGGTGAGGTCATTTGATTTTAATAATTCAGTTGTGATGAAAATGTACTCTGACTTTGTTAGTGATATAAAGTATATATTTGAAGTTTTCGTCTAGGGCATCATATGAGTTATTTCTATAAAAGTTTAGAATAATACTTATAGGGCCTATATGGCACGAAAAAGAGACATGATAACGAAGCTTTATCTTATAGGGCCCTTCGATATTAGTAGAACAAATACATTATAAATATACGTTATGTTAAAAAATAGTGGATGATGGAATACACAATTTAAAAAATGACACGGATGCAAAAAACATAGGGTAAAACAATCGAAGATAACGTAGAGAAATAATCAAGCAGATGGTGAGCAAATCTGTTTTTGATCGGCTGGGCATCATAATTACTGATTTCATCACATAAACTGTAAATTATATTAATTATTATTGTGAGAAGCTATGTAATTAAAGTTTGTTTTATGAACATTCAACTAGCAGTAATCCAATAGTACATGTATTTTTTCCCTTTTTTTTCAATGAATCAAATCCAACTGCAGATAGAGTGAAACAGGACGTGAGGGAGAAATAGTGTGTGAGAGAGAAAGTTAAGAGATAATGAGAGAGATAACTTGTGAGATGATATAATGAGAAAGGCAACGATGTGAGATAGTGAGAGAGATAGGAAGAAAAAGGGGAAAAGAAAATTTCCAATATCTCTGCCCCCCCCCCTTGCCGCATGAGTTAGCGATTCTTTTTGAGGGGGGGGGGGGGTGAGAGAGAGAAAGAGCTGGTAAGTCTGGCCCTAGGGATGGGGGCCGGGAGTTCAATTGCAAGTTTGCTATAAAAAATAATAATAATAATTATATATTTTTAATTACTGTCAGAAGTTCTCACATATGGATTTGTTTCTTGTGACACAACTTAACCAAGTTTGATTTCATATTTATTTTTCAACAGTGTCCGTGAATTGAAGTACGGCGCGTAGCTTCTCACTGTTTATCATTTTAATTGTATTGTTGATTATTATAATTATATTATAAATGGAAGGCACTGATTCGCCAATGCTGGTGAGTCGCCAAAATCCATATCATGAATACATTAACATATATGAATAAATTAAGTGTACTTGACCTCTCTCAATGCGCATGCTCGACGCTGACCCGCGTTTTTGTTTTTGTTGCGTGAAGAGCATGTATGATGCTGGGAGCATTATAAGAAATGAATAATTCATAGTATGTTAATGGGGCTTCGGGCGCGTTCAAATCGTGTTCAAATGTCTCTGACAAAATGGCGGAGCTTTAGGGGCCAGGTCCCGCCCGTGGGCGACAATAGGACAGCACTAGCAGTCGCGCACTCAGGTGATTGCTCCTGTTGCTCCGTAGAGCGCCCATAAATGTGGGCTCCAGTCTTCCCATCAGCTGGCAAAGCAACAGCCCGGGTAGCACCCGTTCCCCCATACGGCGTCAGCCGGGGGCTATTCAATAACCAGGTGCGAGGGCAGACTGGGACAAGATCCCAGTATTCGCCCACCAACTACTAATAGCATGTGAACTCATTTTTGTTCCGCCCGTGGGCGACAATACGAGAGCACTAGTAATCACGCACCCAGGTGACCTCAGGTCAAACCGGAAGTAATCGCGCGCTCCGGTAACCGAACTTATGGGCGCTCCGTAGAGCGCCCATAATTGTTGGCTCAAGCCTTCCCATCAGCTGGCAATATAGACAGCCCGGGAAGTACTCGCTCCCCCACTGGCATCGGCCGGGGGCTAGGGTTTAAGAACCCAGACCAACATGGGCGGCGCCCATAATTGTTAGCTCGAGCCTTCCCATCAGCTGGCAATATAGACAGCCCGGGAAGTACTCGCTCCCCCATTGGCATCTGCCGGGGGCTAGGGTTGAAGAACCCAGACCAACATGGGCGGTGCCCGTGAGTTGCCCTGCAGTAGTGGCACACGTTTCCCCTAGCGGATTTATGCGAGTCATCGCTAACGTGCGGGAAACAGACGTCCCCCCTTCTGGTCTCAGCGACCGGGGGATTGGATTCGTAATATCCAAACCACTAGAACCTGATGCCACCCACCCCGAAGCCGCGGGCTTCGGAGTTGACGTCCCAAGCTCAACTATTTAAACGCCACCCGCCCCGAAGCCGCAAGCTCCGAGGCTGGCAAACCCTGCAGGGAAACACCACTGGGCAACTTACCTGCAGCCCTCCTCCCTCCCCCATGTACCGAAGTACTCGGGAGAGTTCTAGAGGGCCGAGTCGTCTTGCTAGACGACTCTTCGGAAGAAGCAGGTCTCCGCGACCTAGCTGCTTCTTCTTCCGAACTCGTAACACTGCAATAAAACAGACAATAAAGTATACCAAAATATGAAATACTTTAACTGAGTGCAGGTAATAATAATAAAATTTTGGAGTTACGCACAACAAATTTTCACAGCAAAAAACCGTAACAACGAACACCGAACCCAAAGGCTCGGTGACAAACGGTAACACCCGCAAACACACAGATATATCTACGTGGGGCTGACCGTGAAAGTGAAAAATAATTGCCAAGAAAGGAATCAAAAATCCCTTGCAATCGGCGAGAGTGACTAATAAAACACAAGAGTACTATAATCTAGACGAATATAAGTACCGAAAAGTGCTTTTAAGATGCGAAAAAGCGCGCTGAAAAGATACAAAAAGACCTGATTTCAGGAGCGCCGTGACTCGACATCCTAACTCGTCGGGGGTGAGCAAGAAAGAGGAAGATGGCCGTTGCGTGTTGCCTTGCGTGAGTGGCGAAGGGGAACAATAGGATTACGGGGGGTGCGCACAATATTGTGACTCATTTGTGTTAAGTTCTCGAAGGGGTTGCGTAGTCAAGACTACTAGCATAATATGTAGGTATATATGATTTATTGCAGTAAATTATCATAACATGACCCTCCCCTCCAGGCTCTTGCCAAAAAATCGAATGTCCTCATATTTGGCAGCGAATACAATTTAGATATCATATATTTTGATGACGAAATAACGTTTCGACCATGATAAATTGTCTAGGCCTATTTTATGCTCGTTCACTTCGCTTGCTCAAAATGTAGAAAACAGGATGATTGATATTCGGGCAAGAGGCGACCCCCCCCCCCCCCCCCCCCCCCCTCACATTCAAAAATGCTACCCGGGCCGTGTCCTATCCAAGATGATTTAAACAGAATATTATTAAGGACAAACTCCTAACCCCGATCTCTAGAATCCTTAGTTACCAACTATTTAGTGCACCTGCTATGCATAACGGCATCTCTATGGATGGAATCCATTTTGCATACATTAGGTGTTGCTATGTCGGGCAAGCCTCTGGCAAACATTTGAGTAGTCAAGAGAAACTTTTGTTCAAGAAGTATGCATAAAATTAGTAAACAGGTTTATTGGTTAAGGGTTACACCATACTCTACCAAAAGACCTGTTTACTAAGTGATTAAAATTTTATGCATACTTTTGAAACAAAGGTTGTTCTTGACAACCTGAAAGCTTGCCAGAGGCTTGCCAGACATAGCAACAAGCAATGTTGCAAACTGGATTCCAAGTATTGTAGTTCATTCATTAATAACAGGTTAATGGATACCTCGTTACTAGGTCCCCAGGAAAGAAACATCCATAAATTTGAACACTTAGTAAACAGGTCTATTATTTGCCAGTTTGTCTAACATTATTTCTGTGTTTTTTAATCATAAGATTTTGTGATACTGCCCCAAAATAAGAAATAAAAGGAAAAGGTTTACAGGAATATCAATGACCAGTTGAATGTTTTCATTCAAAGATTGACGGAATTTTCTATAAAGTCGATTAAATCATCAGAACATCATTGATTACAATGGTAAATTTGGTGTATAAAACAGCAATTTGTTGAAGATTCAAAATGGCAAAATCTCGGGAGCTGCAAGGGGCTCCACCAAGTGGACCCAACCCAAATAGGGGCTTTGTGGACACATACATCACTCCGGGTAAAAAAATAATACCCCCCACCCTCCGCCCGCTCTCCACCGGCCTTGGAACCATCCTCATCAGAGATGAAAATTACCTTGTTTTCCCGTGCTTCCTACGTGGATGTCTATTCTATACCTCGGCTTAAATTGATGAAATGAAGAAATTATCGGAAATACATATTGGTTTACAATATTATGAAGTCATTTTACTTCAAAGAAACTGCAAAAATAAAGATATTTGCCGATTACAATCGAAACACAAATAATTCTTAATTATTCATAAAGTTTGGAAACTTTTTTTATTTCTAGAATTAAGGTTACTTCTGAAAATATTCATGTGACAAAAGTTAGCTTTAATGAAAGAGCAGCTTGATTCATATATTTTCATACATACTAATTTATATAAGACATTCCCCAGGGCATTCATTGGTTTAACCATATTTTGACCTTTGTTTTCGATCATTATCGCATTGGAGTGGTAATTATTATAGATGCAAGTCAGTTCTGGCGGTGCTCATTGAACCGGTTCAGTGATTCTCTCATCAACATTTCAAAATGGTCCCTCTCACGAAGTGAGCGGAGCAAACATACGTGGGAGTCGCACTTTAGTGTTACGTAATTGGTACAGTTCATGAGTGAATGAAGGGATGAGTTTGCACATGAAAAGGATTCCGAAACATTGTCCTGTCAGTAAAGACAAGCTATAGCTACATGCGTAGAACATGGTGCAGTAATGCTACAGTCACACGGCCATGTTACGGACCTGCGGATGCCTGCGTATATTTGGATAATGAAAATGCGTAATTTTTACCCCCAAATAACGCAAATTTGAGCAAAAGTTACCTATATTCTGCGGACGATACGGATTAGTTACGGATGTTACGTATGAATTACGGATGTTACGGGTAAAACCTGTTGATGAGCCCATCCGCTGCCAACCCGCTGACACATGTCACGGACGACTTACGGATGACTTACGGACGATACGTATGAGTTACGTAGTTTATGTATGGATAACGTATATTTCATCCGCAGCAGAATTTTGAGATTTTCAAAATTCACGCTGCGGATCTGCGTATGTCTGCGGATCCTGCGGATTAGGTTACGGATGGATACGGACGTTTTACGCAAAAATACGCAAAGATACGGATCAATACGCATGATACGGAACAATACGCAAATTCTACCTAAATTCTGCGCAAAAGACCTTGCGCGGGAAATTTAAAATAATTTTGAGATTTTCAAAACTTTTTCGCGGAAGACCTCGATTCCTGCGCACTCCCACGGATTTTTACGGATGCACTTACGGATGATACGCATGATACGGATTGCTGCGGATTTCTACGGATTTTTACGGATGCACATCCGCAGACATGCGTATCGCGCGTATCTGTCCGTCTGACCATAGCATAAGGCATTGACGAGTTGGATACTGAAGTGACATTACAGACACATTTAGTAAAAAGATAAGACAACGGGAACGACAGAAAAGTTACTCACGTAGTCACAATGTTCCACGAATTTACAAAACATGGAGATGTAAAAAAAAGTCAAATCAAATAGGCAGAAATTATATAGTTTTAAAATCTTGCTATTCCTGGAACAGATTTTTTTTGGGCTGCAGTAGAGTTAGAGAGTAGCGACATAGACGTCTGACTTTTCGTGAAACAAAATGGCGTTTGAATTCTTTCTATTGAGAACACCCAGGTGCTCTTCGTAATTGAATAGAAATGTTGCATAGCAGAGGAAACAAAATGGCGCTCAAATCAAGAGTTATCGCTACTTTCTTTATGTAGGTACTCTAGGCTGCAGTAGTGTCCCTGTATTAAAGAGTTGCGACATGGACGTCCCACTTTTCTGGAAACAAAATGGCGTTCGAATTCTTTCTATTGAGAACACCCAGGTGCTCATCGGAATTGAATAGAAAATGTTACGTAATAGTGGAAACAAAATGACGTTCAAATCCCCAGTTGTCGCAACTCTGTAATACAGGGACACTAGGCTGCAGCTCAAACAGCGCCCTCTGATATTCTTATTTTTATCCGAGTTTGATATATTTCACCGTTTTGTTTGTTTAATTATAGTCTATTGATTCAAGTTAACTCATCATTTCGGTGGTTTTGGCCCTTTATAAAAGGCAAACAAATTGATTCTGAAAGCTACGGCGAAAATAATATATGATTCAGTTCATATTGTTCAAATTTGGTTTGTTAACATTTATTTTGTATAAGCCGGTTACATTGCTTTCTTCGGTTGAAAGATTTCAGTCCAGTTTTGCTTTCTTCGGTTGAAAGATTTCATCTTCATTAACATTCTGTTTCCATGGCAACAGCTTTTTTTATTATAAATCATATTTAGCTCTACTCGAAATAAATAAAATTACGACCTACACATGTATTGGGCACTTCCATCACCTCTTTACTAAATCAAATTTTGATATAACTGAGTGTCCTGTAAAATAAAAAAAATAATCACGTACAATATTAATATTTACTTCTTTGTTTTGGGGGATAGCATCAGGGTTTTCTTTTCTCAAAAATCAGCTTGTCTTTAATGTTTCCATAGTTCAGCCATTTTCAAACAAAATTGGCAAAATTTACACAATATTGGCTTGAAAGGGAGCACGCATGTTTATTAGCATGGTTGGTAAAATATCATATTTTCTCAATAAATTGTATGAAGAGTTCCGTTCCAAAGGGGACTAAATCCAATTTTGCTTTCTTCGGTTGAAAGATTTCATCTTCATTAATATTCTGTTACTTCTTTGTTTTTTGGGATAGCATCAGGGTTTTCTTTTCTCAAAAATCAGCTTGTCTTTAATGTTTCCATAGTACAGCCATTTTCAAACATGATCGACTCTTTTTATAACCCTCATTTGGGTTTTAATCAACTGAGAAACGTTTGATACATTATGTTAAGATATGTGTTTTTGTACTTTCTAAATCAGGAATACATTACATTTTCTGAAATTCTACTGTTCTTGATCCGTTGCCATGGTAATAGCCCATGTGGTCACTCCCACCACTAAATTTAGGGGAAAGAAGTATATTTTGAAAGTTAATGATCCCATCTAACAGAAACAATTCACTTAAGATTCTTTCTAAAGGGGTGGGGACATTTTCTTTTGGGGCTCATTGATTATATATAGAATAATTGACTTTTAAATAGTGGGTTTTTTTTAATCAAAATGCACAGGCGGTAAAAAAATACCTCATTCCATTTGGGATAACATAAATTGAGTTATCTATCACCTCATTGGATAATTTATTTTCTGTGTGTGATAAGACAATAATTATGTAATATATGTTTATCAAGAAAAAGCGTTTGAATTGACAAATTCTAAAAAACTCTGAAATGTTGGTAGTTTTCACAACCTATTATGTGTGTAATATCCATCTTTCAGATGTATATTTGATTAGGTTTATAGCTTCAAATTCAAAATGAAATATCACTTGAAAGGTCTTTATCATTACATATTTGGTCAAAAAATTAAAAATCGTAATTTTGTTACATTCTTTCACATTTTTAGCCAAAAATGCGCGTGGCATCCACCTGAACATTACTCCTAAGTATTTTTGCAAGTCTTAAAATGGATGCCGAGCATTACCTCCAAATGCCGTCGTTTTTTTTTCTAGAGCCTGTGTTGATGTTTGGCTTGCCTACTATCGGTTCCCCTACCTTAAAACAAATAAATGCTTTCTTAACCCATACGATGCCACAGCTTTGTGTACTGATCTGCGTAGCAGTGCCACGTGTATGTGCACAGCCTTTGCTTGCGTGCCACTACCTTGCATAGTATAGCCTCCGTAGCTGTGCCACGTGCATGTTTAGTCGCATTGTTTGTTCACGCTTGAGCACCCCAAAACTAAACCTGGAATAGGGGATTAATGACTGACACAATAGGGATTAGCACTGTGGCACTGGACATGGCAGCATATTACGGGTTAACAGTCAGCTAAAATAAGCAACCATTCAACCAAGACCATGATAAAGAGGTTTCCGTATATGTTTATGTTATCTGTTTTACAGTCAAAGCATGTGATGATGTGTTGTACAAAGAAACAAAAATATAATATCTTACTCTGTTTTTCCTTCTTTTGCACACAGAAAGGCCAGTTCCTCTATTTCCTTCTTTTTGTTGCGTATGATGGTTTCTTCAGATCTTTTGAGCAATCCCTAATAAGGTGAAACATGATAAAAAGGGAAAAGTACTATGGGGGAAAAAATTGGAAAAATTCACACAATATTGGGTTGAAAGGGAGCATGCATGTTTATTAGCATGGTTGGTAAAATATCGTACTTTCTCAATAAATTGTATGAAGAGTTTCGTTCCAAAGGGGACTAAATCCAGTTTTGACCAAAACTTTTTAAAAAGATAAATATGCGAATCTTTCACATGGGAATCCAAATATGTGATATATGTTTGTATCTAATCCGTTATGTGATTACGAATTCGTCAATTTATACCGTATTCCCTTGGAGGGGCAGTCCAGGAAAAAATTAACTTGCTTTCAACAGAAGCAGAAATATCAAACAAACAGAACAACAAAAAAAGGTTTCAGGAAAATCGGGAAAATACTAAAACCTGGGGGAGACAGTGCAAATCACTATACAAATTGGCAACTTTATTTTGAGTATGTGACGTCATGGGTACACTACTGATCATTTATTTTCTTTATATTAGTAGTACAAAAAAATCATTATGTGCAATTATATGATTTCTTCAGAACTTGAACCAAGTAATATCTGAACTCGCACTGCCAGCAATATTAAAGTGTTTCGTATTGAGTTTATTATAGTAAAATTGTAAAAAAAAAAGCCACAACCTTGTATAGTAGCCTCAGTAAGCGGTGCCACGTACATGATTGTTCGCGCTTAAGCACCCAAAAACTAATCCCGGGACGGGGAGGGGGGGGGGGGGGGGCGGGTAGTGGCTGGCATAATATATAGGGATTAGCACTGTCGTAATGGGGTCGGTACATGGGGCAGATTTAAGGGTTAAGCACCCCGAAAGGATGATGGACTACAATTTTATTCCAGAACTAACTCCACGAAAATTTAAACTTTGAAAATGTCTCAAAAATCGAAATGTATTGCTTAATCTTTCTAAACAATTTTAAAATGGTATAAGTCATTATACCGAAATGAAGTTATAGTGAACAATGAAAAGTGGTGAAATAAAAATTTAAAAAAGAATTGATATACTCAAAAACGCTAATGTGAATTTACACTGTTGGTCATAAAGGTGGAATATTTATTTATTATATAATATTAATTATTACAACATGATTTGAATATGGCATTTATGGTGCATGATAACCAATTTACTTTATTATTCTGCCTTTTACACACGTTTGACAGTGATATTTTACAAGTTTATGTCCTAAGCGATGGATGTCATGAGCATAGAACAACAATGACGACAATTTACAGTAAATTAAAGGATCATGAGATACAGTATTTATTTTCAATCTCTCTCAGTTTTCCAGATGACTTCTTTTTTGTGATTTCATGGACAAATTTGCATCAAACTTGAGTCATTGTTCTTACTCAGTCACTAGTATCGGGTATGTCCACCCCTGGCACGAACCAGCGCATGCAGACGTCGTGGCATGCTGTCCACTAGCTTGTTGATGACGTCAACAGGCATAGCGTCCCATTCTTCCCTCAGAGCATCTGCCAACTCCTGTAGATTTTGAGGAATGACCTCTCTGTCGTTGATGGCTCGGCCTAGGGCATCCCATGCATGCTCTATGGGGTTCATATCCGGCGAACAAGCTGGCCATGGCAACTGTACGACGCCCTCTGCCTCCAGGAATTCCCTTACTGCAGCGGCCCTGTGCGGTCTAGCGTTGTCATCCTGCAGTCGGAAATTGTGCCCATACACTCGTCTTGCATATGGAAGACTGTGGAACTCCAAGATATCCCTGTAGGCGGCGGCGTTGACTTTTCCGTCCGGAACCACCAGTGGCGTTTTCCCTCCATAATGGATGCCGGCCCATATCATCACTGAGCCGCCTCCGCCTTGAGTCGGTCTCGTGGATACATTCATCGCGAAGGTTTTCCCCGGCTAATCGACGAACTCGTTGTCTCCCATCCTTTCGGTCAAGGATGAACCGGCTCTCGTCCGTGAAGACCACATGTTGCCAATGTCCTGGATGAAGCCTTCTGTGCTCCCTAGCCCAAAGAAGACGAGCTACTCTGTGGCGAACAGACAGGCGTGGACATTTGGTCAACCGTCGTGCTCGGTAACCATGTTGGAGCAATCTGCGATTAACGGTTGACCGGGAAACGTTGATCCCATGATATCTCCTCCACAAGCGACGAAGACGGCTCGTGGGCAATTTCCGGTTTCTGCGGCTGAAATTCAACAGTTGGCGATCATCTCTTCTTGTGGTCAATCTGGGACGTCCTGGAGATTTCCGTGGCCGCACATTCCCCGCCTCACGTTGACGTTTCAGGATCTTAGACCCCTTTTACATCTAAAGTCGCGAGGCCTGGCCGTGGCTCGGCCGCGGCCAGGCCCCAACCAACACAGTGGGTGGTACTCGCCTCACCCAAACGATTCACCCTCTTACATTACACGGCTTGGTCGCGGCCAAGCCTGGCCCCGCTTCCGTGAATGCGCCGTTTGTGGCGCTCTACTTGTAAACAAATAATATTGACGATGATAAAACTATGTCGGGCGTGCGGGGAAAGAATGAAGTCATCGCTCAAAATGTGACGTTGCACGCACCTCATTAGCATAAACGGCCACGGCCAGGCCCCGTTTGCTTTTACACTACCTCGGGTCGTGGCCGAGCCGCGGCTCAGCCCGGGCTCAGACTACCTCCTGAGCTGGTCCGAAAACTGGCCGCGGCCTGGCCTCGGGCCTGGCCCCTTTTGCTTTTACATCACCCAAAAGTCGCGGCCAGGCCGTGGCTGAGTCGCGGCCTGGCCGCGACTTTTGGGTGATGTAAAAGGGGTCTTAGAGACTGCACTCTGTGATATCCCTAGGACTTCTGCGATATCAGTCTGCTTGTAGCCCTCCTGTCGCAGTGCTACCACTCTCTCGCGTGTTGCTGTTGCTGTTGCCGTTGGACCAGGCATAGTCCAGGGAACGTCTCTACCGATTTTTATTTCAAACGGTACAAGGAACTCGAAAAAATGCAACCTTCTTATACACAGTGCTAAATCAGGGAAAGGGACAGAATGTGTGTAATTGGGTTTTTACAGACGTGTATCAATCAGATATGATTATTTACGTCTGGGACCGACCTTTAACGTCATCATCCGAAAGACGTGACTCAGTCTCGAACCTGGGTCCGCTGAATCAGTTTATAACTTCCACTGGTAGCTGGATTACAGGCGCACGCCACAACGCCCAGTTAAAAGGGACAGAATATCATATGCATAGGCTTTTATAGTCTACAACAAAAGAATTTATTACGTAATCCAAATTTCTCATGTTATAATGTCACCTGTGTAATGGGGAAACATTATGTATTCACTCAATTACCATTTTGTCTACGCGTAGCCTTTCAAATACCAACAAAACTGTCGATTTTTATTCAAAAATATATTATTCCACCTTTATGACCAACAGTGTAGTACCTTTTGGAATGAAACTCTGTATAACCAAAACTACAGAGTGTGTCCCAGAAAAAAAGGAAAGGATTTCATGGCAGAAATGTTGTATCATACCAAATAATTTCCTTGATGAGTTATACATTTATGAAAATTTCGGCTTTCCATCTTTCATTTGATGCACAACATATTATTCATAATTCACGCATGGTTGAATTAAATCAATGAAAAGTGGTTGTACCAAAATTTCATTTGCACGAAATAATTGCTACTTTGAATGATTTTTAGAGTATTAAAAAAAGAAGGAAAACATAACATACAAAATATATAATTTTCGTTTTTATATGACACCTTATGATTAAAAAAATATGATGTATGTCACAGAACAAGTAAAATGGAAACATGCTTGGTTTCTGCCCGAATGAGAGGATAGCTGAGTAAGAAGCCACTCAGCTCTCCTGACCTACACTATGAACATGACGAACAAAGAAGCGGACAATTTATGCTGCTCCTCATTGTACCCTTCACAATTGCACTGGTTAACGAAAGAACATCCATTCATTGCTATCCTGTAAAAATATGTAGAACAGGTGTCACATAATAGCAGTGAAGGGATGTCCTTTTGTCTACTAGAGCTATTGCGGAGGGTACAATGAGGAGCTGCATAAATTGTCCGCTCTCTTTGTCACCGTGTTCATAGTGCTAGCAGCTGACGATGGACCTAATGAATTTACACAAACATGGGGAATAACGAGGAACATTAATGGTTGAGGCCCTCAAGTGCCAGGATTTTTTAATAGGGGGAGGCAGACGTGAAGGAACCACATAGCCAGGATTTCATTTGAGGGGGCGGTTGTGAGCACGCGAAAAGTGCGAAATTGGTGATGAGCACGCAAAGCGTGCTCCCCAGGGGGTCGGTGCAGGGAGAGGGAAGTTTTTTCCCCCTTCCGCTCTCACGTTGTATAGCAAATTTGAGAGAAAAAAAAAAACGGCTCGTAGCACCTTTTTTAGGCGGAAAGTTATTTCGACGTCCGGACTGCTTTTCAGTTATTTGGACGTAATACTGTACTGTATGTAACAGGGGTGGGTGCAGGGAGGGGGAGTTTCCCCCGCGCCAAGCTTAACGCCAAGCCAAGCTTAACGCGCGAAGTGCGAAAGCTCTGACGTTTTAGCAAATGTTAAAGATAACGGCGTGTAGCAAAGTTTTAGGCGGAAAGTTATAGTTCGGCGCCCTGACTGCTTTTATCTGGACGTATACTACACCGTATGTAACAGGGAGGGGAAACGCGAAAGCTCTGACGTTTTAGCACCGTTTTTAGACGGAACATTAATTTGACGCCCCGACTGCTTTTCTATATTACTTGGACGCAATATTGGACTGTATGTAACAGGGGTGGGTGCAGGGAGGGGGAGCTTAACAGCAAATTTGAGAGAAAGATAACGGCTCGTAACACTTTTTTTAGGCGGAAAGTTAGTTGGACGCCCTGGCTGCTTTACAGTTATTTGGACGCAATACAGTACTGTATGTAACATGGGTGGGTGCAGGGAGGGGGAGTTTCCCCCTTCCCGCGAAAACTTTGACGTTTTAGCAAATTTTGAAAGGGAACGGTTTGTAGCGCCGTTTTAGGCCCTTTTCTCTCACTTCACCCGCTTTTTCGCTCTCGCTTTTTTTTTTTTTTTGTGGTTGAATAGGGGGCATGGCCCAGGGTGCCCCCCCCCCCTCATCTACGCCAGTGGTTGAGGGTAATAAAAAGGCTGAACATTAAGCAAAACATATTTGTTTAGGTTGCGTGACCATGTATCTGACCACAGAATAAAGGATGTTCATTTAACGAAAGGGGCTCGATAGCTCTGACGTTTCAGCAAATTTGAAAGATAACGGCTTCTAGCAAACAATTTTTTAGGCGGAAAGTTATAGTTCGACGCCCTGACTGCTTTTCAATATTACTTGGACGCAGTATTGCTCTGTATGTAACAGGAGTGGGTGCAGGGAGGGGGAGATCCCCCCTCCCCCCCCCCCCCCCATTACGCGCAAAGCGCTAACGCTCTGACCGTTGTACAGCGAATTTGAGAGGAATATAACGGCTCGTAACACTTTTTTAAGGCGGAACAGTTATTTGGACGCAATACTGTACTGTATGTAACAGGGTGGGTGCAGGGAGGGGGAGTTTCCCCCGCGCCAAGCGTGAAAACTTTGACGTTTTAGCAAATTTTGAGAGAAATGTGACGGTTTGTAGTGCCGTTTTAGGCCTTTTTCTCTCACTTCCCCCGCTTTTTTCGCTCTCGCTTTTTTTTAGTGGCTAAATAGGAGGGGCATGGCCCCCTGTGACCCCGTCTACGCCAGTGGTTGAGGGTAATAAAAAGGCTGAAAATGAAGCAAACCATATTTGTTTAGGTTTCGTGACCATGCATCTGACCACAGAATAAAGGATGTTCATGTAACGAAAATGGCTCATTCTGGGAGCATGCCGCCTTCAATGAGAGATTTCCAGATCGCGACGTTTCTGCGCAGTGTACGTAATGGAGAAACATAAGGAAATATCAACAGGGAGGGACGAGCCTCAGTGTCAACAAGGGTCGATCTGGTCGAAGAAGGATTGCCATATCGGAAGAAAATGTGGCAGAAGTAAGGCATGTCATCCATGTGAATCCCCAAATATCCGTAATTGTCAGCCTTTTTATACCCCAAGTCCCCAACCAAAGCTTTTCTGACTTTCTAGCTGACAATGGACTTAATGCTTGGGTGAATGTTCGCAAACATGGTGAATGAAAAGGAACATTATAGATGGTTGGGGACTATTTACTCATTTGTGCAGAGATCAATCATGTTTTCAATTTATTTCTTTTATTATTCAATGGTTTATTATGTACACAATAGCAGATACACTTTGCAGCCTGGTGGCTGAATTGCATGTTCTGTTACAATCGCACGAGTACATGTATAAATACAAATCTAGAACAGTTAATACAGTTATGGTAGGAACGGTAGTAACAAAATGATAGCTAGGCAGGGAGGGAGAGGGAAAGAGAAAGAGAGAGAGAGAGAGAGAAGATTAACAGAATGTGTATAAAATACAAATGTATAGTTGCATATTTACATATTCATGTAGTAAATGTACAAAGCATGCACAATTGTTGACATCAGTATTGAGAAATATCTGGATTCTGTGATAGGTAGAATTGAACATAAGCTTCACTGCTTATTATATAGTTTTATGTTTTGTCTGGATATTAAATTAAATTAGAGTAGAAAAGTTTGGTAGTTGTGTGGAACGTCCCTGCTACTCTGGCATAGAGAGTGACATTGGAGAGATCTCTGCCCACCCTACTAACCGACTCGTACTATAGTAATACATAGTTTAATATAATAATAAGAGCATGCTACAGTTTGCTCAAACCTCAACATGAACAGAACAGAGCAGTCACATTCCAGAAGCGTTTAGAAGGTGGTATGAAATAAAACATGAATGACAAGAATTTATTTTTTTTGTAAGGTTTAAATGTAATGAATAACAATCAGTCAGAGTGCAAATTGCAACTGCACAATTTAGTTTGTAGTCATTCAATAAGTTATGAAGTAATTACCAAAAAAAGTTATGCTTCATTCATAAGGTCAACTAGGAATGGAATAGGGCTTTTCTTATATCTGTTAGTTCTACATTTAACACCTGCATATGCGGTGACTCTTCTGAGAGACCCTGAGTATCGGTGTTCCAATTTGGCAGGTAGCCAGTCCCGGAAATGAGGAGAGGTAGTAATTGACTTCGCAAACTTTTTACATAAGTCACGTCTTCTTTCCGCCAAAGGTTCGAGTTTAGTCGTTTTCAAGGCACTATCATAAGTAAGGCCTATATAATCTTTACCAAGTATGATTTTTACTGCTCGTTTTTGGATCATCTCTAATTTGGCAGTCTGTTGAGCAGTAAGGCCAGGGTGCCAGACTGGGCATGCGTACTCTACCAATAGTCTTACATAACCAGTATAGACTCTCAATAGGTCATTCAGTGGGAGGTTAAATCGTTTAAGAGATCTTAGCATGTACAATCTCTTGTTTGCCCCATACACCATGCTATGGACATGGTCGTCCCACTTAAGGTTAGACTGTAATAAAATGCCTAGGACTTTCACTGACTGTACCTCGAGGAGAGGTTGGTCACCGAGTCGTATGGTGGAAGCGGAAAGTGGTGCTCTTCCAAAATGCACTCGCATCACATGGCATTTACTTGCATTCAGAAGCATGTTGTTGTTATTACACCAACTAATAAGGTCGTCTAAGGTACTCTGCATAACACCAACCGCACTCCGTGTTGTTGCTTCAGCGATGGTCATGTCGTCTACATATTTCCATTTTTCCAAGTTGGAGGATGCCAGGGCATCGTTAATTAGAACTAAAAACAGAATGGGTACTAGGCGTGTTCCCTGAGGTACCCCTGCCCTTAAAGGGGCCCAGCTGGACATGACACCATGATGGCGAACACACTGGGTGCGGTTGCTGAGAAAGTTAATGATCCAGGATATAATGGATGGGCAAGATACAAGATTAATGAGTTTAGTTACGACAATATTATGGTCCTCCCTGTCAAAAGCCTTTGGAAAGTCAGTTGTGACCAGAGTGGACGTGGTACCTACTTTGTCTGAGTTCTTCGAGGTCTTTGGGCCGGGAGGTAGGCGGGCAAGTCTGATGTGTTGAGATGAGGGATATCGCTGGCTACATCAATGAAACGCTCATTCATAGCCTCAGCTTTCCTGGCTGGATCTGATTGGTCAATACCAGGGACTTCAATGTTGGGACTGGTCTGAGGGCCGGAAGTGATGACTCGGATATGCTTGTACCATGATGCTGGGTTCTCGGCCTTTAGATGACTCACTCTGTGGTTATAAAAATGTTCCTTCTCTTTTCGGATGTTTCGAATTACTTTATTACAATAGGACCTCCATTCATGTCTGGGCCCATTGTGGAATAGCTCCTGGCGCTTCTTAATGAGTGTTTTAATGGCTGGTGTTATCCATGGTTTGTCAGTGTTGTGTATTTTCACATTTTTCGTCGGGAAGTACATGTCTATGGCTGACTGCAGAATTGTATAGAAAGCGTCACACTTGTCTGATGCAGTGGTTGCGTCTCTGACCTCGTGCCATGTGATGTTGGATATCAAACCGAATGCCCTGATGTCGGAGTCTTTCATTGGTCTGACAACGCGAGTGGTCAAGGTATTTCGTTGTCTGGGGTAGAGCTGCAGAGGATACCAGATGATAGCATTGTGATCACTAAAACCGACTGGGGAAATGGTTTCTGCTTTGTTATAAAACTTTCCGATGTTTGTCATTATCTTGTCTAACAGCGCTGTTTCACGTGTTGGGTCTTGGACGATTTGTTGTAATGACGTATTCATGCAGATTGTATCAGTGTCCAACTGGTTGAAATCGCGAAGTACAACAAAACCTGCTTCTCGGTGTTTAGTACGCAGGGTGTCCACAGTAGAGACAATGTGGTCAGTCAATTCCTGATCATGACCGCAGTTAGGTGGGAAGTAGACCGTGGCAATAATTATAAACACTAGATACTTGACGCGGGAGTCGTCTGGGTCGAATGTGGCACCACACAATCTCCAGGTCATTTGGCACTTTTATTTCAGGTACATGTTTGGGATAGAGATTGTCTCTGACATAAGTGGAAACTCCTCCTCCTCTTCTGTTCTCACTACATTTGAAGAAGTGAGTAAATCCAGGAATGTCAAAGAAGTCTATTGAGTCACAAGTCAGCCATGTTTCACTCACTGCACATATATCAATACTGTTATTGCTTATGACGGCAAAGAGTTCGTCAGCTTTATTCCGGAGAGATCTCATATTGCTCATCAAAAAGCGTGGGAAGTCATGTCTAACTGTTTTGGCTGGGTTTTCTGCTGCACTTCTTGGTATCTGGACCAGGTTTGATTGGTGCACTGTGTTCTTGTTGAAACGTTTCAATTGATGGCGACTTGTAACTCGAACGTGGAACGTGGCAGCAGACGTCCTGGTATCAGCATGCGGAGCAAGCAGTACCCCATACTGGTCGTCTACGCATTGTGGAGACAGTAGCGATGTCGTAACAGCCTGTTTGACACCACCCTTCGTTCCTCGACGAGTTTTTCTTTTTCTTGCAATGCCTAGGGTCACGACATTGCGCCGCACTTGGATTGGGAGCAAGCACTTAATTTACTAGTTTTTTAGCATACTCAACTATTTACTCATTTGTGCAGAGATCAATCATGTTTTCAATTTACTTGTTTTTTAGCATACTCAACTATTTACTCATTTGTGCAGAGATCAATCATGTTTTCAGTTTACTTGTTTTTTTAGCATACATTGCTTTTTTTAAAGCATGAGCTGTCATAAAAAGAAAATTATGAATGTTTAATATGACGTTTCCCTTTTTTTCAATATGATTAAGCTTACTACCATAAAGACTCACTCAAATTTGCAATTTGTGCGTTCACATGAAATTTTGGTACCACCGCTTTTCATTGTTTTAATTCAATCATGTGTGAGTTATGAATAATAAATTGTGCATCACATACAAGAGGAGAACGAGAACTTTTCGTACATGTATATCTCATCAATGAAATTATTCATTATGATAGAAAACTTATGCTACGAAATCCGGTTTCATTTTTTCTGGGAAACAATGTAGGCCTATATATCCAAATGAGCAAGAAACTTTCACCTACGTGCTGTATATTGCATTTATTCCCTTTATTTCTTCTTTATTTTCATTTGCACGATATTTCAGTCGCGTAATGTCATTTCTTCTTCTAAACACAAGCAGAGGCTTGTACAAAAGAAAAAAATCTGCTCCAACTATATGTTTGTGAAAGACGACCTTTTAATATTGTAATCATAATCATATTGGTGAATGAAAATGACAAGTCTATCTGTCACATATACGTGCCATCGGCACTGAAAGTATTAAGTATAGTGTGTGGCACAGGGATGAAGTCAAGAATTCGGTTAATGTAGGAAATTGCCTGCGGACCAATTGTTGCTGGAGAATGTGTCACACTCAACCCCCAATGAGATGCCCACGAGACCAACAATGTCGGCCTTGTTGGTTGTCGCTTTCTTGGATATACCTCAAAAACATTGGAGAGGTTATTCGTTGTGGCGACCCATTTCATCAGTGGGAATAACTGATTCTTTTGATGTTGAATAAGAATCACCAGGCAATCCACGGCCTCTTTCCTGGCAGCATGTTTCAGTAATGAATCTCCTCCCTTAAGACCGATTTGAATTTCTTCCTCCCGTCTTGTAATTCATATGAATAAAAAAAGCAAGACAAAAGGCAAATTTAAGATAGAACGAAACGGAAGTATATCATAAGCGTTATATTAAGCACTTCGATCGAGAAATTCTGTTGTATCCTCAAATCATAGAATAGAATTGTCTATAACTTCGTGAAAACATTTTTTTTAATGTAATCATAAAGTAAAGTCATCTCTTGTAAGAAAACGATTTTAAAAATTAAAAAATGAATGGACAATATAATATATGTACTATTCACCTCTGTTGTAAAATGTAGGTAGTAACATCGGTGTGATTTCCACTGCAGGCAGTGTGTAGCGGAGTTAATCCGTTGCTGTTTTTAATGTCGAGGAGCTTAGGACACAATGAATTCAGCATTTGGACCACAGCCAGATGTCCGTGTCTGCAGGCAGTGTGCATCAAGGTTAATTCGTCCTTTGACAGGACTTCCAAAAGGTGATCGTTGTCCTCAGCTTGACTCACTGGATATGATAAAAACGTCGAAAATAATAATGATATTAACGATGGTGATGATACTAACAATAATAATTATGTTGTTAATATTATTGATAATGCATGTATTATTAATAATTATAATAATATTACTAATAATAATAACAAAAATAATAATGATACTAATAATAACAATAATAATAATGATAATAATAATACACCGTACTTGTATGGTACATCTATCTAGCAAATCGATTCCGAGGAGCATTATGAAAACTTAGAAGATTAAGAGAAAAGAATGTAAGAGAGAAGAAAAGGTAGGGTGTCTCAAAAAATTGCTATGAGATTTTGGTTGGTAATATCTTGAAAAAGTACTTGAACATCTGCAAAGATATAGTTATGATTATTTTTTAAAAAGAATGTTACAAAAACAGCGCGTTGAATAATATTAGTGCGCAATCAGCGTATTTTAACAAAAAAAAACCTTTGCACGGGAGTCAATCTAGCTAAAATTCGACCAATCGGGCTTAACTCTTTCGGTGCCGATGTCACATTTATGTGACCGATAGACTTGTCATTTTCATTCACCAATTGCTCGACCACAGGAAAGGTATAATTTAATGCTACCATAGCATTTTTCAGAGAAAATTGCAGATTTTGAAAAAGATATAACCTTTTTTCAACATTAAACAATAGTAAACAAAAAAAGCAATGGAGCTGTTCACAGAGGATGTCGTCAAGTTCAGCCGCCTTGTTACTCTTCATTACTTTCAAAGCGTCATACATATCATTCATATTGAGTAGTTGCCTTACTGAAACTAAGTAAAAACCCAACTAGCCAAAGAGCTGCAGATTTACATGTATTTTTCTGCTCCATCGCCGTGATCACACATACTATCTCTTTGAAAGACTCATACTCAACCGTATTGCCTCCTTTTGAGCTCCTCATTTCTGAGAAGGTAGTATCCAGATCAGGAAAGTCCTGTACTGGCTAACTCTTGAACTTCACGCAGTACATCGAGGATGGGTTCGATCCTCACCAGAAAAATCTTTGAGATGACGAAGGATTTGAGATTGACGGAACTGATCCAAAACCTGCTTTCAAACCGGAATCTAACCGTGAATCTAAACGTCAACCGTAGCAGATAGCGGAGACAGAATAACGGTCTCCCGCAAGAAAGCCTCCTGGCCCGACTATTTTTCAACATCTACACCAGTGACTAACCAGTCCAACCAAAAATAACGAGTTACCTAAATGCTGGTGATCTGTGTATCACTTTTCAGAAGTGATTCTTCAACGATGTGGAAAAGGCGCTCGGGCGCTCAGGTCTAACTCCTTATTATATTGCATACTATCTACGGGCTTATCATGAGAAAACTCAATTTATAAGGTGTTAAATAATTAACTCTTTGCATACGGGAACCGGGTGGCCACTCTGTTAAACCTATGGGAATGAGATAATCCAGTATTCAACGGGTTTAATACATTATAAAAATACACGTTTCCGGACAGATAAATGGATCCATGGCTGTGACGTGTATGATCGGTGTGGCCGAACCCCCTATTACAAAGATCCTGGATCTGCCCCTCCATAACAGATGAGAGTTTAGTTGTTGTACTCACCATTGTCTAGGCAAAATTTTACTAGTTCCTTGTGTCCACATTTAACTGCTTCATGGAGGACGCATTCCCCGATCGCATTTTTGGCTAGCAAAATCTGTTGGACACGGTACCATAAAAACACTTCAGCTTAGAATGATAAATGCGTATAATTATAACGTTGCATGAACAGTATTATGCATCTAGTCTGAGTTGATTTTAAAATGGATCAATCAAACTTATTATATCTTACTCTTCATTCTATACGTACTTATTCACATTCTTTTTTTTTTTTTTTTTTTTTTGCCTATTCTTTTTTATATTTAGGTTGACTGGTCACGTTTTCACAATTTTGTTTGTACATTGTATTTCAATGTCGAGCCTAAATCTGGTAATGCGCTGGGCCTACTCGTAAAACAAATATTATAACCACTGATGAAGTCGTCCACGTAAAACATGAATAAATATTTAAATAAATAAACAAACAAACAAATACATACATGAATAAACAAATAAATAAATACCATACATATTTGGCATGAGTTAGACAATTTAAAAGGGCCGAAGAGTGACCATTTTTTTTTTCAACTTGGTAGATTAACACTTTTAACATTCTGGATGCAACAATATAAGAACACTATGTAGAACGAAAAAGAAATGTTAATTTACCACATCTTTCTTTAAAGTAGTTATTCTTCAACAATTTTAAATGGCGATATAACACTTTAGTTTTTAGTGTGTTACACTTTGTCGCGGTATCTATACAAAACTAATAAAAGCTGCTGTTGTTCGACAGTACACAATGCAGCTACCTAGTATTTTAAACGAAAAGTGAGGACATAATCGCCATCTTGTCCATGCTAGTACAAGCGTAAGCTACTGGGAGAAGAACTTGACAAATAATAAGCAAACGCTTGGTGACGAAAGAAAATTCCTCCTTTTTAAACATGAATGTAATAGGCAAGGTTTATGTAACGAACAAAACGTTTTCTTTTGATGTTGAGTAAAATTTGTTACGGTTTCACTAGTCTGAGGAAGCGACTGCTAGTGAGCATGGAATCAAATTTTAAAATAAAGCTTTTACTACTGTTTACAAAAACGCCCGATTGAAAAATCAAACACAATGAATGAATCAAAGAAAATTTGACACTCCTATGTAGTCAATAGCGAACCTAGAAAAGTTGCGTACACTTAAGTTTTTTGGTTGATTTGTGATCATATGTGCATGGTCCTAGAACAATTTAAACTTTGTTGCCCAAAGGGTAACCTTGAGCAATTTGAATAATTTGCATAAATCCAAACAGGCGACTGGTAGCCATATTGAAACCCAACTTCTGAACTACATGTCACACACTAGTGTATGATGCATGTATATAGGAGTTTCAAGGGACGTAGAATTCATTTCTAACTTTTTTTTTGCAATTTAAGGTCACGTTTAGGTCTCAAAGGTTAAATAAATGTCAAATTTGTTATATGTGTGCATGACTGTGCATAATATATTTTTAAACTGTTTAAACTAACCTCTGAGATCTTTTATTCATTTATTGGTCAGAATGGGTCAATTCAAGGTCAAAGTTGAACCTGGTATCATTGATAATGCTTTGTTTAGATATGATTTGTCTTTTACGGGCATGTGGTGCTGAATACCTTGAATTTGACAGTTTTGACCCAGGAGTAAGATTGAACTTTGACCAGCCCTGCAGTTTAAGTAGAGTTCACAAACTGCAGGGCTGGTCAAAGTTCAATCTTACCCCTGGGTCAAAACTGTCAAATTCAAATGCAGCGTATCTGTCATTTTTAGTTCATTGTCAAGGCTTAGAGGATAATATTTGTATTTAGAATTATGCCAGACTAATTTGTGGATAATAATGCTGAATCTATGATGACATCATTCATTCAAAATTACAGTTAATACCAGTCACAAAGGGATCAGTTCAAGGTCAGAGCTGAACTTGACAGTGAGTACTGCATTTAATATGCCTATGAAGGTTTCGATTCCAAAACTCGTTGTGTTTTTAGCTTTATTACTCATAATTAGCCAATTAAAGTCAAGTCAAACTCCGATGCATCTTGATAACAGGGTGAGAGGTCAAGTTTGTTTTGTATGTGGCACAAATGAATGACAATGACGTGTCCTCTACCCAATTTGTTTTACATTATTTTCTTAAACAAAGTTGTAGTCCATGGTTTTAGTCCACACTTATTCATAGTGATGTACGTGGTGATGATGATCTGGTATAAGTGATGGATATCACATGGATATCACCATAGCATGGTGGAGCTTATAACGTGGAGACAACCACAAGATCAACGACCTACTCAAGGACAAGGACACCTACCAAGCACTCAAGCACGACCCGACCCAAGCAACGGAAAGGAAGATCAACCAGAAGCTACTCGCTCTCCACCGCAAAGACATCATACCCAAACCACTCTACTTTCAGCTCCGATATTCTTCAGGCACCTGCCCCATCTTCTTCGGCCAACCCAAGTTTAACAAACCCGTCACGCCTCCCCGACCCATCATTTCCACCCGCAGATCTCCCAGCTACAACACAGCACGACACCTAGCCACCATACTTCAACCACTAGTAGGCCTCACCGACCATCACGTCACCAGCTCACAGCATTTCGTCGACATCATCTCCAAGACCAAGCTTCAACCCACCGACACACTCGTTAGCTTCGACGTCGTCTCACTCTTCACCAGCGTACCAGTCACCGAAACATGCCATATCATCAGACAACGACTCCTCACCGACTCAGACCTTGCCTCACGCACCAACCTCACTCCTGACCAGATCCACGACCTTCTCCTCACCTGCCTCAACTCCAATTCCTTCAAGTGGCGCACCAACTTCTACAAACAACTCAAAGGGGCTGCCATGGGTTCACCTCTCTCACCAATCATCGCCAACATCTTCATGGAGCACCTCGAACACCAAGCACTGAAGACCGCCGACAAACGACCCTCACTCTGGCTTCGCTACGTAGACGACACCTTCGTCATCTTGCCACACAGCACAGCAGACTTGCACCGATTCCTCGACCACCTCAACAGCCAGCACCCGGATATCAAGTTCACAATGGAGACTCAACTCAACGACTCAATCCCTTTCCTGGACGTTCTCGTCAAGAAGACCAACTCAGGGTTCCTCTCACACCAGATCTACCGAAAACCTACCCACACGGACGGATACCTCAACTACCGCTCCTTCCACCACCCATCCATCCACCAGTCGGTACCCAACTCCCTCATCAGACGCGCCTGCCAACTCAGTGACAAGGACCATCTTCAACAAGAACTCACTCACATCACCAATGCACTCACCTCCATCAACCAATACCCTAGTAAGAAGATCTCCACCCACCCACCTCACCACCAACCCACAGACGCCACTGATTCAGCGGACCTAGGTTCGAGACTGAGTCACGTCTTTCGGATGGTGACGTTAAAGGTCGGTCCCAGACGTAAATAGTCATATCTGATTGATACACGTCTGTAAAAACCCAATTACACACACACACACACACACGCCGCCACCAACGACCAATCTACCGGAAACCAACCCACCACAGTTGTTCCCCCGTACCTCGGCAAGACATCCCACCAACTACACCGCATACTCACTCAGGCCAACTTCAAAGTCCGACACCGATCTTCCAAGAAACTTCACTCCATCTTGCACTCACACAAAGACAAGACCCCTACCAACAAACAACCCGGCGTATACAAGATTCCCTGCGACTGCGGCAAAGTCTACATCGGAGAGACAGGACCAGACTTCAACACAAGACTCAAGGAACACAAGGCCTGCCACCGACTTAGCGACTGGGACAAATCTGCAATAGTCAAACACGCACAACAAGAGGATCACCACATCGACTGGGCACACAGCACTCTAATCACCAACATCAAGCACTGGAACACCAGACGAGTGAGGGAGGCCATCGAGATTCAACGCCACGACACAATACCACAGGACACAGGACTTCAACTCAACCACATCTGGCACCCAATCCTTCACAGAGGCACCAACCAACACCAAACCCAATCCCACACAACCAGCACCACTGACAACTCAATCCACTGAATCGCCGCCCACCAAAACCACCGACTCACAGCCCACTCAACCCGCCTACCAGCCGACCATCCAGCACGCCGACCCGCCGACTACCAACGCCACCACACCACCCAACCCTCAGGCAGACGCACCCCCGACACCACAGCTCGCCGTCCCACCTACTCAAACCCGGTACAATCTCCGCCCTCGACCATCAACCACACAAAGGACTTCACGCCGCCAGCCGCCCGCTACCAATCCCTCCGACATCCGCACTCACGCCCACTCAACTCTCGGACATAATAGCGCCACCACCGACAGCAACCCCGCCAACCCCACCGGCCGCTGATTCCTCCGACGTCCGCACACACACCATAAAACCCCGCCGCTCTTCTAGCACGTCTTTACGTCTTTCGGATGGTGACGTTAAAGGTCGGTCCCAGACGTAAATAATCATATCTGATTGATACACGTCTGTAAAAGCCCAATTACACACACACACACACACACGCACACTGGGCGTTGTGGCGTGCGCCTGTATTCCAGCTACCAGTGGAAGTTATAAACTGATTCAGCGGACCCAGGTTCGAGACTGAGTCACGACTTTCGGATGGTGACGTTAAAGGTCGGTCCCAGACGTAAATAATCATATCTGATTGATGCACGTCTGTAAAAACCCAATTACACACAAACACACGCACACTATAACTGGGCGTTGTGGCGTGCGCCTGTAATCCAGCTAACAGTGGAAGTTATAAACTGATTCAGCGGACCCAGGTTCGAGACTGAGTCACGTCTTTCGGATGGTAACGTTAAAGGTCGGTCCCCAGACGTAAATAATCATATCTGATTGATACACGTCTGTAAATTACACACACACACGCACACTTCACTCCTGATGACGGACAGTCAACCTGTCCGAAACGTCGAGTAACCTCCTACTCAAGCCTCATCTACTCAAACCTTCGCTACTCAATCCATCGCTACTCATCCATCGATCATCAACCAAGTCTTCTCATCTCATCTCATCTCATCTGGTTTACGGATCATCCATCACCCTTCACCTATCCATACACCTGGTGAACCAGTAAACCTTCCTATTGGTTTACAGTCCTTTTCAGGACTTCACCCATTGTCACGAAAGAATATTTCTTCTTTTCTCTCTTGTCATCCTTTCTCGTCTATCCATTTCTAATTTCCTATTTTCCCTTTCCTCCTACCAACACACATGGTGAACCGTAAACCTTCTCCACGTTATAAGTGTTATACTATAGTTAAAGATTTATGGGTGGCTGCACCGTTCTAAACAGTTCATAATATCAGGAGTTATAATTGACGCCTATTTTGGTTATGACGAACCATCAATCTTAGACAGCATGGTTGATATTGAGTTGATATTACGACTTATCTGGTATGGTTAAAAGACGACTACTGATGTCCACGTAAAATTTACGGGAAGATCGGTGCCCTTATCACACAAAAGTTTGAAATCAATCGCATATTTGAAACAACCGTTTTCATTGGGCTATAGGGGTCATCATTTTGAACGAGATGTTCACGAGACAATAATCTAGATTGGCTATTGACACTTCGCGATAGAAGCGACATTTGTGTTATGGGGCCCATATCATCAAATTCGTATGAAACTATATAGGCCCTATACCTTCCCAATACTACACACGGTGATGAACACATGGACTTTCCAGTATAGAAACTTCATATTCCTAATCTAAATGCTAGGTCTGCAAAGTATATCTGAAACTTTTTTGCACTGTAATTGCAACAATCTAGATCAGACTATCTTACACATAGTAAACATACTGACAACAAATTTCCATCAAGACTGGTAGAACAAATCCAAACTCATGATATGTTACATGGCTTTTCAGCATGCACCTAGACATTATTTTTATAGACATCTAAGAAATATCCTGTGTTAAGGGATTTTTCACTCTCGGATAGTAGAGATACATTGCAGTATCATCCGTTGGGAAAATTTCCATATTTTCTTGTCGAGCACCTCTCATCAGCAATAATATTATTTGTAGTATCTGAACAATTAAACAGGAAACACATTATCTTATTACAGGGCCAGATGTTTATTCCTCAATCTTAAATGGTTAAATGTGCTATTATTCATTTAGCCGCGGTGACAGATTTTGCCTACTTGGACACCCATATGAGCGTGATGAGCGAGACGTAAATGTATGGCGGACACTAACATATCCTGACAATATATGTTAACTTGATGTACAAGAAAAATTATGTAGCAGCTTCAGATTCTCAGTAATGATCGCCCTTGGTTCCAGCAAAGACCATTACCGCTAATACAAGCCAAAATGATACTCCAATGGTTAGTGTATAACTACATCATCAATAGCCCAGCAAGACTGTCATAGACGTTGAGTGATATGCATAGGTGCTATATGGACATCATGAACTGTAGCATCTCGAGTTATACGACATAATATATCTTTAGTCATTCAAAATTGTGGTTTGCAGTACACAAAACCGTAGAGAAACAAAATTGAGATGATCTGAAGTGTCACAATTCTGAATACATAATTATAATATTCCCGATACTATTCTCTGAGTCCTGGCAATGAACTAAAAATGACAGATATTTGAATTTGACCTTGGTGACCTAGGGGTAAGATTGAACTTTGACCTGACCTTCACGGTTCGTGAACTCGATTTATTGAAACATATCATCAAGGCAATCTGCACCACATACCCATCGAAGACAAATCGTATCTAAACAAAGTACTATCCATTATATCAAGTTCAGCTTTGACCCTGAATTTACCCCTTCTGACAATGAATGATTGATTTATCTCAGAGATTAGTTCTACACACTAAAAACCCCTTCATTTAAACATTAGACATCTATAACAATTTAAAAATATAACGTATGTACGGTTATGTAAATAGGTAACAAATTTCACCTTTATTTTACCTTTATGGCCTAAACGTGACCTTAAATTGCCAAAAGTGCGTTAAAAATGAATTCTAAGCCTCTCGAAACCCCTATATACATGCATCACACACAGTAATATGTGTCAGGTAGTTCAGAAGTTGGGTTTCAATGTGGCTACCAGGCGCCATTTCGGATTTATGCAAATTGTGAAAATTGCTCAAGGTTGCCCTTTGGGCAAAAAGCTGAATTTCAAAGTGTTCTAGAACCATATAAGATCACAAGTCACCAAAAAAAAAATCATCAGTGTACGAAACTTGGTTCGTGAAATTTCAAGCCGACTAAAAGCAGGTACAATCATCGAAGTTTAGAGATAGAGCTTGTACCTCGCTTAAATCCTTTCCGTTCTTCTTGCACATTATCAGGAAATTAAAGCCATATTTCACTCTCCTTTTCCTCAGAATGATGTGAAGGGGTGTATCCTGATTCATATCCCTTGCCAGAGGATTAGCACGGTGTTTGAGTAGCAACATGGCATTTTCAAACTGATCATTGTGACAACAGATATTGAGAAGAGTTGACCCCCCTGTCCGAGATTTCACAGGTTGCTAAAAAGCAATATGAATAATGTTATACACCAATAATAGTAATGGTAATAATAATGATCATGATAATGATGATGCTGACGATATTGAAAATAAAAATGCAAATAGTAACAATAATAATCATTATAATAGTGATAATAATAATAATAATAATAATAATGATAATAATAATAATTATTATGATGATGATGACGATGATGATCATGTTGATGATAATAAACCACTTACATCAACTTCAATCTCTCCATGTTTTAGTAGGGCACGGGTCACTTCCCTCTGTCCTTTGACATTGCAGGCCAACTGTAATGGTGTGCGATCCAGGTCGTCCTTCTCGTTTGGATGTACCTGCTTAGGCCTACTCACTAACAGTTCCACCAATTTGACCTGGTCTTTAAGCTGTCAGAGTAATTATCACAAACCTGGCATATCAGTTGTGTGAACGTTATTTCAGTCCACAAAAATATTCCGACCCGGAAAAACATTAGGGAATGAAACTTAAACAGAACGATCAGGGTGACATGTGTGATTTCCAGATAGGTTATGAATTCAAAGCCTGTCAGACATGGAAGATAATTATAACGATAATGATAAACTATATGCATGTGTAGTGTAACGATATTACGATTAGAAGAAATATTGGAACATGCAATGAGATATCGTTGGTTTCTGTCAATCAAAGAAGATGAACACAGCCCGCTTAATTTCTTCAGAACTTCACATCAAAGGAGCGTGATTATTGGCTCACGGACTCCAAAGATCATTAAAAAAAATCTCTCATCGAGCTCTTCCAACGAGACGATAAAATGGTCGAGGAAACATAAATCCTAGGCCTCTGCTTTTCAAAAACCATGTCCAATCAATTTGCCTCATACCCAGGAGGAACCGATCTATCTTTACCGTTAAGGTCTGACCATGCTTTTAACCTTTGATTATATGCGTTTTCTTCTATCACATACAGGTTATGCAGCTGAGACCTCTGTTTTTAATAGCAATAAAATACGCAAGGCTGTTAAGTATTCATAGGAAACATTAGCCTAAAATGCCTAACTTTCTCCAAAGTAAGGGACTGTTATCTGTATAACCATGAACCAGCATAGCTAAAATATATTACGACCATGAAGGCCTGTCATAACAGTTCTCAATCTGAGCCTGTAATTCAAAAATCAACTTGATAAGGGCAATTCCACAGAAATGTTCACTTCCAAAAATCACAAAAACTGATAACTCTGGTTTCAGACAAAAGGCCTCAACAAGTTCTTCAATATGAATGATACAGTGGTAAGAGTACAGTATTTTAAGGCATGTTTTTCTTTAAAACGTTTAATTTGGGGTCAAAATATGGCAATTTTTGGGGTTTCAAACATCCAATTTTGGGGGTCTCACTATTTGCACCATAACCACTTCGTATTTAATTCTATCCCCTGGCAGAATGCCGGCGGATACCTTGGATTCAGCAGCGTTACGCCGCTGCTGCCGCCGCCGCGTCATATTCTTGTGTGCGCCCTAACTGCCACATTCCTTGACGGATTTCTTTTAAAATGTTTGATGGAATTGTATCTTGGTATAATCTACACACCATAAGTTTTGGTAATGCTGCATCCAATGATACGTCTTTTATAGGGTAATAGGCCGTATTTTTAATGGATGCCTTGTATGCGCTTTATAGGCTACATTTTTTAACGGATTTTGTTCAAAATTTGAATGGAGGTGTATCTTGGTATAATCTAGAAGCCTATAGATTTTGATCATGTTGCCTCCAGTGTTCCGTCTTTTATAGGGTCAAATATCATATTTTGATAGATGTCTTGTGTGCACTCGGGCCTAAAAGCCACATTTCTTTCTTTTTTTCTTTTTTTTAATTTTGTATGGAAGTTTATCTTGGTAGAATCTACGCACCTATAGTTTTTGGTGATGCTGTCATCAGTATCCCGGCTGTTATAGGTTCAAAGGTAATAATACGATGGCATGAGTGCACTTTGCAGGCCACATTTCTTTTTGGATTCCCTTCAAATTTTGTTTATACTTTTTCGAGAAAGGTGCCCAAATTTTCCGTTTTTTATAGGGTCAAAGGTCATTATGTGATCCTCCACCAAAAAACGACCAATAAGTCGCAATGGAAGTTTTAGAGTAAACAAGCTGAAAAGGGTTTTTTTTTTGGGGGGGGGGGTAGGAAATTTCTATTTTAAGTTTTTGGTATTTTCTGAAAGATTTTCTAATCTACCATCTGACAAAATTTCGGGGTAAAATACCATGCTGAAATATGTTTTAATTCTCATTCAAAATGACCATTTTTTCCTGGACATTCAAACATTGTGAGTTAGCTTTCTGGATCATACTTCACATCACTTTTCTACTACAGCTAAAAAACTATGCTCTGTCTGATATTCAAAATCCACAGAAAGAAAGAAATATATGTATTCTAAAGGTATAGAAACTTTCAACCCAATCCAATGAGAACTTCACATGGTAGGCTTTGGAGTTTTGACTCAACCTTTTGTGCGACAAACAACCGGGCACAGATTAGGCACTCTTAAATGGTCACTCTGCTTTAGAGCTCATTTCCTCTATTTTTTAGGTCATTAGCCTGTCTGACGCTCTGACATTCTCATCGTAATTTTTAAGGGTTTGCTTAATCTTTACAAGACAAGATATCACTCTAAGGCTAAGAATCTAAGCTTTAAAACTGTGCTGAAATAAAAAAAAAAACTAAATTTCCGACTTATTGGTCATTTTGTGGTGGAGGGTCACATATGTCTGTTCTGCGCAGTAACTGTCACATTTCTTGACAGCTGTTTTTAAATTTTCTATATAGATGCATGTTTTGATGACGCTGCTCCCAGTGTTGACAATAGTTCAGGGGGGCTTTGTCCTTCCGAACAATGACCGGTTACCGGTGGTTTCGAGAACATGAGGCTATATACGAGTATGAACTTACTTGGCTCTTGTTTTTGGCTTTGTCTTTCACCGCTAGATGTATAGGCCTCTGTCCCCATTCTCCCGTTGCGTTTAGGTCTACAAAAGATAAAGTGATGGAGAGTAGTTATTGTTATTAAAGTATCACGCATTTCCTTCGCCTTTTTCAGGGCACTTACACAATGTTCCTTTGTTTTATTCAAGTTGATGAAAAATATTTCCTAACAGGACTGACATGCATTAATCTCAAGATAGTTTCCGGATATTTACGTACTAGTCAAGAAGAACTATACCTGCCGCCTTGTATATTAGCATTTCGACCCAGGGTAAGAGTTTCTTGGCACAGGCATAATGGATGACACTGTTCCCTCTATGGTCCTTTTTCTCGATCTCTTGGGTGATCTCATCGCGTTTGAGGTCCGAGAGGAAGAGCTTGGCTTTCTCAACACTTGGCTCTTTGTCCTTCACGAGCTACGATCAACAGAATAAGAACACAAAATAATAAATAATAATAATACATGTGACTTGTATAGCGCACTTTTCCATCCTGATTAGATGCTCAAGGCGCAAATTGGTATAGAGGCAGTTTGTAAAGCCCACTCACACGAGGCGTCGTCTACTGACGTTAGGACCGCGTCATCGACTTGTACGGTCTTTTGGGAGTCATGGAAGAGTTATATCGCTGAAAAAGTGATATTAAAATGAACGGTGCAAAGAGTTGATTTCCTTCTTAGACACGATTAGCGCAGGTCCTGGCGCAATCGAAATTACCCCTCGTGTGAGCCGGGTTTTGGATACGGTCTTTGCGGGTCATTAAATAGTGATATCGCTTAACAAATGATTGCAAACAATACTTTGAGAATTGATTTATAGGTTAATTGCCTTCACAGGCTCGATTAGCACGCGTAATAAGGCAATAGAAATGACACCTAAGTACGGACCGCGTTTATCACTTTAATTATTGTTCAATTCAAAAATGATTCATCCCAGCTTGAACATGAACAAAATGCCCGGACTGGAGAGACGCTCGGTTAAAGTTGCCACACATACGTTTTGCATGCGCTCATAATCACTCATTTATCTGCATGCATTGTTGCGCCGTTCTTACGCTGTTTCTCCGTCTTAATTCTTTTTTTCTCAGCGTAGGAACGGCGCAAAAATGGATGCAGATAAATAAGTAAATATGAGCACATATAGAACGTCTGTGTGGCAACTTTAAGCGCAAGCATATCTCCTGTCTGGACCATTTGTTTATATTTGCATTAGCATGAATCCTATTGAATTGAACAATAGCTGAAGTGATCAACGCGGTCCTTCCATCGGAAAATGTTGACTCGTGTGAGCCGGGCTTTAATGCAAATTCGATTGAAGTGCCTCAAAAAAAAATCATGCGTCCGAAGAATGGTCCTATAAACGCGTTAAAGCCCTAAATTGCGTATGTGCGTGTGCGTGTGCGTGTGTGTGTGTGTGTGAAAAATTCGAGGACCGCAGTATTCTAAGCTTTCGAAGTGCCTTTGTTACTCTATTTTTTTGTTACTAGTTTGATGTATTTTGATGTTTTTTATGTTCTTGTTGATGTTATTATTGTTGTGTTTGCCATTGTATGTCCCGTTATTACCTATACAGGACAATATCATTTTTGTTTTATTTTAATGGCTATAGAAATTTTTCTGAGTAAAGTTACACCAAGATCATAATTTTTTGTTAAGGCCTTTTATGATCTCCCTCAATGCAATGGTCAGAGGGCTGTCCGTTGTCGTAGCAAGAGGGCAAACAAGAAATTAGTCCAGTTTCTCATTAGACGGAACGATGAATACACCAAATGGTTATTAGACTGAATGGCCCGTATTCTGAACTCCGGTTTAACTTAAACTCCAGTCTAAGTTAAACCAGAGTCTAACTAAACCCGACTTAGACTGCATGTCGGGTTTAACTCCATTTCTGTTTCTGAAAGTCCAGTTTAGTTAAACTAGAGTCTAAGTCCAGTCTAAGTTAAACTGTGGTTTAGTTGCCATGGAGATGTAGTCTGCTGCTACTGCGCATGCCCAGTAGAGCTGAATTTATCTTCAAGAAGACTGAAATTTGCTTATTCCTTTCATTTTTAGGATGTTTAATCAAGAAATGTCATGAAATACTCTATACACAAATTAAAGGCATACCATTTGGCACTTCATTTGTCATGATTAGCCTACTGGAGTCTTGTGGATCATAGTGAACGACTATTTAAGGTTAGGTTGGTCGGTTTATGCATGTATTACTATACGGATACCTAGTCCCAGGGAAGATATCGAACGCAGGCACTACGCCTCTGTATTCAGCTCCTTCTTCCATTTCAAAATGGCTGGATCACTAGCATCGGCTGGGAGGGCGGGGGGGGGGGGGGTGGGGGGACCCGGCAAGACCCCCCCCCCCCTTCTTTTCTTTTTGCTTGTCGGATAATTATAGAGGAAAACATCTGATAACCACTGCCCCCACTGAACAACTTTTGGAGGGCTGGCGAAAAAAAAATCATGGTAGACCCTAGATCTAAAACTAAAGTTAGATCTAGGCCTAACTTACATGTATCCAACAATTAGGCCTGCAATGTCCATCATGTGGGAGCAGAGCGGGTGAAGGATTTTGTATTTTGAAAAGGGGCTCAATTAAGTAAAGTAATTGACACAAAACAAAAAGTATAACAAAAACAAAAAGCTTCAGATTTGGGGGTTGATTTCAGGGAAATAAAAAAGTTTGATGACTTAGAGTTACGTCCGACAATTAAAGCAAAGCAAAAATGAAAAATAAAGAAATGGGGGGGGGGGGGTGTCCGCACCTCGAGAACCCCACCTGCCACTGATTGGTGAGGCAAACGCAACACCGTCACTTTGTAAATTTGACTAGGTCTAGATTCAGAGCAAAAGGAACGGACCCAGGCTATACTATAGACCTCTTTATAATTTATAGCCTGAGAGATTAGATCATATCAATTTTGTTATGAGGCACAGGGGCCATTTTGAAAACAACAAAACAAACAAAAAATAAGATATAGCCTACCGTAGGCCTATCTAGATCTAGGCCTAGACTAGAGGCAATTAATTAAAAAACAGTTAGAGCTAGACCTATAGGCCTACCCTATACAGTAGGCCTACTTTTAGACCACAAAACAAACTTGTTTGTTTCATTTCATTGAAAAGTCAATACGGTTGTACACTTTACCGGGTACCATATGAAGGGCACATTTTCGGAGATAATGTAGTAGGCCTACGCAATTTGAATGCATGTAATCAAGAGTTAGGCCTAGCCTAGGCCTAGCTAGATCTACTTCAGACATCTATAGATCTAGGCCTATAGATCTATAATAAAAAAGGGCACTGTGTTACTTTAGAACCTGACGTTAGTTGCTACTAGCTGCTGGATGGCCTACAAAATAATCTGGTGACAATGCATTGCCAAGTTCCTGGACTAACTTTATTATTAATGTTTCTCCTTTTTCCAAGACAGCATCTCGACTCTAGGCCTAGGCCTAAATAGACATAACGTCAGACATACTTTATAAATGACTTTAAACAGTAACATATTAAAACATTAAAACGATAACAAATTAAAATGATAACGAAGCTTTTCGATCTGCAACTCATCAGGTTATCACGCAGATATGAACAAATAACAAGACAATAAACTACTTAAGTTAGGTATATGGTGGTGTGACCATATTTCGCGCATGACCTAAGTTCGCGCACAGGGCAATATCTAAAAAACTACAAAAGATTTCGAAAATCTGATAGCGCTATTAGATAGAGGAAGCTAAAATTACATATGGACTATATTTTCTTTTAAGTTGGGTGAGGAATTATGAAGATATTGACAAAATATCGGCAATTTTTCTACTTTTTGCGTCAGTTTCCGAAAAATATGAAGTTACCGACAACGGTCCAAAAATCCTCATTTTGATAGAAGATGTCATCAAAGTTGTAGGTAAAACGTGATACCAAATGATTGTATGATATTTTGTCTTACAAATGATGCAATTATCTTCACTTTGCTGGACCGCTACGTTGGATAACTTAGATGTTAATTTACGTGCGCGAACTTAGGTCTCGTCGTTTTTATGCCCTTTTTTTTTTCTCAGTGTGTTGCGATCCGACACTGGGTTTTGAGATCGCGATATTTCCGAAATTCTTCGTCGATTAATGTTCTTGTTGAATCAAGTTTTAGTCCAGAATTTTGCTTTCCGTTTGGTATAAAACTTTATAAATAAATTATTGTAGAATATGAGAAATCAAGTATCGAATGTCACATTTCTAATAAAAATTTGAATGTGCGCGAAATATGGTCACCCCATCATACTGAAAGCTAAACTTTATAGGCTAGTGAAAGTTGTAAAGACTAAACTACGTTTGAATATTAGTCTAAGACTAAGTCTACTGTACTAACTTATAGGCCTATATAGATTCTAAAAGTTAGACCCTATTTTAGTACGATCGAAGGTTAAACTTGAAGTAAGATATTGGCTATAGGCCTAACCAAGTTAGGGGACTAGAGGTCGAGCAGGGTTGAATTTTAACGTTACGGTTAAATCTGAGTGAGTCAGCTGTCAAATTTTGAAATTGCAGGCGGAATTGCAATAATCTCTGGAGCTGAGCTCTTATTGATCTATCTGTTTTTCTAGTTTCGTTGAATTTTTTTTCTGTAGCTGTAACTTCGGAACCCAACTTCCCAACAACAGTCAGCTCCGACTGCCTAGCCTGGCTCAGCTAGCTAGCTCAGCACTGCGTGGGATGAGATCAAAGGGTATCGGTCGCGTCGGCTGGGCCGTCCGGCCCGGCTTGGGTTAGGGTGTAAATAGCTATGCTTGCTCGCGCGCGAGCGCGGAAGATTGTTGCAAAGTCAGTTCTGCGATAATGACAGCGCTTGTCATGAATACTGCCGGTAAACGTTAAATCTAACTACGATTCTAGATCCAGCTAAAAAGAAAAAGAAAAAGAAGATTTTCCTCTTTACGAAGGTAAATTTACCTTTCTCTAAGCTGGTGCCAACAGACTTTAAAACCTTTCGTAATAACACTCTTCCGCCTCAGTTGCAAACATTATCCTGCGGTGGCCATGCATGAAGAAAAGTTAAACCGGACTTAAACTACCCCTAGCTGCAGTCTAACTTTCTGTACAAAGTTAAACCATGCTTAGACCGGAGTTTAAGCTAAACCGGAGTTCAGAATGTGATTTTCTTAAACTCCGGTCTAAAGGGCAGATTTAAACCACACTTAGACTCGAGTTTAAGTTAAACCGGAGTTCAGAATACGGGCCAATGGGTGTAGACTAAATGGTGATAGACCAACTGAGGTTAGATTAAATGACAAATGGGCCAAATGATGTGTAGACCGTTATGGGTATTAGACTAGTTGGTGGATCGTTATAAACCATCACGATGTATCGTCTCTTGGGCTGCTGATCAACTAGGATGTGGAAAAGTTATCACAGCTGTAATACCCCTTATAGCATATATCCCTTTCTTTTGTTATTTTTTTCTGTTTTTTTTTCTTTAAATCAACTTCATGACATGGCACATTTCTCATTATTTAATAATTTACCTTCAAAAGTGAACCTCCGCGAATTTTTTTTACCACGGCCTTGGACCCTGGCTCCGACTCTGGTTCGGATTCAGAACAGGAACTGACTTCAATACTAGAATCATCACCGCACAAAAGGCTATAGTTTGCATCATCATTATCATTGTCGTCGAATGGGCTGTAGATTGGCTCATCATCGCTAGAATCTTCAAAGGAGCTTTGTTCTTCGTCGCGGGATCCATGTCTGTCCCCTCTCTCCATGGTGTTACGACCTTGGGCACTTCCTTTTTTACATAATGTAAGATTAAAACATACATGTAATAGAAATGTATTGAAAAGGTTAATTTTCCTTTATATATCAAGGACCGTTGCAGTGATGTCAAACATTAGAAAGGTGCGATGTGACATGTTTTCGTTCGTTTATTTGTGTGGGTGTTTTTGTTTGTGTGTGTGTGTCTTTTTATTGAAAGATACTGAATGATTGCGGTATAGTTCTTCTATATGTATTTGAGAAATGAGTGCACTCATTGATAATAATATAAGCCTTGTTGATTTACATTTCAGTGCAACTACATGCACATATATCTTAGAATATTACCGTTTTCCAAAAGCTTAAAATCATTATTTATGTTAATTGACTGGGAGTTAAATTCAAAGAAAAATGTTTATGATAGTTTGTACCAATTACAGGCACTTCGCTGCTATTTCTTCAAGCACTGTTTCTTTCATTCATTAATGCAAGTTTATTTCATCTCATTTCCAAATACAAAACAATATGATTACAATGTACAAAATCATGAAATGAAAAAGGAACCTACTGTAAAGCATAGCTTGTTTGTGTAGGTTCCCAGGAATAAATATAACATTAACATAATTATCTTTATAACATGGGAAATTGGAAGTGAAATACATATTTGAAAACAATATAATATATATATATATATACTGAAGTACAAAAGAAACGTCGCACTTTTCAAATTGATATCTTTTACACATGATATTGGAATATGATACGTAAAATCACATTTTATGCTTTTTTAACATCACAGATATGGCATTGACCGTCCATAACACATCATCATAACAAAATGTGATTTCTGTGTAGGATTAAAACTCATAGCCTTTCCGTGAACATGGTAGTGCACTCGCGTGCAGCTTTTTGAAAAGCATGATGCACATGCACATCCTCTATCCAGTGGGTTTAAAAGGGACCCAAAACGTTTATCCTGTCATTCGTTTCCTGAGCGCTGTCACCATGCCACGTCTGACTCGAAACCAGAAGGAACAAGCCATCGGACGTCTTCATGCTGGCCAACGTCCTAGAGTCATTGCTAACGACTGCAATGCAGCGTTCGGACAGTAGAGAGACTGCGGGAGCGATACAATGCAACCAACAGCACCAACGATCGTCAGCGACAACAGCACGTCAAAATCGCCATCTTCACCGTGACCACTTGCAGGATCGCTTCCGCAGAGCAACAGAATCGGCTCTACAGACTATTGGCACACACAACAGACCAATTTCTGCAGCAACTGTTCGTCGTCGGCTGAGAAGCTTCAACTTGTCTTGTCGGCGTCCTGCTCGGGGCCCTATCCTCACCGTTCGACATCGTCGGGAACGTCTCCTGTGGGCCCAACAACATCAGAACTGGTGCTATCAACGACGAGAGTCGCTATTGCACATCTGTACTTGTTAATCAAAACAAAGCAAAACATTTTCTCAGTTTTCACTCTTGAATAAAGAATATATGTCATTGTAAATAAATCAGTTTCAAACACATACATGTGCGACGTTTCTTTTGTAGTTCAGTATATACACATACATATACACATACATATATATAATTTCATTGGCTAGATAAGGCTAAACTATCTAGCCAATAAAACCATACACAGCAAATCCAGTTGAGCACTTTTAGAAACTGCAGTGTATTGTACATTACTTACATACATATACATATTATATACATTCGCAAAGTACTTGCAACGTCAGATGAAAATTATTGGAATGGGAATGTCATTTTGTTTCATTTTGGAGTGTTTTCTGAGCAAATCACCCGTGCGTTGCTTTGAATTTTGTTCTGCATAACATTTACATGATGTCATTTCCAAGCATTGTGAATATTTTTTCAAGGAAGACCCAGATAACATGAAATATTTCATTTTCGTCTTCGTTTTCATTTTCGGTACTTCGAAGCTTGTTTTGATCAGCCTAGCAATTTCACCCAATTATTCAATTAGGACATGTCAGTCAATTAATTACAATTTTTTGAATGTTAACAGGATATATGGACGAGGGTGGTGTTGCGCTATTTGTGAAAAAAAGTTATACTATATACTGTAAGAACAGATATCGTTTATAATCCAGAGTCCATTTTAACATGTAAATATTTGTTTGATTTCTTAGATGTAAACAACAAGAGGTCTACTGCTGGTGTCATATATAGAAAACCAGGATCAAATCATGAAATATTTTTTGAATTTTACAACAATGCTGTTAGTACATTAAGTAATGAACATAGGAATATTTATATCACTGGAGATTTTAAATAGATGACAATACTGTTAGAGTTTCTTAGGCTTAATCCTGTACTTGGTATATTCCAGATTATACAAACCCCAACTCGTATTACATCAAGCACTGCTACCCTTATCGATAATGAATTCACCAATGTACTTGATTGAGAATTCGACTCAGGTAGTCTCTGTTCTGATGTTAGTGATCATTTACCCATTTTGCTAGTCTATAAAAGTTCTAATAATAATACTTATCAACCAAGTTCAATTCGTTTTTTGGTAAATACTCAGATAACAATATACGCAATTTTCAATATGATCTTTATCATGAAGAGTTGACCAATCTTTATAATATTACAAATTCTAATGATGCTTAATGCTTTTTTATTAACCATTTTATTCAGTTGTTTGACAAACAATTTCGGCATTAAAAAAACAATGGATTACAAAGTATTTATTGAGATGCATAAAGAAAAAGAATAGTTCTTCTCCAACTTCTCCAAAGCAATACCTTTGATAATGAAATAAAATAAAGAAATAAATTAAATAATCTGTTAAATCATGCAAAAAGATATTTTTATAACAGATTAAAGTCATTTAAATGTAATGCAAAACAGACTTGGTAAGTTATCAATTCATTACTAAATAAACCTAAATCATCTTTACCTGAATATTTTATTAATGAGACTGGAAATGTTTGCGATCCACAACATTTTAGTAACTTAATTTAATCAAAATTTTATAATAATAGACAGATAACTAATTCAGTGACCAGTTCTAATAATACTTCTTTTAAAGACTATCTGTATGGTTTTATCAACAATTCTATTTGCTTTAATCCCATAACAGAACATGAAGTTATTAACATTAGTAATTCATTACTCAACATTAACTCTGCTGGATTTGATAATCTTAGTACTAACTTAATGAAAAAAAAATTATAATTTATATTGTACATCCATTCATTTTTTTATTCAATCTCTCTCTTCCTACAGGTATAGTCCCAGATAAACTAAAATTGCTAAGATAACCCCTGTATTTAAAAAGAATGACCCTCATAAATTCGATAATTATATTCTGCCATCCATATCAAAATTGTTAGAAAAATGCATTTATAATCGATTATATTCATTTTGTTTAAATAATAATATTCTTACTGACTCACAATACGGGTTTAGGAAAAAATCATTCAACTATACATGCTTTGATAGATTTACAAGATACAGTTTTGTCAGCAATTCATACTAATAAATTTTGTATTGGCATTTTCATCTACCTGTCCAAAGCTTTTTAGATAGTTGATCATAGAATACTCTTGTCAAAATTGGAACACTATGGGATTAGGGGTTTACCACTAAGTTGGTTTGAAAATTATCTCTAATAGATCTCAATATGTAGTTTATAACAATAATTCTTCCAATTTCTCTTCTCTTAGACATGGGGTACCACAAGGTTCAATCCTAGGTCCATCATTGTTTTTAATTTATATAAATGATCTTATACATTCATCTCACAAATTTGATTACATCATGTACGCTCATGATACCACTTTAATTTACACCCAACCTAACTCATAATTTACAAAACAATATTAATACTGAAATAGATAAAGTAACAAAATGGTTCAAATTAAATAGATTGTTGATAAATCCTAGTAAAACAAATTACATTACGTTCTTCCATAGGCAGTGTAATTTAACTGATTCATTTGATAGTTTACTTCTTAAAATCAACAATGATATATTAAATAAGGTTAAGTGTTAATTTTCTTGGGGTTTACATTGATTATAATATGCATTCGGATACACATGTCAATAAGGTCACTCAAAAGGTATCTAAATGTATTGGTATTTTGTATAGATTAAAAGACTCGCTTCCGCCTTCTACTTTATACTATTATATAATTCATTTATGCTCTCATACCTAAATTACTGTGTTGCTGTTTGGGGCAATTGTAGTCGAACTAAACTAGATGAATTATTTAAATTACAGAAAAAGGCCCTTCGCATATGCCTGGGATGTTCCTATCGTGCCCCTTCTGCCCCATTGTTCAAAAAATTGAAATCTCTTAATATTTTTGATTTGTACTATTACTTCCTTGCTCTCCTTGGTTTGTTTTACTTTCAAAATTACCCTCTAATATTTCTCAAATGTTCACTTTTAATTACCAGATACATAATAACCGTTTTAAGATTCTTTTCACGTATGGCCAGTAAAAACAAATAATGCCATGAAATCAGTAACACATAAGTTCCCTGTAATTTGGAACTCAATCCCCAAATATATTTCTAATTGCAATACAATCACTTCTTTCAAAAAAAAGTTGAAGCATTTTCTTTCCCTTAAATATGTATAGTTATTTTTATCTTTCTTTGTTATCTATATTTGTGTTATATTTTATTTCCATTTTTATTTTTTGTTTTTGTTTGTTTTTTATTTGTTGTCTATATAATTTTCGCAATATTTTTAGGGAACTGTGCTTGTACAATGCTCAAGGGCTTTATTTATGTAGTTCCCCATTTCATTTTCTAATTTCTTTTATGACATATTTTGTATTTGTTTTGAAAGTTCTTTTTAATTGAAAATGAAATAAATGAGAATTGATACTGATACTGATACTGGGATTTTATTATCTTTCTCAATAATCATATGTACATTCATACTGAATTACAAGAGCATTTTGTTGTTATATGCAGGTACATAGGATATTGATTAGATAAAAGAAATTTAAAAATAGCATAAATGCTAATCAAGTCTGATCCCTTAGCTAAACTAGTATTATACAAGTCTGTTTACAGCATTAATCATTAAGAGATAAATGATTTTAAAAAAAATTAAAACAAGCAACCAAGCAAAATATGACCGAAAATTAAAATCTTGGTTATACACTTTTACATATTGTCAGAAAAGAAAATAACTTATAGCACACATCATTATGAAGAATCTATCAGCAATTGAGCTTTAAGGGCTTTCCGGAAAGAAAATTGAGAAGGCTTTTCTCTTAATTCCGAAGTTAGTGCATTCCAAAAAAATAGAATTGAATTGAATTAAATTGAACATGGTCAAAATGCACATCGTATTGTGAAACGTTGTGAGGTATTCTGAGGTTCCTTTTCAGGGACCTAGATAATATATTTTTTTGTCGTTATTATTATTTTGACACCTCTGTCGATCCGTGAACCATTGTTCAATGCAATTATCCAGCGGGGGCTAAATTCAGCAATAGAGTACCACGGCATATTGTAAAACGCTGTGAAGTCACACATTCTAATGCTATTCATTCTAGGTTTCTATTTCTTACCAAATTTATTACAAAGATAATATATTTTTTTCACCAAACTATGATTAGTCTGGCCTAAAAATAGATCCGGAGTATGTAAAGTAGAAAAGGGTCTTTATTAGAAGCACATTGAATATTTGTGGTTTCTGAGCAGAATGCAACTAGTTCCACCTATAAAACTTACTGTCTTGACTTTTGTAAAAAAAAAAATCTGTTATTGTTTAAAATTATAAAGAGAGAGTGCACCTGATAGGCAGTCCCTCTCAGAGCTCCATAATTTTTGTGTCCTTATTACTTTACTTCTTAGTCCTATACAACATACTACTTTATATGTAGTCAGGATCATCCTATACCATTTTTTGACTGTTTTGCTTCCTACTTTGGAAGATATCAGTGGAACTAGTTCTGCAGCTTCTCTTCATGAACAGAACCACCATTACATGCATGTTCTCCATGTATCCTGTCTCGTGCATTCAAGTTCGCTCATCCAGACCCTCCATTGTCTTCATGAATAGCTTCTGGACACAACAATGAAGTCAATCAACTTAATAGCTATTGTCCTTATTGTTTCTTCAGTAGGAAGGAATGAACTGGATCCACATTATATCAGCTCTCATTTATACAAGTGCAGTAGCAATGGATGTTATGCACAGATGCTGCTGAAATCCAGCAAGTTCCTTGGAAATCCTGTAGCGTATTATGCTAATGCAACATCAACTTTCCAACTGCGACTGCTGCTAGCTGGAGACATTAGCATGAACCCCGGGCCAAGAAGCTTTGATATCACTGTCCACTGGTGAGCATTAATATCCTGTTGATACACTTAGAAAGGAGAGTGAGATACATGCATATGACAGAAGTAAATTGCTGCAAATCAACAGCGAAAGACAGTTTTTAACAAAATGTCGGCTTCTGGAACCGGGGGAGGCATAGCACTTATCTTCAAATCTGAGATCAAACTGTGTGCCAGGGCTTCATCAAATGACTTCAGAACATCTGAGTGGGTCCATGTTGTGAACAAGTCATCTTCTTCTCTATTGAATTTTTTTAAAGTTTAGTTTAGTTTATTATTAACAACAACACATCACATAAATGACAGTATAATCATCAATATAAAGAGTAATAATGTTACATGAATACATATACATAACAATGGTATGACAGATTTTTTTTTTTTTTTTGTTAAAGGGAGAACCAAAAGTTAGCACAAGTGCTAGTCGAGAATGGCCCTCCCATTTTACTTACATTTCAAATGCTCACTGCAAAGTCTAAAATAACTATCCTTCAAAAGTAAATTATACTACACATAATTATTCTTCATCACTAAACTTCATTTAACAAGTGTGTTCTTAGATTTTTACGAAATGAAAGCCTCGTTCTTTCCTCTCGAATAGTTTGGGGCAAACTATTCCAGAACTTTGTTCCAACAAAAGAAATAGAAAATGTACCATGTGTCGTTATACATTTCGGAAGTCTAAGCATGGAATGTTCTTTGCCTCTAGTTCTATAAGTATGACTCTCATAATATTGTGTTAAAGAATGTGGTAAATATCCCCTGTGTAGATCATACACAAATGTTTGGTTGCTGTCTACCGACCTCCACCATCACAAGCGAATGGACTTACTCTTTTTGATTTCATGAGAGAATTTGATAATTTCTGGAGTGATCTCACCGTTATTCCAGGTAAGCTACTTCCGCTCGGAGATTTGAACTTCCATATTGGTATTCCTACTCGGACAGATGTGAATGGGTTTCTTCTGGCTATTTCAGCAGCTAGTTTACATCAACATGTATCACAAAATTAACAAACATTTGATCTGAATATGTGTCATATATTTTTTAATATTTTTTGTAATTATTTTATTTTACCTACTAAGCCCCGCCCCTAAAAAATCCTTTGGAGTCTGATTCTTCACATGACATCATCAGTCAATTAGCAGTCACTTAAAACAAGCCAAACAATAGACACTGGTATGTACCTATCCATCAGTTTAGCACCTGCTCACAATATCATCGCATGATTTAATACAATACCACCTCATAAACTCTCAATCACAATAGCAGATGCTATGTCAGAAATGCTCCAGCATCACAGGAAAAGAAAGTACTGGAAATCTGTTGTATGAAACCACACGATGCTATTGTGAGCAAGACAAAACAGAGAGATACTTTACATACCAGTGTCTTTTGTTTGGCTTGTTTTAGGTGACTGATGATGTCATGTGAATAATCAGACTCCAAAAGGATATTTTAGGGGCGGGGCTTAGCAGGTAAAATAAAATAATTACAAAAAATATTAAAAAATATATGATACATATTCAGATCAAATGGCTGTTAATTTTGTGATGTACAGAACAATACACATCAAAGACCAACGTGTACTTGCATTTCATAGGTCCTTTAAGCTCTGAACCTGAACCTTCCCCTGATTCTAGTTTCATCTACACCAATGGTCTGCTTTGATCCAACAACCGAAGATGAGATAATGAAAATTATCAAGAGATCTCCGAGTACGTCTTGCAGCCTGGATCCTATTCCTACGTGGTTCTTGAAAGAAAACATCAATCATTTTCTTTCCATCATAACTGAGAAAGTCAACTCCTCACTATCATCTGGTGTTCTTCCGTCGTCAGCCAGATCTGCAGTAATTCGACCACATCTTAAAAGCCATCACTCGACAAAAACTGTCCAACTATAGACCTGTCGCCAATCTGTCTTTTCTCGGGAAGATTATTGAAAAAGTTGCTTGTCGCACATTAATGGATCACATGACTGATAACGACTAGTACGAGCCTTACCAATCTGCGTACAGACCGGTCCACAGCACGGAAACTGATCTAGTGAAGGTGAAAAATGATATAATGTTTGCTCTAGATAAAGGCCATGTAGCATTGCTGTTGTCCCTTGATCTATCGGCGAATCTTGATATCTCGTTTGTCAAGTAGGATAGGAGTTCGTGGCGTAGCACTCCATTGGTTTGAATCGTACCTCGCTGACTGGACCACCAAAGTTGAAATAAATGGAAATTTCTTCTCAATTCAGCACGTGTTCTGTAGGCCTCCCGCAGGGATCTGTTTTTGGGCCCATCGGTTACACCATGTACATTCTGCCTGTTGGAGACATTACTCGTCGTCATGAAGTATTCTACCACACTTATGCTGATGACATTCAACTCTAGCACTGAAGACGCTCTCCTCTTGTGTAGAAGACATCAGCGCATGGATGACCTGTAACAGACTTAAATTGAATTGGTTCTGTTCATAGCCTTCGTTCCTTAGGAAATGTTACTCTTGATTTAAGCTCATCAACTATCTTACCATCTAAATCCGCAAGGAACCTTGGCGCTTACTTTGATTGTAATATGTCTATGTCAGAGCTAGTGAATCAATTGTGTAAGTCGGTTCGGTTCCATCCAAAAAGCATATCACAAATTAGGAAGTACATAACTGAAGATACCTGTCATAGTGCTGTACGCTGTCATATTTTGTCAAGATTAGATTACTGCAACTGCCTTTTAACATCTGTTCCTCAGGTACATTTGAAGAGACTGCAACGTTTACAGAACTGGGCAGCTCGCATTATTTTTAGACTAGATCGACGTCATGACCCAGCCCTCTACTTAAATCTCACAATTGGCTCCCCATAAAAGAAAGAATTCTCTTCAAGATACTATTTTTCGTTTTTAAAGCCTTCCGTGACCAAATGCCTATGTATATTAAGGATTGCATAACATTTCATAACCCATCCCGTCGTAATCTTTGCTCTTCTAGGGACCCATTTCTTCTCACCATCCCCCAAACCCGTAGCAAAGCTGGCGATCGTACATTTACTGTAACTGCTTCCAAAGAATAGAACAATATCCCTTCTTTCATAAAATCAGCTAATTCCACAGACACATTTAAGAAATTTCTGAAAACATATCTCTTCCCGGAATAGTTAAACCCCTTCCATTTCTTTCAAATTTTATGTTTAATAAGTTATTTTTTTTATTCAATGATATGCATGATTAATTTTGTTTTAATGTTATATGTATTGTAGTGGTACGGTGGCGAAAACAGTCTTAATGAACAAACAGAGCAGACATAAATATAAGGTTGAAGTCCAGTCTTTAATAATAATAGCTTTCGTCAAAATATATGTAGAGTTCAAGTTTGGCTGTTTTACAAGTAAAATAATCTCTAAAGGGGCTTTCACACTGGGATTTGCGTAGAGTTGCGTAAATTTGCGTAGGGAGTAAACCAAACTTCGCTGCGTACTCATGAAAAAAACAAATGATGGATCGGCGTAGTCCCTGCGTAGGGTAGCGTAGGGTTGCGTAACTTGTCCACGTACACTTACGTAGGTCAGGCGTTAAGTCTGCGTAGTGTTGCTTACGGTTGCGTACGGATTCTGTGCGCAAGCGAAGATGAAAAAAAAAGAAAAAAGCATTAGGCCTATAGCATTTCCCGCCTTATGAACTTCTCAAGCAACTCTTGCCTGCTGTCCGAAACACTGTACTGCTGTGAAGTAGAATCAAAAGATAATGAGTTGTTTAAGTCCATTCCTCTGGTATCAGAGGAAACATCCAAAGATGGATAAATACTTTTTTGACCAAGCGCCATCAGAAAGTTATCATAGATGACAAGCATCATCTAATCCTCCAGTGACCTCCGGGGTCCCCCAGGACACTGTATTCGGCCCGCTCCCGTTTCTTGCATATATAAACGACTTACCAGATCATGTAGCGTCCAAAGTAAGTCTGTTTGCCGATGATGTAATCTTGTATAGATCCATAATCAACTATACGCAAATGTACGCCAGGTCTACGCAAGTCTACGCGAGTCTACGTCGGTCTATACGCCGCAGTACGCAACACTACGCCATTTCATGCGCAAGTCTCAAAATGTGTTTTGAGAAACCGGGGCATTTTGGGTAGTGTTGCGTAGGAATGGCGTACAGTGGCGTAGTGTTGCGTAGGCTTGCGTATAAACTGCGTTCTCTGGCTCTACGCAGACAGTACGCCAAAAATTAAACATGTTTAATTTCTTGCGTACCTATTTTGCGTTCCTCGGCCCAACACTACGTAAGTCTACGCAACTACGCGGCCTGCAGATTAAGGTTGTATTTAGAAGCACATCCTTCTGACGTAGCTGACAAAACACAAATAATGACCGTGGGCAAACCTAACTTATACCACACCCGAACCTCGCCTTTCCTTGCGACTTTAATTAAAACCCCGAACACATCGGCAGTTTAATATAAATAACCAATATGAGAGTACCTAAATAAAAATACCAAAAAAAGCACGTGCCGAGAGAGCAGAAAGTAGGCGGAGCCTACGCCCCCGAGAGAATGTGACTCTCCGGAAAGAGCATCTTTTGTCCCAAAATAGTACGCGCGTATGGCAAGCCTTATTACTATTTAAAGTGATTTTTTGATATCACGAATTCGAATTTGTGATATCACGAATTGAATTTTTGATATCACAAATTCCCATTGGTTTATCACATTAACCCTATTTTTGATATTAAGAAATCGAATTTGTGATATCACAATTCCAATTTGTGATTTCACAAAATGGCAAAGGAATTCTAGCACTCATGTTGTGCAAAAAATCACTTTGATTTCGAGCATTAGTTTTGTGCAGAAATTCAGCTGTGTATTCGAGCGTTAGTTTAATGCTCGAATTCACTTGGTATTCGAGCTTTAGTTTAATGCTGAAATTCAAGCGTTAGCTTAGTGCTCGAATTCACTTGGCATTCGAGCTTTAGTTTAGTGCAGAATGTAGAATAAGTTTGAATAAAAATAGCAACAGAGTTTTTGCAGCCATATCCTTCACTGGAAACGATTTTAAAATAATTTTCTACGAATTGATACATGTGAATTGATTGGCAACATATCAAGAATTCAATTAATGATATGTTGTCAATTTATATGCATTTTCAATGTTTAGGATACATACTTGTTTTCAATATAAATCTAAGGAATGCAAGTGAAATCATGAATTCTTTTTACGTGATATTTTTAATAAAAACAAATATATATACATTAAACAATGAAAACTCGAAAATATATGAAACAGCTTGGCAGGTTTCATTTAAATTGACCTGTGATTCAATAACCTGTGAATTCGTGATATCATTAGGCTGACAAATTCGATTTTTTGATATCACAAAATCGAATCTGTGATATCATGAATTCGACTTAGTGATATCACAAAATGGAATTTGTGATATCACGAATTCGATTTTGTGATATCACGAATTCGAATTTTTGATATCACAAATTCTCATAGGTTTATCACATCAACCCAATTTGTGATATCAGTAATTCGAATTTGTGATATCTCAAATTCGATTTTGTGATATCACAAATTCGATTTCTTGATATAAAAAATTGGGTTTATGTGATAAACCACTTTGAATTTGTGATATCAAAAATTCAATTTGTGATATCAAAAATCAGAAGAATGAACATCTACATGACCTGTGATTAACTGTAATAGACCGTTTACTAAGTGATTCAAATTTTATGCATACTTTTGAAACAAAGGTTGTTCTTGACAATCTGAAAGTTTGCCAGAGGCTTGCCAGACATAGCAACAAGTAATGTATGCAAACTGGATTCCAAGTATTGTAGTTCATTCATTAATAATAGGTTAATGGAATACCTCGTTACTAGGTCGCCAGGAAAGAAACATCCATAAATTTGAATCAATTAGTAAACAGGTCTATTGATTATCTGAAATATTTATAACATTTGAAAAAGCTCAAGCGAGATAAATTTGCGTCCCACTACAGTATTATTAATTCTATTAATGTTATATTAAGTATTATTGACTTGTAAACGCTGTGATATAGTTGTACTAGGGAGAGCGTACCAAATGCTAGTTATTATATAGATTTATGCCGAACCCCTAATGAATCATGGACCGTATATACAGTGCGTATCAATAAAGAATTATACCCACCTTTGGTAGCTTCTAATTAAATATTCATAACCTCTATGGGGTTAAATTTATTTCATAGTACAGAGTAATTTATACTCTGTCAAATCATATCCCATTCATAACCGTGCTGCAACGGATAACTGAGCAGCAGGCTATTAACAAAAGTATTGTCAAAATGCTCTTGTGCCAAGTTTGGGCTGAAACCAATAATGAATATGTTATTTCACTTGAAAACAATTGCTTAGTCATTTCTATTAATTTTTGTGCATATGAATATAAAAGGTGTTAACGTCAACTTAAACTCAAGAATTAGGCTTATTACAAGCATAATTTATGATATATTCGTTGCCATGCTGACCCAATCTCGGTTTATTCGTATCCCTTATCTAAGGAAAGCTTTTTTATTGAGTCATTCAAAATGGACAAAGTTTATTGGGGAAGCTCTCTGTTTTATGAAAGTATACTATCAATTACTTTGCTAATTCTCAACAAATGTATCCTTCCTCTTATATTTCAGTCTTTAAAGGCAGCACACCTTTGAGGTCATGCGCTATTCGAGGAAAACACCTTATGCACCTTATGCAGGCGAAATAGTGATTTGCAGCAAGTTTTTAGTTATCATGAGACAAGAAGTTAGAAGGCTGTTAAAATGAATTGGGATTATCATATGGATTGAAACAAGGTCATGCAAAAGCTTAAATACACTGGATTTAAGCAATAAAGTATTGAAGCAAGAAAGAGGATTCAACTAAAATATTTTTAGCCTGAAGTAACACATTCGCATCGCTTGACCCACATCTGTGCATCAGCCCAAACTTGGTTCAAGGAGATTTCGGCGACACTTTTTAAAAACGCTGGTGCTCAGTCATCCGTGGCAGAGAAGTCATGATTGAAGTATCATTGGACAGAAAACAAGTTACTCTTTACCTTGAAATAGATTTCACATTGCTTATAGCTTTTTAATTAGAGCCTGTCAAATTTGGGTATACTTTTTTGAAACGCACTGTACAGGGATGTCTCACGTGGCATTAAACAAATTGCAACTTGAATAAAAATGAACTCGGTTCATCGAGTATAATAGTTGATTTCGAGTAATTTGTTACATACCTGCGTGATAAACTGATAAGTGCAGGTCGGAAAGCTCTCCTTTGCGTTTTTTGCGCCCCTCCGAGTGACGCCCGGAAACGCGTCCACTGCCCCCCCCCCCCCCAACAGATACGCAAAGCGATAGAGCGGGGGAGGTGTGGGAGGGGATACCCCCTCCCACATCAGGCACTTTTCAAAAATCTGTCTATAAAACTTGCAATTCAGAGCATCCCAAAATGTTTTTTTTTTATGAAAAGAAGGAATGCACGGATCTACGCCAATGGACGGAACCCTCAATTGAGAATAACAATGCGAGCGAACGAATTTTCTTGATATTTTCGCATTGAAATTATGGAATTTCTTATTTCCTTACTTCTAATCATTAAAGCATGTAGTGATATTTCAAGATCAAACATAATAAGTTTGAATAATTATTAGTTTTAAGTTAATGTATCATAATTCTTATTTATTTATCCAAAAATATTGGGAGGATGATGACACAGGCCACCCCCCCCCCCCCCCCCACCTCAAATTTTGGGGGGATATATATTCCTCTCTCTCTTGATCAGCGAGAGTATTGAATCTAGAGTTTCCATCCGGAAATGAACCGGTGGAATGAACTGGTTTATTCTTTCCAAGAAGAAGAAAGAGGAGACAAATTTCTTAGTTAAAGTTGGACTTAGAGTTTGAAATTGCTTTGTGCAACAGTATAATATTTCCATTTTGCATATATTTGCATAATTAAGGCGTGATATCATGAAACATTGCAAGTTTACAGCTTGGCAACATTCATATTTGAATTCAGCACAAAGGGTTATCCTAGTCAGGGTAACCTTGCTAGTCATAAGGCGCTAGTCATAAGGACCAGTGGCTCATAAGGACCGCTATTCATAACGTGTAATGCCCTATACCTGTAGGGTCGCTATTCATAAAACGAAAAGGGGGTCACTATTCATAAACTGGACCATTATTCATAAAGATTACTATTCATAATCGAAGGATAGGGTCATTACTCATGAGGACCGCTATTCAAAATAAGTCATAAGGGTCACTATACATAATACAGATAGAGGGTTGCTATTCATAATACCAAATCGGGGGGGGGGGGTAATCATAAGGGTCGCTACTCATAATCGAAGAAGAGGGTCGCTATTCATAATAGGAGAAGAGGTCGTTATTCATAAAGGTCAATATTCATAAGGGTTGCTATTCATAATCGAAGAGAGGGTGGTTATTCGTAATCGGAGAGGAGGGTCGCTATTCATAATCGGAGAAGAGGGTCGCTATATATAATCAGAGAAGAGGGTCGCTATTCATAATCGGAGAAGAGGATAGCTATTCATAATCGAAGAAGAGGGTCGCTATTTATAATCAAAGAAGAGGTTTGCTATTCAAAATCGCGGAGGAGGGTCGCTATTCACAATCAAAGAAAAGGGTCGCTATTCATAATTGGAAAAGATGGTCACTATTCATAATAGTGACGCTATTCATAATCGGAGAGGAGGGTCGCTTGTCATAATCGAAGAAGGGGCCCGGGTTGCTATTCATACTCGAAGAAGAGGTTAGGGTTAGGATTATTTGTAAAATATTGGAATATGATTTTCATATTTCAATGAAACACTAAAAAATGAAAGTATTAAATTAGTAAACAAAATGATATTCATAACCGAAGAAGAGGGTCGCTATTCATAATCGAAGATGGTCGCTATTCCTATTAGTAGAAAAGGGTCGTTATTCATGAAGGTCAATATTCATAAGGGTTGCTATTCATAATCGAAGAAGAAGGTCGCTATTCATAATCAAAGAAAAGGGTCGTTATTCATAATCAGAGGGGTGGCTATTCATAATTGCAGAAGAGGGTCGCTATTCATAATTGGAGAAGAGGGTCATTATTCATAATCGAAGAAGAGGGTCGTTATTCATAACCGGAGAGGAGGGTCGCTTGTCATAATCGAAGAAGAGGGTTGCTATTCATACTACAAGAAGAGGTTAGGGTTAGGATTATTTGTAAAATATTGGAATATCATTTTCATATTTCAATGAAACACTAAAAAATGAAAGTATTAAATTAGTAAACAAAATGACAATATTGGATTGAAGACACCCCCACGGCTGTGTCGAAGCACAGATTGTCTTCTCGTCTTCTTATCTCGTCATCTGGTTGGCACTTATAAGCTTCCGTAAGACTCTGTTGAGAACAAGATCAGAGTCTTGGAAGAAACTATTGAAAAACAAGAATCCAACATAATGGACCTGCAGGTCAGAAATGTACGGAAGCTTATAAGTGCCAACCAGATGACGAGATAAGAAGACGAGAAGACAAGTTCAAATGACGGGAAGACGAGTTATTGGAACTCGGCAAGTCGACTTATTCTGGACAAGAAGACAAGAAGACGAGTTGTTAGAACTCGACTGCTATAAGATGAGAAGATAAGATGACGAGTTGTTTCAACTCGGCAAGTCGACTTGTTTACGACAAGACGACGAGATGACGAGTTAATGCAACTTGGCAAGTCGTCTTGTTTGGGACAAGCAGACGAGATGACGAATTGCCAAGTTGCATTAGCTAGCCATCTTGTATTCTTGTCCTAAACAAGTCGACTCGCCGAGTTCAAACAACTCTTCATCTTGGCTTCGTGTCCTAAACAAGTCGACTTGCCGAGTTCCAATAACTCATCATCCCGTCTTCTTGTCCAAAATAAGTCGACTTGCCGAGTTTCAACAACTTGTCTTCTCGTCTTCTTGTCCAGATAAGCCGACTTGCCGAGTTCCAACAACTCGCCTTATCATCATCTATTTTGTCTTTTCGTCTTCTTATCTCGTCTTCTCGTCATTTAAACTGTCTTCCCATCTTCTTATCTCGTCATCTGGTTGGCACTTATAAGCTTCCGTAGAAATGCTACCAAAGTGAGGGAAATAGAAGACCTGAAAAAGAAGGTATACCAGCACACCGATCGGCTGAAAGGAGTTAGTCAGAACATCAATGACAAGACCAATACTCGCGTCGTAATTGTTTCCGTTTCTTGGGCTGACCAGAGAGAAAAGGTGAAAGCATAGATAGCATCGTAATGAAGATAGTCAATGTCATCCTCAAAGTCGACCTAAACGTTGAGGACATCTAAAGAAGCCACAGAGTTGGTATGCCTATATCTAAATCAGAGCGTGGTCCATTTCAGTCCTAGGAGCGTTCATAAAAAAATTTACAATATCTCTGATTTTTTTGTCTACTCTAAATAACAGTTTTTTAGTAACTGCTATATCAAAAACCTGGATATCTGGCTCACCAGTAATTCCATTTTATTTAGATGGATATAATTTTGTTAATTTTGATAGACTGTCTGGTAGAGGCGGAGGTGTTGGCTTTTCATTAAAAATGATATACATTTCAATATAAGAAACAATATTTCTCACTCCGTAGAAAGAGAAACCACTAATACTTATTGGTTGATTTATTTAGACCTGGCAGAGATAAGTTGAAGGTTGTTGGGGGTTTTTTTACAGAAAGCCTAACACAGATATTAAATCATTTATATTTTTTTTTATTATGAAACACTTAATAAACTAAGAATTAATTATGACAGGCCAGTTTAATATCGACCTGTTGAAATTATATGATGAAAATTAGATTAATTCATTTGGTCTCACTCCTGTCATTAGTCATCCAGCTCGTATCATTATGAATACTGCATCTCCCTTTGATAATATGTTTATGAATTTATTCGAGACAGATATTGAAAGTGAGAATTTCTCAGTTGATGTAACAGACCATTTACCTGTATTTCTTGTGTTAAAAAAGTCTAATTTATTACCATAGAGACAGCAGGAGCCAATTAATTTTAGACGTGTAATAACGATTGATGGTCTACATAATTTACAAAAGGATCTGTATAATACTGGTCATCATTTTTTTCTTGTAATAATGTGAATACTGCATATAATTTGTGTTTAAGTTTACTATTTTGTATGATAATAATTTGCCACTGAGTACTTGTAAAAGAAAGAACATTGTGTATACGTAAACCTTGGATTACCCAAGGACTCTTACGATACACGAGAAGGAAAAATTTGTATAAGAAAGTCCTTCGTAATCGATCACCTTTAAATGAAGCAAAATATTAAAAAACCCAGGATTTAGGTTAATAATATATTAAGTAATGTTAACAAGATTTTTTTTTTGTGACAAACTGACTAAAACGCAAAACGATAGCAAGAGTACTTGGTCTGTCATAAACAGATTACTTTGTAAACCAAATCTTAGTTTACCGCAGTATATTTTATGTAATGAAAATGAAATAGATAACCCACAGTCTATAGCTAATGAATTGAATTCGTATTTGAAGAGCTTACTTGCAAAAGGCCCTAAATGTTTTTTGTTTTATCATATGGCACTTTTTATATGCCTTTATAGACATTCACCATGTGCATCAAACTGGCTATATTTCAACTTCTAAAAGTTTCAGGAAGTTTGTTAAAAAATGAGATGAAAATTATGTTTTCTTTCAAAAGGCCCTAAATCCAAAACACTTTTCTTGCAAAAAGCCCTATATCCATTCATCTATCCTGCATTCTGATTGGCTAAGAGAATAGATTTGTTGGATTGAATGACCAATCAGCCGCCTCCACACAACCATCTATCCAGAGACTCTGTTTGAGAATCTTTCCAGCTTTTTGACATTTTTTATGGGAAATAAAATTTCTTGCAAAAGTGTTCAGGTTTAGTTGAAAAAGTAAAATCGCATTGAATGTTATTCTTACATGAACTTGCTTGCTTCTAATTTCAGGTTTATGGGAAATAAAATTTCATGCAAAAGTGTTCAGGTTTAGTTGAAAAAGTAAAATCGCATTGAATGTTATTCTTACATGAACTTGCTTGCTTCTAATTTCACTGAAGTTCATTCTTATTTGATGTACATGAGTACGATGGTGTGATGCTGTTAACTAATGACATGAATAATACAGCCATGACAAAGATGATGGTGATAATGCTACTGTTAATGATGGTGATGTTGATGATGACAGTGATAAATGTGATGATGGTAGAAATGGTGATAGAGATCATGATAATAGTGGTGGCAATGATAATGGCGATAAAGGTATTTACGATCACCATAATGACGATGATGATGGTTATTATGGTGATGATAATGGCAATAATGATGATAACAACAATGATGATGTTGGTTATGATGTTGATGCTGATTTAATTCATGTGTATGATGGTGTGATGCTGAATGTTCTGATGATGGTAACGGTGTAATGACGATGGCAATTGTACGGGTGATAATGATGGTATTGGTTACGTGATGTGATGTTGATTATGATGATGCATTCTACTCTGGATACAGTAGATATTGTTTTTATCTTGAGCAAATCTGTTTTATTAAGGGCAGATAATGACTGGCTACTGTAAAAAATACAATTTATATTTGGAATCGCTGCTATATCAGGCAAGGTTTATCTTTGCAAAGCAAATATTTAATGCAGTTATCTAGAGCAAGTCTGCTTTATTTTTAAGTTAGATGATGATTTTCGATAAGTCACCCCAATTATCTTTCGAAGTTTAAATTTTGATTGATTTTATAATGTTGCTATATCAGGCAAGGTTTATTATAACCCATTGAACACTTTAGGCATATGGAGCAGCACAAGAGGCTAGGGGAACAAGGGCGGTGGATTTTGGGTTCAAAAGAAAGATTTTTAATGTGTAAATTACTATTATCATTCAAGACTTTTCATGCAAAAGGCCCTAAATCCAAAAAACTAATAAATATAAAAAATCATATAAAATGTTTGACGGCCGCATGATGTTTTTAATTGTGATTATTGTTACCTGTAGTGATGACTCTTAAATATACATGAAAATCTTCTTGAAAGAAATCATAGAACTGTGTGAAACAAAAAATCTCAATTTACTAAGAACTAGGTAAAGTGGATTTAGGGCCTTTTGCAAGAAAACTCTTCATTTTATAAAGTGTTGAACCAGTATTCTTAGCTTTTGCTGAGGATATAACAAATGATAATAAATTTAGAGGATATTTAAGCGAATCATTTACTAAGTCATTGTTTTTAAACCAATCACGGAAACTGAAATCTTAAAATAACCAAATCACTCACGAAAAGTAATTCATTTGGATTCGATTTAGTATTATCATCGTAAAGAAAATTATATATCCATTGTAAAACCTCTGTGTTATATATTCATTCTGTCTATAATATCGGGAAATATTCCAAACAAACTAAAATTGCTAAAATTGTACCAATTTTTAAGAAAGATGACCCTCACTTTTGCAAAAATTATAGATCAATATCAATAAAAAATGAAATTTGTTAATAATTTGTCATGGAACATTGAAAACAGACAGATCTCTGGAGTCGCTTTCATAGACCTTCGTAAAGCATTGGACACAGTTGATCACAATCTTTGATTAGAAAAGTTATCTGCTATTGGATGTTCACATGAATGTGTAAATTGGTTCAGATCTTATTTAACAGGTCGTGAAAAGTCTGTTCATTTTAAAGGTGAAAAATCTAATCCATTAACTGTATTGATGGGCGTACCACATGGGTCTATTTTGGGTCCGTTATTATTTTCCATTTATGTAAAAACTTACCAAATTGTATATCTGATGGTTATGTTGATATGTATGCAGACGATACCACTTTAACTGTGAGTTGAAGTAGCGTAGCTGAATTTGAAGAAAAACTTTCTTGGAAGAATTAATGGTATGGATTAATCAAAACCGCCTGGTACTAAACACGGAGAAGACATGCGTGATGGTCATAGCTTCACGTGCTAATTTAAACAAAATAGCATCCTTCAATGTTTCTATAAATGGAAAGGTATTGAAAAGAGTTAATATCGCCAAATGTCTTGGTATATTAACTGATGAAGAATTGAATTGGTCCAAACACGTTACCAAAGTAACAAAAGGTAACGCAGAGAAATGGCAGTATAATAAAACGAGCGAAGGATTATTTACCATTAACATCTTTAAAGATGCTGTATAATGCACTCGTGTTGCCTCACTTTGATTATTGTTTCTCTGTGTGGTCAAATCGATATTAGGAACAAGCGTATAAGCTTCAGAAAGTTCAAAAACGAGCTGCTATAATAATTTCAAACAAAAGTTATGAGACTCCATCAAGTGAATTAATTAGCAATCTGAAATGGATGCCAACTGAGAAACGATTTGAATTTCAGCGGGTTACTATGATCTTCAAGTGTACACACAATTTGGCACCATCCTATTTACAAGGAAGTTTAGTTAAAGTAAGTGACATTCATCAGTATCATACGAGGCAGGCAGATGAAGGTTTACTTTCTGTGCCAAAGTATAAAACAGAATGCTTTAAACATAGCCCCCTCGTATCTTCAATTATAGCATGGAATCAGTTGGACAGATCACTAAAAATGGCAAGCTCTGTGAACACATTTAAATATATGTTCAAAAGATCTTGCAATATCTGTTCGCAATAAGAAAACAAACGATTGGTTTGATTCGTTTACATAACAGCATGGTAAATGAGTCATATTCATTCTTATTGCTAGAAAATTTCACTTAATGCTATTTTATATTTGTCTTCATCAGAAATATGTCATTTTTTGTTGCCCTGATTTGCAAAATATGTTTGATGATTTGTTTCTTTGCCCAAAAATGTACGATGACATAATGCTTTTCAAAATGTATGAATGAATTCATAATCATTTGTAATCAATAATAGATAATTTGTATTTTATTGTTCCATAAAAGACACTGTACATTCGATCGCTATACTATATTACATGCAATCATTGTGTAATCTTTGAATAAGTATACTACCCTATAATATGTTTGGTAAATATTTATATAACAGTTTGTTTCTATACTGAGCTAAAGTAGTCTTTATACTTCTTGTATGTACTTTCAAAACTATACAATGCCATTTCAAAATAACTCATATATAAATGGTTATTTTTCGACAGATTTTAGAAAATATCACCGTCTATACATTATGAATTCAGATGATAGGAATGTGCAACAATTTCAGCATTGTCGTAAAAACCAATGTTGATTACGAGGATATAATATCAAATATATGTTTGTCACATACAAATGTTTGTACATTTTTTGTAGATTTCTCGAATATGTAACGTCACGACAGGTACGTCACCAACGAATGTGTTTTGTCGGGTTTTCTATTACGTTAATATATAAACGATAAACATCATTGAATTCGAGAATGTTGGCCGAGAAATGGTTCATCAGAAATGGTAATAAATGTCCTACAAGTTATGTACACAACAATGGGTAAAATAATATATGATTAATGAAGTGCGGACATTTGAAAAGTAAGCATTGATCACATTTTGGTGAAATTTGGACGAGAGCTGAACCCCTTGGCACAGTATGAATAAATATTTAACAAGCGGAATTATGTATCCCCTCTTATTCATACAAAAATATAGCTTTTAAATGCAATAGGTAAGAATGAACTGAAATAATTTTTGTTAGGACTATATCACTTCAAGTTCAAAAGTTTTAACCTTGGTTTTACTCATCAAATCGTAAGAAATTGCTGACTATTGGCAAAGTGTTACACAGTTGATCAGCAAAATTGTCAACTAGTGTCTTTCGTTGTTTGATACGTTACAACGAATACATTTTCGTATTTCAAATTTATTTATAACCAAGTGGCATAACTCATTCCAGTACGATGGCATTCTTGATTATGATGGTCATACATATCATCAAAGAAAATTAGCATACATCGCCGACGTTAGGTCGAATACAAAAAAGATTTGTCTTTTCCTTTTAAACCAGAAAATATAATTCAGAATTTACCGAAATTGTAAATATTTAAGTTTCTCTTTCCTTAATTCAATTGATATATACACTTAATAAATACTGTTTTACAAATACATTAAAGTATCAAGAAACTATTAATATTCTGGCAGCCGTATAGCATCGTATTTGGCCTGCGAGATTGTCTTTGTTCACTCCTATTGTGAGGCACTCTTATATGCACAACCAGCGCTGTAACTATGATTATTTTTTTCTTCAGAATCCAGGTGTATGTTTGATTAAATACCTTGCTTATAACATGTTTTTGGATTCTCACGGTAAAAAGGGGTCCCCTCAATTCAGACAATAACCATAACTAAATTTGAGTGAAGTTTCAGTTTTTTATTTTTCACCCCTTGTTTTAAGCACATTTTTTTCTGCGCTATTACAAGCGCAAAACAAACATCAATATTCAGAAGAGAGTTGCTAAACTGGTGTAACTAGGTTTCAGTGAGTCCAATAACAGGGCGATTTTCTAGATTAAAATGTTCAATAAGTGGATGAAGTTGATCAAATTTTTTGTTCAGACTCCTAAGGTTTAAATGTAAAAGGAAAATGTTATCAGTTATGTCGTTTAATAAATTGGTTTTGAATTGGTTCACAATAAAGTATTTGGAAGATGTGTAATGTTGCCCTTCATCATTTTCATCAAAGTTAAGAATCAACTCCTCCGAGTTCGTATTTAATTCACTAGTAATGCAAGTGTAGTATTCCTGAATTTTTATGTGTCTGGTGCTTCGCCTGTCGGTATGGAATCGGAAGAAAAATTCATCATCATCTATAGTGCTAAAGGGAAATTCCGTGGCTAACGCCATTTCGACATGGTAAAGAATCCCGTTGCTTCATGAATGTTTTTGGTATTCAAAATAGTAAGGATACAAATGAGCGAGGCAGTTAATGACCCAGAATGATTGAATGAGAGAGGAATAGGCTGAGAATTGTGTGTATGTGGTGCAATATGGATACATAAAGAGTAAAGAGTAAAGAGTAAAGATTGGAAGAGAATTAAAAGAAAACATAAACTTAGAAAAAAGGATGAAGGGAACATTAACAAGAATTAAGAACATCAAGATATTGTACGGAAGTGTGACATTAAGATGGGGACACAGAATCGTTGACTAAGTAATAAATACTAAATGCTAAATACTACTATAATAGTACACAACTTTGGTTTGGGTAAATGAAAAGGAAAAGGAAAAGAAAAATAGATGGCTTGGCGAATTTTTGGCCTTTATCTTCCACGTTACTAAAAATTGAGGAAGTGAAAATTTGCATAAAATTAAAAAAACTGCCATTGAAGAAGCATTTCATACCCATGTGTGCGCTCTCTTGGTCGTCCCGGGAAGCAGGTCACTCCCTTCTTCGGGTGCTGATTAGATGATGTTTGGCCTGAAGTGTGATAATGTGGACAATTTATTGCCTTAAATCAGCCTTCATCTCCTTCAATTGATGAAAAATGAGAAAAGAGAACAATCTGCACTTTACGATATCACAAAATGCGAACCAAACATCACGGCAAAGGCGTATTTATACAAGTTTTAAATTGCAGTTTCACTTTTGGATTATTTGTTTGAAAACGGCCTTTTTATGTTGCCACACAAAACGTAGAACACCCAAACTATGAGAAAGAATGGACTCGTAGAAACAAGGTAAATTTGTTAATTGGTTAGAAGTGCTGTTAATCGTGGAAATTAACCAGTTAAATGGTTTCTTAAAAAAGTAAGATTTCTAAGGTTGGCCTATCTTAGTTTGACTTCTGTAACTGGTTGCGTAGAATCCTGGCCTTTTTATGAATTAATCATGAAATATCGGTGTGTTTACACTGATCCCACGACCGATCTGTCACTATGAACATGACGAACAAAGAAGCGGACAATTTATGCTGCTCCTCATTGTACCCTTCACAATTGCACTGGTTAACAAAAGAACATCCATTCACTGCTATCCTGTAAAAATATGTAGAACAGGTGTCACATAATAGCAGTGAAGGGATGTCCTTTTGACTACTAGAGCTATTGTGTAGGGTACAATGAGGAGCTGCATTGTCCGCTCTCTTTGTCACCGTGTTCATAGTGTGTGTGCGCGCACGTGTATATGGCTAGGCTGATGACATTCAGGCTACGTGCAGATGCAGTAAATTGCGCGAAACTCATTGACATGAACACATATGAATCACAAGAAAGTTCAGCAAATACAATCTCTTGAAAAATGTAAACATGTAAGATAAATAGATTATGGTTCCTAAACGAAACATACCATGCGCTCTATTTTGACGGTCCATGAAGACATTTTGTATACATTGTTTGTTGCAGCACCACCCCACCAGCACACCAGTGGCTTGCCTTATCAGTTGAAGGTGCAGGTAAACATTCCAATATATTTATAACGAACAGAACAGGCGGACATTTGCCGACAAACTAATATGCGCCTCTTAAATCCCAAAGTATCAATTATAAGGTCAATTTCTCCGCCCCTTCTTTGGTCACGCTAATGATTATAGTACCACAGTCTTTAATTTGCTGGCTGCTTGTAGAATATTTGTGCAACGAATTTATCTTATTTCATATTTATGACTATGGTGTTTTTGCAAGCTTATGAATCTCGTGTCACTGATATTTGTGTAAATTCAAGGCTACCGATAAAGGTTCAATAAAGGTTGATATTAGATATAAGATAAGATAATAGTATCACAATCCATTTATTGTTTTAAAGAAGATAAATGTCCATTAACTTAAGGCTATCGGAGGGCCTGTCCTTGAATAGCAAAACGCTGAAAGTTTTGACAATTTTCTGCCCACATTGATCTACTATAAAAGATAATGAGGATCAATATATGTTTATGGAGTGGAAGAGCTTGCACCTGTACTAAACACCGCAGAGAACCACAATCTGGATTACAATCTGGGTACTTTTCCTAGAGGGTGGTTGTCCTAGGGGATAGTTTTCCAGGGGGTGGTTGTACGGGGGTAGTTGTCCTAGAGGGTGGTTGTCCTGTGGGTAGTTGTCCTAGAGGGCAGTTGTCCTAGGGGTAGTTGTCTGGGGGTGGTTGTCCTAGGGAGTAGTTGTCTGGGGGTAGTTGTCCAGGGGGTTGATGTCCAGGGGGTAGTTGATGATTTCTCGGACTAAATGTTGCGCAAACAGACCTTTCAAACATAAATAATGCAGAAACTCGATAAGCAATATATGACTTGAAAGAAGTCAGAGGACATTTACTAATGAATTTTATCTTTAAATGTTTAACAAACAATGTACATGTACATAATTATAATTATTCTTATATGTACTACTGTTTACAAATCATGTGAATACAGAGCTAAATTGGATGCAATAGTTAGGAACATGAATACCGTATGGCGAAATTGAATGCTCTATCTTCAGTCACGTGTTTTTCCGTGCTAATTTGAATGCACTATGGCGAATTTGAATGATACTTTTACACTTTTGCTTGCTCTATGGCAAATCTGACTGCCCATTACGAAATTTTGGCTGCCCTGTGGCGATTTTGAATGACTAGTTTGAATTTTTGAATGACCTATAACGAAATTGAATGAACTATTTTTACTCTTGCATGCACTAAGTGCGAAATAGACCTGTTTACTAAGTGATTCAAATTTTATGCATACTTTTGAAACAAAGGTTGTTCTTGACAATCTGAAAGCTTGCCAGAGGCTTGTCAGACATAGCAACAAGTAATGTATGCAAACTGGATTCAAAGTATTGTAGTTCATTCATTAATAACAGGTTAATGGATACCTCGTTACTAGGTCCCCAGGAAAGAAACATCCATGAATTTGAATCACTTAGTGAACAGGTCTATTGGACGGGAAAACCTATAATTATTCTAATGTATACATGTATCTTAAAAGCATTCGCTTGGATCCAGCTAAGACACGCGGCTTGTCTTTGTTCAAAATCACCTGCCCCCGACAAAGGAATTAATTAATAAGGGTGAAGATTTGTCAATCTGTCTGTCAATTGAATCTGGTGTCGCCGAAATCACTGACCCGTCTCCGTCGTCTAGTGGTTAAGGCATTGACGTTCTAAGCCAACGACCTGGGTTCGATTCCCGGCGGAGACCTTTTTTTTAGCCTTTGCCAAAATTTCAAATAGGAGGGGGGGGGGGGGACACCATATGGATATCTATGCAGTTGAAGCATATAAGAGAATGAGGTTATTAATATAATGAATATTCATCTTCTGATTAATTTTTGGTATTTGAATAATTTTCTTACAGATGCAAAAGAGTCATGCCCAAACAATCATGAAGATAATATGGATATATATTTAGAATACAGCGTCAACATTAAGCTGTAACTCTTCGGCTGTATATATTGTTTTAACAGTAGTCAGCCAGCTGGGTCCCGGGACTTCCGGGAATTCTGGAAATTCCGAGTTAGATCTTCTCGGACAGATCTTCCAGGGCAGATCGTCTTACCTCTGAGACTACACCCTTCGTCTACTAGACAAGCTACATTTACAACCCAATTCAACATTATAATTCGAGCAAGCTTTCGGAACAGGCGACACAACCCTTGAACACCGATGGACATTCTCGGGTCTTCGTGCATCGTCTAGATGAGACATCACAAGAGCACAGGAATACATAATGTAAGGAGATTCCATACGGGTTGAGGACAGTCGCGGACATTTAATTTATTTCATTTAATTTTTAAATACTGCACGTGCTAAACAATATGATTTTCTAGATTTTCCCAGGAGTAATAGTTTGATTATTTGAGCTCATTTTTTCACTTTTGGGGTATTTGCAGTATAGTGCTTTACCAAAAGAGGGTAATGTTGTATCTTACTTAAAAGAGTGATTATATATTTTGGGGGGATAAACTCTTTACAGTTATATTTGAATGTTTAATACTTTGAATTATCACAAGAATATTTATATGACAGAATGAATGGATCATTTACATTTGAATATATATATAGTTTTTGCATATGACTTGATTATACTCTTTGAATTGTCATGTGAAATTTTTCTGAATATATTGGTCAATTAAGAAAAGATGAAATAACATTTAATATTTTCAAGATTTTAATATATACCAAGGCATTGATTCTGAGTAATTATGTTTGTGTAAATTCTTAGCCAACCTATCTATATTTAGACAGAACATTATCTATCGCCAGACATTGCAAAAACAGTGCATAGATCTGACAATGTATGTGTGTGTGTATATATATATATCTATATTAGATAGTACATTTGTGATAATTTGGCTAGTTTACTGCAGTTAATTTAAGAATATTTTTTGTACACAAATCCCCCCCTCCCCATATCATTAACCAAAAAAAAATGACTTTTCAGATGTTCAAGACCTTTGTCAGTTTGTTTCTTTATATTTTGTTTATTTTGTTTATATATTTTTTTATATATTGAGAGATATTGGGGATAATTTTAGCTGCACAGTTAATTCATGAATGAGTAATATCAAAATAAAAAAGCACTCCACAAAATAATTAAGAAAAGATGACTTTTTAGATGTTTAAGGCTTTTGTGAGACTAAGTTTGTTTCTTGTTATTTTTTTTTTCTTTTCTTTCGATCTTTATAATATTGAGAAATTGCTTGTTGTCGCTAACTTGGGGTAGTTTACTGCACATTCATTTTAATCATGAGGGCAAGAATTATAACAATTATAAAGTTTATGTAGACGTTGTTTTTAGTTGTAGTGTCGATTCCTGCATGTACTAAACAGCTTGAGCAAACCTCATCAAGTAGTGATCACGCTTCCGAGTGAGTGTATGGCCTCTACGCACTGCCCAAAGTCACTCCGCAGTAAAAAAAAACGGCACATCAAATTAAGAAAAAAAATGTAGTGAATCGACCACACATACCACATTCCATGTATTTAGCGCATTCGCTGACTTCACCACCCAAACATTCACATACAGCATTGAGTGCAAATGTTAACGGGTTGTTTGACAGGGGTTTGGGAATTCTTTATTGAGTTATGTATTATAAGCGACCACGTGTGAGTTTGCAGAGTTCCTTTAGCGTTGCGGAGACAAGCTTAATATCCGATAACTTTTTGATAAAATATAAATATATATATACAGTATATATATATATATATATATACAAATTATGTATAACAATGCGCCCTCCCGGCTATTACCATAATGGCTTTATGGCAACACAAGGAATTGGGACCCTTATATATATATATATATATATATATACACATATATACATCGACATGGTACGTTAGCAGGGTGTAAATTGCCAAAGCTTTCTTTTATTATCAGTTGATAAAATTAGTGATTTGATTCGTTTAGAAATTGATGACGTCAGAAGGGAGGATCTTCTTGTGAATTTTTTAATTTGTCACTAGGAGGCGCTCTAATTTTAGCTGCATGATGTACACGTGTGTTGATACCCCTTCATTCTAAAGACTCGCCGTTATTTGTTAAATTTTGTGATGAACCCAATGTTGTAAGTAAACGAATATGAGTTATTATTGTAATTTAAGGTTTCATTTATCATATGTATTGATTAGGATGATTATGCTGATTTCATACATGAGTATTATGAGTTTGTAATTTACAGTTCGAAGAATGGATTGTGGGTTCGTAATTGCTATACATGTATCTGTACAACGAAGCTTGTGCATGTGTGCAGTTGTCCACATAAAATAATGTACACGTTAATGTGAATCAAAATGTAAACCAACAATTTTATGAATTCAGACAGTGTATGAAAGAAACGTGAATTTTAATTTTAGTAAGGACTTATAAGCCAGGCTTTATGCTGGGCATGTGAGTTTTTTGTATTTGGATGAGATTGAGGCCAATAAGGATAGGTCATTGTTAGAGTGCACTCGGTGCATAACGGTTTTGTTATTTAATTGTTTATTGCCAAATCGAAGAACGGTTGACCTGTTAAAATAATTTCATTTATTTACTTGTGCCTTCATGAAATCACAAGTAAATCTGAGTTTTAAGAATTTATTAAGAATATATGTAGAACAAAGAATGAAACCAGAAAGCTCATTATATGCATATATGCAAAGGCATTTATTACGAAACAAATTTATTTTAAAGAGGTTAAAGGGACACTAGAAAATAAATGCTGATATTTGTCCAGTACAGAAGAATATTTTTGTTTATACCTGCATTAATTTATACATTTATTTTATCTGACATGTTGAAAATTACAGTGTATATATATAAGATTATTTATGATTATTTATTATTAAATTGCAGGTTGAACCTTGCCAACAGATACACTACAGAATGCATGGTCTCACAACACTGGTGGTCATGGTGGTCTTTAGAAATTAGATTACGTAACGTCACTTACACAGGGCATGGAACAACGCGGTTGATTCCGTCATAATAGCGCCCCCTACATTAGCAGGTCATTTCGTACATTAAAGCTTGGCTAAATTAGAGAGAAAATGGGTGCTCTTTCAATGTATTTTTGCCTTCTAATCACGAATCTGGCAATCGATTGTCCAAATTATGTCTCGTTTTGGCGAAAAGGGGGGAAAAGTAAAGGTTTTGGGACGGTTCCTTAAAACTCGTGAGCTGATTGGCTAATTGACGTCACCCCCCAGTGACGTATGAAGAGTAAGAGGCACAAGATCTGCAGGCTGCAGCATATAACATTGTACACACAATGCTGTATTTGACCCCTCTGTTCAACGGACAAATTATGGAAAAGGGAAATTAATCAATATAATCTTAGGAGTGAATAATCATTATCGATATATTTTCAACAAGATCAGCAAACATTTTTGCCCAAATATACAGCTCTTGTTTTGTTTATTAACTTTTTTTAAACAATGTTCTCATCCATCTGAGCTTGCCGAACGAAAGTTTTGCATTGGTCTTAAACGCGTGCACAGCCGTTTTATGCGTCTGTATGTACAATGTACTACACATCTTTAGTACGGCAGTTGCTATATGTTCCCCTCGTACTTAACGACTGGTGAACGCTTTTGTTTGTTTATTTCACTCTCGGTTTTTTTTTTCCTTCGCTTTACACAAAGTACGGTAGTACCGACTTAGATTTTGGCTGAATTCTAGTAACTTATGCAGAGAAATGAAAGTGACCGCGATTCCGAGTTGGAAGACTTGTTTGAGCCATGCAGATACGAACTCTGATTTATCATATCCCGAAGGCAAAGAAGCTCCAGTGGCAGGGGGATTCGGCCTTATTATATGTTTGAACCCCTCGAAGAATAAGCGCCGGGTCCTGGTGAAGGGGCCGTGGGTGAAGTATCTCCAGGGAGCTCCAACGCGTTGGAGCTCCCTGGAGTTACGGGTGAAAATTCTGTCTCTCGATCGTTAGCTCTTCACTTCTAACGAAGTTCGCTAACGAACAAGAGACAGAATTTTCGGTCTACGGGTGAAGCTGCTGCAGCTGCTGTCGTTTAAAAACAGATTGGAAGACCTGACTCCAAGTCTGATCATTGGAATAGCTTAATCTTTTAGCTAGCTTATCCTTTTCTTCATGCCAAATTCGGAATGCAGGCCAGGATCCTCAAAATCATCTTCGGCAAAGTGATCACTGCAGATTGGCGCTCGGCACCGTACCGGGCTGGGCCTGCCAGTCCTGCGGGCATGCACGGTATACAGGTGGGAAGAATATTTTCGAGAAAAAATAAGGGGTTTGAGTGTGTTTTAGACTTTATAAAACATAATTTCCCCATGGTTTATAAAGATGTTTCAAAAATTGAGGTTTTCTTGACCAGAACGCCGATCTCCGACCATTCAGTTTCCACATGCTATTCTCATTGAGCTCTGATTGGTTAAGCTACACTGAACACTCAGCGTTCTGACCAAGAAAACCTAATTTTTTCAATATTAGATCTAATTGTATCTTTTAAACAGCAGGGAAAATTAAGTTGGTATATGTCTAAAACACACTCGAACCATTTATATTTGCTAGAATATTTCTCTAATGGGAGAAATTTAAGGATTTGGGTTGTTGTTTCTGTAACCCGGTACACGATATAGCATCCAGTTATATAGCTCCGCAAATGATATTTCACATCCTCTCGGCCCGGAGCTCTTATTAGGTATATAGTGGCAAGGAAATACGGTAGATCAAATCAACAAATAATAATACATACATACAGAGTTCTTGTACATGCATGACATGTATACCACATTATTCCATTGTTATATAATGTCACGATACGCTTATTCCAAATCCACCCATGTTGCACTAGCTTTGCTTATAATATAGATCAGAATCACTCCCACATTCATAAGGCCTAATTAGATCAAATTAGATCTAAACACACTGCTCAAAAGCATACACAGTTTTACACAAAAAAGATCACTCCATAACGACTGGTATGTACCTTTTTGTCAAAGACCGATTCATGCTGGTACATTTCATTGTTTGCACTTCTTTCTCACACAGCTCATAAAGCTGTGCCCAGAGGAAACAAGCCTACACTCTATACCGCCCTTGTCTGTGCATGGGGAGTGAGACAGGGTAGCACCACACCACGAATAGTGGTCATATTGACCACTACGAAGACAACATGCAAAAATAGTTGGTATTTTCTGTCGCGTGTAGTAAAGGTATGGGGGGAAAAATAAGATAAATATTTTAAATACTATAAATTCAACTCACCAATGTTGGAAAAGATATTTACAAAAATGAAATCCGTAATTACCGTTGATTCTCGCGAAACGAGCTATCGGAGTCATTGTGTACATTTCCTGGTCGCCGCGGGCGCTGACATCTCCCCAAAAGAGTTTTGTCCTCAAAAATTCGGTCCCTATGGCGTACACGGAAAAGTTCCGATTTTCTGTGTGCGCGATCGTAAAGATCGATGTGCCCCTTGCGATCCCGAGTTTCTTCGTGGACAAAAAATATATTGGCCGATTTTAGTCTAAGAAATCGGCAGTTTGTAAACAACACGCGATCGCGAAACAAATCGGCGGGGATTTCTCCGGTTTTGGACAAGATTTTGACTTTGGATTTTGCTGTAAATATCAAAAGTTCTTCCTAACGGCCATTTGAGGTAGGAGTGAGATTTTTAAGGGCTGAATTTGAAAGCAAATATTTATCTTATTTCCCCCCCCCCCCATACCTTTAGTACATGCGACAGAAAATACCAACTATTTTACAATAATGTACCCGTGAGTGACTACAATCGTAACACTGACATTGTAAATACCGTCTATACTTTAAATCTTGCAATCGTAAGTTAGAACTTCTGGTAAAAATATCAAGTTTCTTAAAACAACAAAGTGCAGAGGAATCTACAGCAGAAAATAGTATTAATTTGGAAATTACATGTATACATGTTCATGTATATCAAACACAGCGAGATGAGCAGGTGGGACTAAGCTGCTTCAGACAACCAATTCTGCCTCTCTTCAGCTCTTGATATGATCCATGTTTCACACCTCATAGTTGCACTGAGCGGATTAGTGGGATTGATTTTGTTAAGGTAATATATATATTAAGTAAATATAAATATGATTTCTTACCTCTGTTTCAAATTCATCTGGAATTATCAAAGATTCTTAGACCTATATTGCGAAGTTCATCTCAATTCCTTAACCACCAAATTTTAAAGCGTGCTTGTCCAGTACACTCACGCTCCTGTAGTGCCCCTGGCCCTAGCTAGATAGCCAAATCACACCCCGCACGTACCGTGCGGGATAGTTCGCTCTGAGCGGCCGCGGACGTCCAGGTTCGCGGCCATATTCGCAGTTGAACTGGTGAAACTTGTCTGATATGCACGCAAAAATATGCTCTTGAAACTACATGAAATTCATGCTACAAATACATGCTACAAAACGCTGTCAGCCCTTCACCTTCAACCTCTGCCTTCGCTTCGGGGAGCGCTCCCGTCAACGAGTATCGGAGGTATTTTTAGTGTAATTGTAGTGTAATTGTAGTGCCATTTAAGATTTATAATAGTAGTTATTTAAGACCTTAATGGAAATTAACCTCAGCGTATGAATTAGCTTATTTTGAATGGTGTAGTATATGCCTCTTATTTGATACATGCAATTTCATGTAAAAACACAGGATATAGATATAAATCACTATTTTCCAGCCAAGTTATCGTCTGCTAGCAATAATAAGGGGCTGCCATTACTTTATGTGTACACGAACATATTTTTCATCCCAAGTAAAATTTCCTTCATCGTTAACTTGTAATTGATTTTTAGAGGACAAATATATATTAGATAAAGTCACATATTCTGAAATGTAAGTTTAGTTTTATATATTTTTTAAAAGGTCTTAATTTGTTCATAAAAAATATACTTCATAAAAAATATACGTCAAGGACGGAGAATTGACGTCAAGGACGGAGACAATCGTAACAATACCAAAACAAAGCGAGGAATCTGCTTTACAGGATGGCTATTAGAACTCATGGGTCGTCAATTATCTAGGCCCATGGCCAATAACAATCGTAATACAATCAGAACAAAGCGACGTATCTGTTGTAAAGGTAGGCTATTATCAATGCATATGGTACCTAATGATCCGTGTCATGCACAAAATGGCAGCCTCCATGGAAAGACGTAGCAGACAATAGGTGCATCTAGAATATCACGTGGGGTTACTTGTCCTTTAATAATCGTAGATATTTCTTGGCCGCGCACTACAATTGGCGTAGTCGCTTTTCGTAATTTGCGTTGGGTTTTCATAGTTATATTTTTAGATTTCATTTTTATTTTTTATCGCACACACGTGCGAGCCGCCATCTTGTTTACATAGGCTCATGTGTTGTAGCAATTTTTAATTTTCGAAAGTTTATTTGTAGGGTTTTCTAAGCTTATTTTTTTCATTTAGTGCCAATATATCATTGTAGAACACGTTTTTTAAGACTCGTTGGGTATTTTCATGATTGTATTTTAATTTTTAGTGCGATTTCGATGTTCAGTTTTTTAGGCATAGCTTACTGTACATTTTCGGTAGTCTTAGATTAAGGACAAGATTGTGTTTATTTTTGACCGACTTTACATTTCATTTCGGTCAGTTAAATTTTTTTTTTCACCGTCTTTTCGGTGAATTTGTAGGAAAGAAACTAAGCTTAGGTAACTAAGACAAGTGTAGGAAGTTAAGTGTAAGAAACTAAATTTAGGAGGTAAATTGGGATTTAGAGTTTTGTTTTACTGTCCTTCCTAATAATTCCTTGCATAATCCTTGTTCAGATTTGTTTTTCTTGTTTGACACTGACAGGACGGGGGTTTTGTGATTTTTTAAGAGGGGGAGGAGATCTGGTAAATTTATTCAAGGATTGCAATAGCCAGAAGGTCTAAGCCCGGCTTAAATCCTGAATTTGGGAAATTGTCTGTTTAGGGCAATTCAAATCAATTTTAGTTCTTCTCTGAAGTAGTGGTTGTATTTGGATTAAGATTTATCTGAAAGTGTCAATTTAGATTAAGCTAAGGATTTTCTTAAGATTTTTTATGAATTATAGGAATTCCTGTAGTTTGTAGAAAATAGTAACTAAAAGTAGTAACGTAACTTAACAGATTATTGTTCAGAAAATTCTGAACAACTTTGCAGTAATTATTGTTCTGAAAATGCTGAACAACTTCAAAGCAATAATTGTTCAGAAAATTCTAAACAACTTCATAGTTCTGAACAACTTTGTAATATTGTTTTCAGAGAATTCTGAGCAACATATCAATAAATTGTTCAGAAAATTTATTGTTCAGAAAGTTACTGTTCAGAAAATTATATACTTAAATTTCTTTGTATGTTTAAATGTGAAGAAGTTTTTCTGAGAACTTATATTTATAGAAGTAGTTAAGTATACATGTTCAGTGTTATTGCTTAAAAATTAGGATAAGACGGTGATATTGAAT